>VXBB01017369.1:0-156989 GCA_013399915.1 Illadopsis cleaveri | reverse complement strand
TTTTTTTTTTTTTTTTTTCTTTCTTTCTTTCTCTAGTGGACAAGTGCTTGAGTCAATGATAGGCTCAGCTGGTTCAGGTATGCCTGAGTACCATCACCAAATTTCTTACAGTGGCCTGGGTGCCAATACCTTGCCTGAAGCAAGTGATAAAAAGATCACTGGGTGGGTATTTTTTGATGAGAGCTCACCTTCAGCACTGCAGCAAGAGATCTGTTCAGAAGAAATCAGATCACCATGACAATTATGTGGACTTCGTGTGTTGCACAGAAAGAACCCTGACACAGTCAACACATTTCCTTCATAGCCAAAATTTCCTCTTAACATTATGTGTAGCAGATAGTCTATATCTACTATATCTACTATGATATATCTACTTGCATAATTTGTCCTTATTCCTATTGCCTTTCAAGTGGTCACTGAGGTACAAGGATGAGAAAATTTAAATGTGCAAATGGTCAGTATCAAGTAGCATTTGGGTAACTCACTACCTTGGCCGAGCTCTGCAGCAGCAGCATTTCCGGTCCATTTTCTCTAGCTGATCTCTGCTTCTATACAAAACAAACCTGCTCACGACAAACATGAGTGTGTAACTTATCCATCCCTGAACCTCTCCAGCAACAGCCTCTTGCTGCATAAATCAGTGAACTGTTTACATGACAGGCCAGAGAATATTAAGTCAGGGATTTTCACTTCTCAGTGTGGTTCCTATTTGAAACTTGTGTGATCTCTCAGTTACTGCCAGGTTAGCAGCAATAAAACATTTACTGAGAATCTTTGGCAAAGAGGGGTTTTATTTTGTGCTTTTCCTCTCTGACAGATGGTTTTTGGTTGAAGAAGGGGTAGAAATTCCCCACAGCAGTTGCAGGGAGACTTGGCCACATCCACTGATATTAATTATAATAATTGTCCTTTGTAATTAGCTGTATGCTAGAGATGGAGGCACAACGTTGTGTCTCTGCTGACTCTGATTGTTGGGTCCTTTTGTGGATTGCTCTCCCACAACTGGGAAACAGATTGTTTGGGCTGGAATTAGAGAGTTGTAGGTAGGCAGCAGCTGCTCTTGAATTTTTTTCTAATATGCTAGTTAGATGTGTGAGATCATATTGATTTTGTTCATTTAGCAGCCTATTCAGTGGGGGAGAAAGAACAACATGAGCCCCCGTAACTGGTAATACTGTTCTGATAGAGGCTCTGCCTTATATGACACTCAGGTGTATTTGCAATTCTGTAAATGGTCAGTTCCTGTTCCCCTGCAAAAGTAGAAAAGAAGCTCTGCAGGTACCTGCTCCTGGCAGAGAAACCCTTACCCATTGCATGTCACACCAGCCAGGGCAGGTGACATTTGGGTTGACCTGAATTTGGTGTAAGCATTTATTCAGTGAAGTAGCACTACTGAAATTACACAGGGATTTTCTGCTTTCTGATTTAAACCTGGAGCAGATCTCACTGTCAAGACCCTCACATTTAATATATCAGTCTGTCTATGAAAAGAAGGGCTTTCATCCCAGCCTAACTGATGGTGAAGAAGCCAGGCTTACATATTTATTTAGCAGGGTCCCCTGCTTTCTGGGTTAGAATGCAGTCTAAAGCTTCACAATTTTTCCTAGAAGGATTTCCCATTGGTGGGAACAAGGGACTTACTTGGTATCTCTTAAAGAGGAGTGACAATCTTCAATAGAACTGTGGATGCTGGAGGTGGGCTACCTCAATAACCTATGTAAGTCATGCAGATTTCCAGGTTGGGATGATAGGGTTTATACTACTAAATTTTCTTCTGAAACCTAGTCCTTTGTATCATGCCAATCATATCAAGCTACAAAGGGCAGAAATCTGTTAACATTCCTATGTTGGCAGAACTGTAACATTCCCCACAGCGTACAGCACATTTGATCACATCTGCAGCAATGCTCAACAATGCTCTGACTCCCCACAGCCTGTTTCATCCTAAAATCTCAATGCATTTCACAAATTTAAGTAACTCAGATATTTTGGTAAGGTGATCAGGCAATCTGAGCACCACATCATCAAAAAGGAAGTTAGTGTTCACAAAGGTTAGAAGAACTGCCCAGACTGTGTTAGATTCAAATCCAGAGTTTTTGCTGGGCAGTCCCTTGAACATCAGACCTGGCCCAGGTGATCTGCTGATGTGCATGATGCACTTCTGCTCTTTTCAGTAGTCTTGGGCTGAGCTACAGCTGTGCAATCTGGCTCCTAACACGTTGTGTGCAAATTGGTTTTGTGTTCAGGGTATGACATCAATGCAATATTGAAATGAAATTTGATTTGTGTCACACAGCCCTGACAGTGTAGAAACTGCAGTGATGCTGTGGTGAGTAAACAGGTAACCAACCATGCTGAGCCACAGGATGGATGTTGTCCAGAGACACTCCTATGCAGTATGTTATGAAACCCCAATGATAAAATTATTAACTTCTCAAAGCAAAACAAAGATATTCCAGTTTATCTGGAGAAGAAATGCAGGGTAGCTGCCAACCCTGCACTGTGGGAAGAAATCTATGTTCTTTTTTTTCTTGGCCCCATGCCAAGCCAAGGCTCACACCAGGGATGGATCTAACTTTGTTCTGTTCAGTTTGGATGTGTGGGAGCACAACAATGCAGCTTATTTTGGTGCCTAAATCAAAACTTTCAGAGACAATGAGGAAATCTACATTTTCCTCCTGCATCAATTGCATCAGATGATTTCATCTTATGCTGTTGCATTGCATTATTAAAGCTAAACTTCAAGGGAGCAGGTGGCCTACTGATGCTATTTCACCTCCCAAGCTGGTTGGCAAATCTGTCATCTTAACATCAAGTCTATCTAAATATTGGGGGTTGCAGTTGCAGTCAAGGGCTTCTTTCAAAAGCAGGGAGTTAATAATGGTAATGGCTATCAGCGTTAAATGTTTGCTTTTTTGCAAAGGAGTTGACTGTGGTTTGTACAATTAGTGTAGAGAGGAAAAGGAGACAGCATTTTCTCTGAAGCCATTCAATTCCCAAACCATTTTTGTGAGAGTTGGGACTATCTCCTTAAATTCTAAGTGGTGTGTCCATGTTGAGGACTCAAGGGTTATTTTTGCAGGCTTGACTGGAGGAGAATGCATGGATCAGAGCAGGAAATCCTTACTTGTTGCCTGTCTGCATTCTGCATAGTTTAAATCATCTTCAAATTGAAAAGAGAAATTTAAGTGGAAAGAAAACCCATATCCAGCATTCTCAGTATTCAAGGAAAAAAAAAATAATCAAAAAACCACAAAAAACCCACAAACAACACAAGGGAAAGAATCTGCATCTCAATCTCATTGTTGCATTAAAGGAGATGTACTGAATTTGCAGAATGGCTGCAGCAAATTGTGAATAATAAATGAAAGGGGGAAATTGCTTTCCTGTGCACAGAGAGAATACAAACAGCTGTGCCATTTGCTTGTGTGCTGTTTGCACAGATACACTGGCATTGCTCGGGACCTGTGAAGAAGAGTGTAGCAAATCCACAGTTCCCAAGTTTTCCCTCCTCCTCTGGCTCAGTCCTTAAGAAAGTTCAAAATTTCTTTTATTGCTTATGATCAGTTTTTGTTGCTTATCTCTTCTCCTCTATTGGCAACTGGCCAGTTAAAGGGAGGGAAAAGGAATGAGAAACAAAGAGGCCAAATAAGGAAACACACTTCTAAATACTTCATAACGAAGGGTTTTTTCTTTTTGGACTCAACCTTCTATTTTTCAATGTTGTTGTCTTATTTACTGTAGATGAGAAATCAGAATTAGTGGGCTTGGCAAAAGTCACTACCTCAAGTAGTTAATCTAGAGAACAAGTCTTATCAGGAGTGCTTGAGCAAACTCAGGTTCTTTAGCCTTGATAAAAGGAGGCTTGGGGGACCTTGTTGCTCTCTATATATTAGCTGAAAGGAAGCTGGAGTAAGGTGAGGGTGGGTCACTTCTTCCAAGCTGCAAGTGATAGGACAAGAGGCAAGAGCCTGAAGTTGTGCCAGGGGAGGTTTAGATTCAATATTGAGAAAAATTTCTTCTCTGGAAGGGTTGTCAAGCACTGGAACAGGGTGCCCAGGAAAGTGGTTGAGTCATCATTCCTAGAGGTGCTTAAAAGACCTGTAGATGTGTCACTTGGGGACATGGTTTAGTGCTGGCCTTGACAGTGCTGGGTAAATGGTAGGACTTGATGATCTTGGAGGTCTTTTCCAACCCAGATGATTCTATGATTCTGTAAATTTTATTTAACACAGAATCTGTTCAAAGTAAGGTTGGTGCATCAATGCATCACAGGTCAGACCTCCAATTTTTTTTTTTTTTCTTTATAATCTCCTGTTCATAGAATAAGACCTGGGCTGAATTAAGTGGCATCTTTATGGTGATGTTGAGTAAGGTTTAGGACCAGCAGGACACCAGAATTTTTCAGAAGGTTATCTGAATTCAGACCTTTGGAAAAGAAGGGGAAAGAACACAAACCCATTACTTAGTTTTCATTTGAATAAAATAAGCTTTTAATTTTTTTAAAACAAGCTTTAAATCCTACACTCAAAATTTGAGCAGATGAGTGAAAAGCAAAACACAGCTCAGAAAGCTGTCCCTCACTGCCAGGAAAGCCTTTTGTCTGATGTGGCAAAGAAAACACAGACAATTAGTCATTTTTATGCTTTCAAAGCATTGGTTTGATGGTGCCAAACTTTTTCTGACAGATCTCATCTACTTCACTTATCTGCCACTCCAGTTTATGAGGTTTCTAGGGCAACTGTCATCTTCATAGTGAATCACCCAGGATTCACAGAAGACAGCTTTTCCTTTAGCACTCCTAGATTTCAATAGCTTACTTTTTAAAATCACAGCAAAATATTATTTTAAGAGCACAGGCAAATGATTTCTTGTTTTGGATTTTTGCAAGCCTGGTGGTTAGGAAGGCACCATCTTTCTCCTCTGTCTTCATAGACAAGGGGACTTTCTTGACCATGAACATTGTTGTAACTCTCTTGAACTTTGCTGGGAGTAATATTAGCTCCATTGCTTTGGAAAAAATGTAATTGTCTGAGCCTGGGAGCTGGGGTCATCTGAGGAAAAAGACAGGTGAAGAAAAAGGCAGTGGAAATAAAGAACTCTGAATTGGGACTGCAGAGAGGGGGAGTTTCTGCAGACTGTCCATGAAATTGCTTCTATCAAAGACTCGGTGCGTCTGAGTAAGAAGATACGGGATTATTTGTATTGGTACTATCCAGTCCTAAAAGGACAGGAGCTTGTTTCCTGGGTGAAAAAGATGGGAACCTTTGCTCTGTAAGCCCACAGACTGGGGGGAGTTCAATGGGATACTGTGGTTCTGGAACACTTGTTCAAATATGTTTATTCTGTGAAACGGGAAAACCATTCATTGTGTTACCTGGAAAAAATAAATAATCTAATTAGTCTTAAATTCTATTTTTCTGGGGGATAATTTGTATACATCCTATCATAATTAACTATGTTTGTCTCTAAAATCAAGTCTTTGTTCTCAAAACACTTTCTTGTGAAATGAGATAATTTTATCATTCCAGGTAAGACGGATTGACAGTGATAAGGAGATGTAAGGAAGCTGTACCACAGCTGGGTGCAGTCCAGACATGAGGCATGGAGTTCTGCTAAAGTATTCACAGAGACATTCCCCTGTGTGTTAATTTTGTGTTCCAGTAGTGCCTGAGAGCTCATTGGCAGCACTTTTAGGCTGGATGTTGTATATTTGAAAAGCATCTAGCATGTTGGTGGCAGCTATTGAGGAAGGAGTATTCTTCACTGCCCACTGGTATCATTCTTCCTGCACTGTGTAGAGGCAGCAGCCGAACAGCATTGATCACTCAGATCTCAGTTTCAGGCCCAAAGGTAACAAAGGGGCTTGCTGGCTCAAGAGCTCACTAAGGATAAATGGGTACAATGCTTTTCACCAGACCTTCTCTGTGAGAGGGTAGAGGGGCAAGGAAATGCACTTTGCTATTGAAAATTTTTGATAAAGTTGCTTGGTCTTCCAGCTGGAGCCTGTTTGCTAACACCATCCACCCCAGCCACTAATGCTTCCCACTTCCCTGATGAGTGGCCATTTTCTACTGCTGGCTTGGTGTAAGAATATCATGAATAGGATTTTTTATTTATTAGCTGTGTTAATGTGGCACACAGGAGCTGCATTACGTTGGGCACAGTACAAACACATTTATTTAGACTCGTGTGAAAATTACTAATGAGAGAAGATGGCTGGCCAAAGCTCTAGGCATTCTGACACCTCTGAATAAAACAATGACATCCCAACAATGTTTAAAGTGATGATTCCAGCAGAAACTCAGCCAGCTGCTTCCAGAAACTCCTACAGAATAACATTAGCCTTCTCTAAATACTCTAAAAAACAGAAGAGTTCACAAATGTTAGGAGATGGTCTTTACCCTGAAGTGTTTAGAGTCCAGAGCCTCCATCCTTCAGAGAAGTGTCTACTTATTTGGTGCATCCAGTGAGAAGTGTTGTTACTTGCCTTCTTTAAAATTATGCATGGCTCTGGATAGTCAAGGCAGAAAGAAAAGGAGAGAATTAAGGAAAACTCTTATTTGTTTGAAAAGAAAGAAAAAATGGAGACTTAGAGCTGAAAGGAGTTGCCTGAGGCTACAGAGAGAGTCAGTGGCAGAGCCCAGAATAGAAGCCAGATGTTCCAAGTCTGTTGCAATATGACTTAACAAGATTTTAACAGAGGGATGTTTTCCTTCAAAGTCTCCTTTCATCTTTCTTTTAAATTAATTATTTTATTTTATTTTATTTTATTTTATTTTATTTTATTTTATTTTATTTTATCTAAAGAGTAATGAGGAGAGTTTAAAATAAAAATAATACACTGAGGAATCTGAGCTTAGCTGAGGAATCTTACCATGAGCAAGAAGAGCTGCTCTGATGCTAATTCTTAGGTAGGAACCTCAAAGATTGCAAGTCTATAAATATTTGCTTTATTTGCAGTGAAGAGTACAGGAAGTTCTGTGTTAGCCTAATTTAGGCTTCAATATAGGCTATTTATGTACTACCTCCTGGGACCACCTCTGATTACTGAAAGAATGACCTTATTGGAAACCAACAAGTAGGTCTGCAGTTAATTATAAAGGGTTCAGAGCTTGCTGCAGAACCCTAACAATGGCATTCTTGTGGATGATGTTATGTGTTTTTATTTAACCGTTCAAATCAGGAGAGCTTAAACAGATGGCACACACTTCCCTGCTCTCTGAGAACACCTAGAGAAAGACACTGATAATAACTGAGAGAGGCCAAGCCTAACAGGTCAGGAGAAATGGCAAAGCTCAGGCTGTCTGGCCTCACTAATTGCCATCTGAAAGCCCGAATGAACTGGTCAGTGGGGTCAGGAACAGGTGATGCTGTGTGGAGGGGAGGAAGGGGGGGTTGTTTGTCTTCTGCATTTGGAAGAAGTGGTTTGGACATTGTTGCCTCTTTTTTAATTTTACAATAACAGCAGTGACTTAATGTAATCTAAATGTGGCTTTTGGAGAAAATCTGCTTTAGGACTTTTCCAAAATAATTTCCTGAAGAAAAAAAAATACATCAGTACAGTTCAGGATAATGTCTGAAGAGAGAAATGTAAAAAACTGACTTGAGGGGCAGCAAGTTTATACATGGGATGATGCTCCTCTGGGGCATCATAGAAAATGATTATACCAGATTTTGTTCATCAAGGCAAAGTAAGCTAAATCAGATACAAGGCAAAGCCCTTAGGAGGAGGAGGAACGTATTCAATTTAGTGAGGCAACTGTGATAGTAATTAAAGCCCAGATGGAAACCTTTGAATGTGTCTGGCGTCTGTGGATCCGCTGTGTTTTTTCTGTTAACTTGACATTATAAAAGGAGCACCCAAAGAATAAAGAGATGGTGTTTGAAATTTCATCAGTCAAGCACTGTCCCAAATTTGATTTATTGTAAACAATCTGCAAAAATTGCTTTGGGTATATATGATACAGGCAGGGAGTTTTCTCAAGTGGTAATTCACAAAGAGAGAAATTGTACATTATTTCTAGATTTGTCTTTGCTGAAATGCAGTCAGGATTAATTACACCATTTGCCAGCTCTACTGTGAACCTCTTGTACTTCGGACATATGGATAGAATTTTATTCTGCTGTTATGTATTCCCTCTGAAGCAGAATGCTATGCTGGTTACTTTATAAGCAGACACGCTGCAAGATTTCAGTAAAAAACCCTATACAGTTAAAAAAAAAAGTAAAAATCAGGAATTAAGAAGGGAGTCATTGTCCTACTTTTTTTCCTATAATACACAAGTCAAGAGCAAAGGATGGTACTCTATGGAAACACTGCTAAAGGGTTAGCAGAACGTGAGGAGTGATTTGCTATTCCTGCTGAATGGAGGGCTGGGGGCGGCTGTAACTCTGCTGGGCTGTCGCACGCGCTGGGAGCCTCGAGTGTCTCCTGCCTTGTGTTTGAGTCATTACTTTATCTGGAGCAGACAGACTGCTTGCAGTCCCAAACCTCCCAGCATATGCACTACTTGATGCCTAGTACAAGCATGTATGTGGTGCTGAGATTTACTACTGGCCCCTGAGTAACTGGGAGAGCTGTGGCCCCTGCCCAAGTGTGCCCGGTTTGACAGGCCAGGCTCAGCATCCTGGGCTGGGCTCAAGAGCATGGAACAAGAGCTTGGTGTCTGGAGCAAGGCAAATGTAGAAAAAAATAAAGAAAAAAAATAAAGAGGGGAGAGGGGAGATGCTGCCCTTCAGGTGTGAGAAATCACTTTTCCCCTTATCATCTGTAAACACATATTTAGGGACCTTTGAAGCAGGTTGTTATTCCCTAGACAGTTTATTGACATGTTGTGATGTTACAGTTCCAGGCAGAGCTGTTCTTAAGCGTGTGTAATTAGTGGCAATATTAATGGTCTTCAATGATACTAACTCCAGGCAGGGGTGTTTTCCCTACGTTTTCATTACCTTTATGCTGATAATGGCTTATATCCTTTTTACTAAATCCATGTTGCCAAAACCCTCCTGGTGGTTTTCACTTTAAAAAGTATCTCCATGTGAGCATATTCCCCCCACGTATACTGTCACTCTTCATTACATTTTTTTTCTTTTTTTCTTTTTTTTGCACAGAAGTACATTTTGCAGTCTATATCCTGAAATAACAACAAAAAATCCAATTACTTAAAAATATGAGGCTCAGTATTAATGGAGAATTTTTGAAGAGCTCTGCTCCTTATCCATCTGCTCTGTGGCTTCTGAACTCCTTGCAAGTGGTGCACTGCTCATTGACGAAAAACCAAAACCCTGAGTCCCAGGACTCATGAATTTGAGACAGATTAAATTTTCAGATCTAATTTAATTTTAATCTTTATTTTACCTCCACATTTAATATCACAGGGCCTCACAAGTGACTGTCTATGGAAGGTGGTTTTTTTACATGAGTCAGGACAGCACCTGTAACCTTGGAAGTGGAGTCACAGCGTTCACGGGCTCTGTGATCAATCCTCCAGAAAAGGATGAGAGACTTGCAGGTTGATAAAAGACTTGAGTGTAGTGCAGAAGAGTTCCTGATCACCTTTTCAATCAGCTCCTCACTTCTCATCCTCTGTTGAAAGACAAACTAATTGCAATTTTTAAAAAAAAAGAAAGAAAGAAAGAAAGAAAGAAAGAAAGAAAGAAAGAAAGAAAGAAAGAAAGAAAAAGAAAAAAAGAAACATTGACCTTTTTTTTTATTCCCTACGACCAACATCTTCTAGAGTTTATAAGACCACAGGCTATATTTATGGGTCTTATACTTCCAAAGGGGATCTGTGATGCTTTTGTCTGCAGTATCATTGCCATCATGGGACTGAGGTCTGAATCTCACATCAGTATACATAAGAGGAAGCTTGAGAGATTTATAATGGGAAAATGCTGACAGCTCCATAATTTACTGCAAGGCTAACGGCAGCACTGTAGCTCCTGACAGCTCTAAACCCTTGTTCTCTGGGATGGTTTGTTTCTAATACACTCCCTTTGCTGGATCTTCCCCCACCCTCTCTCTGGATGAATGGACCTAGGCCTGTGAATATCTATATTGCTGCATTTTCCTTTGGTATTTTAACAGCCTTTCACTTTTAGGACTTCCCATTGTTGAAATTTGTAAAAGATTTCAGGAACTTCACAGCAGAAAGGCTTTTTCATATAATTTGCCTTTTTTGTTGTTGTTCTTTCTTCAGCCTGGAGTATCTTACATATTCATTGTCACACCGGATACTCCAGCAGCAGCTTTACATTTTCAAGCCCTGGTACTTTGCTGTGTCCAAAAAATGGGTAGACACCGAACAATACCTACTTTTTAACTTATTTGAGGAGAATGCTGTGCATCTGCATAATGGTTTCACACAGAAAGTGCTTTATCTTCATGAGTTAGTGAGTCAGTTTAGGGGTATTCTATGGGCAAAAGCTTTCAGAGAAATTATGCATGGTAAATTAATGAAGGCCGTCTGAGGTATTATTGTGTGTGAATGCACATGCCATTAGAATCAATGGCTGGCTGAAAAAAGTTAACGGTCATTAAGGGGCTGTTAAAAAGGCCAGTGGACACAGATTTACTCTCTTGCAGGGCTCTGGTTGGGTTAGGTGAAGATAGAGATTGCTATTTGCCTCCGGGCCACAGGATAGCCCAGGCTTTGTGCTTTCCTGGCCTATTTCTCTTGGCTGCTGTCAGTGGCAGATTTACGAGAGACTGTAAGAGCCTGTCTTCTGAGGATGTAGAGAACATCTTCCAAGCAGGTAAAGACCTTTCTGTGACTTTTCCTTAGTTTACAGGTGGTTGGTAACAGAAAGTCCATGTGGTTGAGCTTGAAATGGCTTAAAAGAGTGTGTCAGTGGTGGTGTGAAATGGAACTCTTTGATGGAGAGGTTGCCAAGGAGAAGGTACTGTTGGTTTTGGATGATGCCATCCTATCTGATGGTCAGTCTTTAAAATATTACTCACTCGAGTTGTGGGGTATTGGCTCCAACCAGACAGGAAGAAAAGAGCACTGCAACAGATCTGACCATTAACCAATGATATGGGAAGCGCTGGATGCCAACTGGAGATTAGGCTACTGTGTGCCACCCCTGGCAATTCAGCCAGGAATTTGTCATACACAGAGCATAAGTGATGCAAGCTGGTTTTTCCTGGGCACCTGTATTCCCCTGGGCTGTGTCCTTTCCCTTAAGCAATGTAATTTTTTTTTCCTGCATTGTATTTTGAATGCAGTGATTCTGACTGAAATAAAATGCATGGAGAAAATTAATAATTTGATATCTTCTTGCTGCTGCCAAAAGAAATGTAAAAGAGTCTTTGATCTGGTGGCTTTAAAAAAGTGAGCTGGACCAGTTACTGATACTTACTGACCTAAGTAAGTGATAAAGCCACTGTGTGGAAGTTTAATTAGTCTTGATCAAGATAAGTTTTTTAAGATTTAGTACTAGTGGCCTTTTGAAGAAGTAAGGCTTCTAGTTGTCATTTATGTCACAACATGTCCTTTTATCATACTTTCTGTGTCTCCAGCAGGAACAGTTTTTATTTTAAAGGCAAAGACAAATGGTTCATTTGATGGGGATTAGCACAGACAAGCTTACTAATATTTGAAGGCAATTTCTCTGCCTTACCTTTTTCCGTATTTCACATCCCACAGAGATTACCTCAGACTGCCGTTGTTAGTCACTGTTATTTATATAAAGATATGTAATGCATTTGTGCTTGAGGGGTCGTCTGTAACGAGGTATGCAATTTCAGGCTGTAGAGACTGGCAGGAATTACTGTGAAGAATTGCTTTCAAGTGACAGCTTTATCCTGCCTGTAATATGTCATTGTGTGTGACTCTCAATTAATCACGCAATAACAAAACATTGCGTCTGGCGACAATGGTGTGTCCATTAATATCGAGAGGTAAGACTCAGCTTTATGAACACAAATGCTGTCCCCTGCCCACTCGTGCACTTTAATCAGCAAGTCTCAGCCCAGAAGGAACATTTCTCTCTTCTCCTCTCCCCCATCATCCTCTATTGCGATCTATTAAGCTGCAATCCATAACGTCTCATGTCTCTGTAATGGTCTGATGGCGTGTGGTGTTAAATGATTGCATGAATTTGACTTTGTCTCGCTCTGCCTTGACCTTGGTGTCTTCAGTGGCTTCCTCTCCCTCGTTTTCAAATCAGGAGTGGGGAGTTGGGAGAGGAAATGGAAGAATGACAGAATGGAGATACTACACAGGAGATTTGATGTTGTTCTTTGAGGAGATGGGGGAGACAAGAGGTAAGAGAGGAACCATTGCTGGAAGACAAAAATGCAATGATTTGCGAATTTGCAGGAGAAAAGCTATCATGCTGTCAAGCATAACCTGCTCCACAGACTGAACCTGCCACATGCAGGACCTCATCAGTAAGCAGAGTGGAAACCTTGCAGTAATTCTTCCCCTTGCTCATTCTGCCATTTATAATACGATTGCTAAGTAATATATCAATTTAAGTAAAATCCCCAAATCTCATTGTGTTTTACAGCTGTATTTATGTCCTGAACAGAAATATAAAGAGGTACCTGGGTGTTCTGAGCTTGGGCTACAAAGAAAGACACCCTGGTTCCAGCCACCAAGTATGAATCCCTGTTATTACATCCAGCCAAGTTTAGGCATAGATTCTCACTCACCTGATAGCCTTAGGGGTTTTTTTCAGTTGATTTATTTTGAGTTGGTATTGAGGTTTACACCCTGTGCAACACAAATAGGAAGTCTGGTAGTAATTAGTGTCAATGCTTTTCTTTTTTTGTGAAGAAACACAATTTTTAAAAAGTGCTTGGCAGGACAGTCTCAGAAGAATCTCCTGAGCATCCTCAGTGCTGGTTTACATCAGAGCATTGTCATGTTACATGCAACAGAGGAAATTAATTATTGTATCTCTTCCCATGGATTGTATACCATTTGTGAATTTGTGACACATTTGACTGGTTACATTGAAAAGTGCACACTGAAAGAGGCGTTGGGATTTTGACAATGGTGTGTTGGGTGCATTGCAGTACCTTCACTTTTTGTAAATAAAATACAAAAGCCTTTGGGATTCTTAGCAATAAAAAGGTTTGTAGCTCCTTGGGAAATTCTTCATGCTCTGGCTTGCTGAATCTCCCCATTGTCTCTGAATTATCAGCCAGACAATAAAAATACAGTTAATCCAGGGTTTATGTCAGACATGGTTATTCTGGAGTTAATGCAGTATTATGCCAGCACCATACAAAGTTCTTACTCCCTCTGGGCAATGTGACTTCTGCCAGTTAGCAAGAGTATTGGTTTTGGTTCTTTAATTAAGTCTGACCCCATCTCCCCTGCTGTACGAGCAGTGGATCTGACAAGATGCTGAACTTGCTAAACTATATAAAATAAAAGCACCTGCCCTCACGTGAAATTGAGGGCACTCAGTAGTGCAGAAGGTGCTCTCCTTGGTGATCCCCAGCAGATACAAACCAGCACAGTTTCATAAAACCATTTGCTGCCAGGTGTGGGGCTGCATGTTTGCGTCAGGCTTTTCCATCAGGTGAAGGCTGTTAGTGCATGTGTTAGAATCCAAGCACACACAGGGGAGACCTCCAAGAAGGAAGGTTTGTAATCAATTTCTCATTCCCAAATTATTTTTCCAGGGTCCCCACAGTATGGTGTTTGAGTAACAGAATAATTTCCTAGCTATTAAGTGCCTGAAAATCAGCAGTAATTAACTTAGTTCTTCTCTTCCTCTCCCTCCTCGTTGCTCAAAAAAACAAACAACCCCCCTTTTTTAGCAGAGGAAATGCAGATGGAAGCAGTCTCTTCTGCCTTAGTGCAGTCATGTACAGATTACATCTTTTTCCCCCTTTCAGTTCTGTGAATAACATAATTGCTTTGTTATCCCTCAGGGGATTTGTAATATTAACATTGGTTAATGACATTAATTCAAGTTTTTTACCATTAATAAAATGGCATTGCTTAAAATTAAGCATTACATTTCAATTAGTAGTCCATCAAAGACTTTAATAGTCTGGAGCATTAAAGTGATATTTTTTTAAATTTCTTATTAATTTTTTATTGTATCATGCTAATTTCCAAAGAGTGATTGAAAGCCCAGCTGATCCAATGAATGACCTTATCTGCCATGTTTCTTGAAGGAACGTTTTTTTATGACATTATGCAAAAAGGTCACATTTCCACAAAGCAGGAATCTGTTTCAGTCACCTCCTGAATTCATTATCATCCTTTTTACTTTTTAACATGAGGCACATGATATACAGGCACCCCAGGTGGACATGTTTAAATTAATCTAGTAATAATTGATTCAGAAGAGATTTGGAGGACAGAATTTGCATAAAAGCCATAATGAGAGCAAATCCTCCAAGGCCAGGCTGAACAGCTAAGTCCCTGAATAACTTACATCTCCTAAACTAATTTGGTTATATATGCAGGATGAAGGTGTGGGGGCTGGAGCACCATGTGATTGGAATTCATTACAAATAATTCATCTTCTCTAGGAAGGCTGGCCTCAGAGTGTATTAAAATTATATCAGCTCCCAAATGCTTGCTCAAACCCTGCCTCTGGGAGACGATGACGAGGTTTCTGTCTGAGGGATTGTTTGGGTATTTTAAAGCATTTCTGAGGCAAAGAGCTGACACCCCAGGGCTGGGATGTCCTCTGGCAGGCTGCTTCTCCTGCCTGGTGGGAAAATATTCAGATACCCAATCTTGGCTGGACATCTGACTGTCAAAAACATAAGTGCAGAGGAGGATCCCAGCTTTCAGTCTCAGATACTCTTCCCTTCTATTCCAGAATGGAATTTCTTAGCTAAATTGTACATCATTGGATTTGGATTAAATCCTTGATCACTGTGATGTCTTTGGGAATTTAGGGAGTCCCACTACAGGATGGGGACTCTGTACTGTTTAGTTAAAGTAAATCTGCAGACAGAGAAAATTACAACTGCAGTTCCTTAAAAGAATACAGCCAAGGCCTTTTTGAAGGTCAGCTGTCCTGCTTGGCTTTGCCTTTGCCTAAATATTCTTTTTGAGAAAAGCTCTAAAAGGATGTTTCTGTGACCCAGCATAGTAATGCCTGTGTTCTGAGGCTGGTGAGCTTCAGTTAGCAGGTAGCACAGTACCATGATCCTGGTATCAGAGAAGTTGCATAGCAGGCATGGAAGGAGGGGGAAATTCAGCTCTGTCCTTTCAGAAACTGTTGATCATTGTATATTTTTTGTGGGAAAATTGATGAGGAATCAGTCCCATTCTGTTTATACACAGCAGTTGGTAATAACCTGTCATTTGTGAGCTGTGTATGTTCTGTACTGCTTCCCTTCAGTGCTGCCCTGCAGCCAGGAGGATCTGAGAAGAGCAGTCCTACTTTCCAGAAACCCAAGTACAGTGCAAGAGTTGGGGCAGACCAAAGCAGCCCTGCTGCTCCAATGAGGGGAACAGTTAACAGAGCTCAACAGGTACCTGCTGTTGCAAGAAATATGAGAAAAGCTGAGCACGGCAGGAGAAAAAAAGAGTCTGGCTGACAATTATTGTTTTGTCTCTTCACATTTGGGGCATATATAGGCTGGCTGAATGCTTTCTAGCCAACGGTTTCTGTATGATAAATGATGCTGTGCTGTGCCAAGAAGACAATGCAGGAAAACATACTCTTGTTTCCAAACAGACTGAAACTTGGAGTTGTACTACAGGGATGCTTTATGCTTCTTCTCCTAGAGTTACAATTAAACCACGAGTATGTGTTATATGGCACCAGGTAATCACAAATCTTTGACAAAACAAGCTCTGGTTTCTCTCTCCTGCATGTGCAAGCAGTAAAGGAAAAAAATCTTCTCATCCTGTTTTTCCAACATAGCGGTGTAGGAAGGAGCTGCTGGGAGAGATGAGTTAGGTTTACAATGTCCAACAACTGCCTTTGACCCTGGCATGTGGGGCTGTGTCAGTGATGCAAGAGGATTTATTGGATGGAGTAGAAGGGAATGGGTGTCAGAAGCTGGAGGTGGTGCCAGAGGTTTTACACAGGAAAAACAAGCCTCTGGAAAAGGCCAGCCCATATGTTATGGCTGACTCTCAGGCAGGAGGTTTGTTGATGTGATGATTCCGTGGCTTGGTGTGTGTCTTCTGGAGACTTGAATTGTGGGATTGCTTTAGGTCAGAGGAAAATTAGGTTTTTTAGATCTGTTTTTTAAAAAAATTTCTTCTTTCTATTGCTTTTCCAGCTCTGTGGATACAGGGGCACCACAGTGACTGCTACATAGTTTATCAGGGCTGCTTATCTGCACAGCAGTCTGGGGACTGCACTTGACCACAGATTGCTGTCACACTGTTGAAGAGGGAAACTTTGTCAGTTACCAACCTGGGTTAGGTCTAATATAATTTGGAACTATTGTCACAAACTTCCTTACTAAACATCCCACGGGATGTCTGCAACAGACTCTGTAATTAGAGTTGAATAAAAAAGTAGTGTCAGTAAAACAATGGTTAATACTCTAGTAACTCAAAAATTCAATAACACTTACGGTTTTCATATTGTGAGACAAAAGAAAAGCCCATACCAAAAAGCATTTTGTAAAGGAGGAATAAATTCCTGTTTCTGACTCTGTCTAAAACTGCCTGCAGATACTAGTGACTGAATGACAGATCTGTGTCCTCAGCTGTAACGTCACAGCTGCAGTGGGGAGGTGTGTGAGCAGAAGCACCCCATGGCTGGAAGTCACTGCAAACAGAGGATGGTCTCCAGACTGTCAAGCACAAGAGTGTGTTGGAATGACAGTGGCTGTGCAGTGTGGTCTTGGGAACTGTGGCTCTGCTAATTCACACATTTCCAAACCAACTACATTGTGCAGGGGAGCAACTTAAGAAAAGCTGCTGTGTTGGTGTTTCTGTAGCAGCTGCAGGCTTAAGGCATCAGTCTATGACTTGAGTACCAAACTTCAAGCCAGAAAGAACTCTTGCAGCCAGGAGACAATTTGCAGTAAGTGTGATGCTGAATCTGCTGTACTTGCATTAAGTAGCTGATCTGCATGTAAACAGCATGTCTGGTACCTTGGATTTACAGCCCCCATGCAGAGGATTCCAAATCACATGTTCAGTGAGAAAGGTGACTGCACTGCAAGGGCTGCTGAGCCCTGTGCATGCTCCCCTGCTGCAGGCAGGGTCTCTGGAACAGACCTGCTGAATTCCTGCTGTTGCTGTTGTCCCTTGAGCCCTGGGATGGCTCCACTCTTGGACTGTGTACACTCTTCCTCTTTTTGCTTGAGCATCCAGAGACTGACTGGGAGTCAGGAGCTCCTGATTCCAAACCTAGGCTCCAGTAAATGTTGTGTCTGAGTTGCAGTTGTGCTAAGTACCATAGCATCCATTACATTCTGCTGTTGTGTTAGGCTTTGCCTTAATCTCTGTGTTTCAGAGATGGAACACATAAAAGGAATTCCAGAGCCAGTCCAGGTCCAGGAATTACCAAAAAATTTGGTAATTATTTGATGAAACTTTGACATTTGTCTGAGAGGCCATTCTGTGAACAGTAAATAGAAGATATTTCTATCCTCCCTGTAGAGGCACTTTCCTAGAACAAGGGGCAGCATACCACCAGGGAGATAAATGAGTGTGAGCCTTCATTGCCAAATACAATCTTTGAATAAACAGAAGACTTCAGACTCCAAGGCTCCTTTTCACAAGTGCTAAATTCATACCCCTAACAAATGCTAACAAAGCCTCTCATGTCTTTATATTAAGTGTAGCCAGTAACAAAAAAAAAGATCCAGAGCTCTCTGGGGAGCCTCTTGAAGTGCTTGGGGACACACTCAATGTGTGGTCAGGTTAGCACTACTCAAAAGCAAGTCTGAGTGTCAGCAGAGCAGGTATTTATTTATGCCCACTGGATTTGGCAGGAACCCAGAGGTATAGTATATTTTGCCCTGTTACACAGACTTTTATTGTTGAATCAGCTTTGCTTAATGGAAGCTTTCTATAATAGGGTCTTGTTTTGGAGGGCTTCCTCTACAGGTGAGGAAACAGTTCTGTTTCCAGGACCTTGTGTCAGTGGACTGTACTATTAAGGCCAAGTAACCAAGTGGTGGCTGATGGTTTGCTGAGGGCCTACACCAGTTCGTACAGAAGTGGCCTGACAACAACCAATTCATTTTGTGCTAAACCATTATTAAGAGTTTTGTTTCTGTCACCTGTTCTGAAAGAAAATATCCCATTCCATTTTGTGGGCTTGGTTTCAGACCTTGACCAGTCCTGGATGGCTTTGATCAGCAATCAGAAAGAGCCCTAGAAATAAAGTGCCCCCAAGTGCACTGTCAATCTTTTAAGGAATGTAGTCCTAAGAATATCAAAGTATAGACTATTACTATTCAGCTCCACTACAGGCTTCATAAACCATGAACCAAACAGTATGTTAGGAAAAACTGATTTCTCCCTTGCAAAGAGTTACCTGAATTATTTATACAGTTCTAGATAACAGAAGGGTTTCAATGAATTGACCTGTGTTGCAAAATCTTGATTGTTTTATTCCTGATACAAAACCTACTATGATACTGCAAGTGATGCCCTGCAGACTCTGTGAGGCAGGAGCTGTGAGAGGGGTCAGCATGGAGCTCAAGCTTCTGCTCTGCCACAAGACAGCATATTGCCTGCACACACTTGAGATGCACCCTGCTGCTGAATACAGGGGGTGTTTGAAAATAACCCTTGGATTATATGTATGAAAATGTGGGTTTGTCTTCCCGGGATGTTGTGAGAGTGAGTTCAGTGTGAGAGTCATAGATGATGTTGCAGTTGAGGCCACGGGAAGCCCTGAACAAGGTGGGTACACATGAGCCTGGTGACAAGCAGAGCAAAACCTGTGGCATATAAATTGCCATGAAATCCAAAGTGAGCTCACCGATTCTTCAGAAGACTGTAGGGTGATTTAATTAAAGAAAAACAAGATCACAGATTCTCATCTCAACCATAGTTTGACCATTTCCATAGATTTGCTTCGCAAATAAATAAATGAGAAAAGCTCAGTGTCCACAAGTCAATCTAACAGTGCATATGAGGTTTGACTTCTGGACATGCAAGTACAGCATGCCATGTTTTGGCTGTATGACAGATCCCTGTCCCCAGCATGGGCACAGCTGGGGGCTGAGTGTGTGGATGTGGCCAGGGGCAGAGGGAAAAGCTGTGCTTTTTCTTCGAGTGTGTGGAATGGCCCTTGGAGCCAGTTGGGTGGGATGGATTCCAGCCACAGAGGAAGGGAAGGATGAGGAGCATTGGATGAATAAAGGACCATAGTTTTGTTGGCCTTGGAGCTATGTTTTCTAGGGCAGAGCTGCCTGCACCAGCCTGTCATAGCCACATTTCTGAGCTGTCTTTCTTTACAATGTTTATATTTATTTCCATTATTCTTCCAATACTTTTTTGAATACTTTAACGTCCACATCTTTCCATTGCTCCTCTTCCCTCTGCTGTCCCAGTCTAATAAAACCATAACTGTAGCAATCACAAAAGATCCTGGACAGAAGAATTAAAGCTTTTGCAGAAGGTTCCTTTTTAGTCTTTTTTAAAGGCATCTCTTTCTTTTAAAATGAAAGATGAAGCATTTTCTTTTATCCTTTAACTTTACTGTCACATTTTATTAAGTCAAAATGATAGTTACAGTCAGAGAAAAGCAGGATATGAATTCCTGGTACAGCCATTTTTAAAGTGTGCTTTGTTTTAAAGCCCTGAAAATTGATTGAAGGTATTTTTCTTTTAGACACAAAGCTTTAGTCAAAAGGGGCCTGATCTGAGTTACCCTCTGTAAATCAGGATTAGTTCCTGTGAAATCAATGGAGTTGCAATGATACAATACAGAGTGAGTTGGAAAAGATTCATGCCCTGACAATAAATAAGGGAGGGACTCTGGGCAATCCCCTGAACGCTGCCCTTGTGCCGGGGTGAAAACACAAGGCAAAGCAGAATTATACCCTGTCCCTCTTGGGCTGCCATGGAATGTCCTGGCTGGGAGATGGGGCAAGCAGAGGGGGTTTGTGCTGACATGGGCACTGAGGTTGCAAATCTCAGCTTCTGAGATGCTCTGAGTGTGCAGACCTTGTGCCTTTCTCAGATGGAGCAGCTCTTTGCCCATCTCCTGCCACTGCCACTACAGTCAGGGAGGCCCATGAGCTGAGAAGGCCTGATTTAAGAGACAGAGGATGGTGGCAGAAGTGGTGCTCTACAAAATACCTGTCTGTGGAGCAAAGTTCACCAAATCCAATGTCTCCTGAATTTATTGACCTTTTTCTGTCAGAGGACTATAGGGATTCACTGTGTGGAGTAGAAAAATGCCCCATCACTGGCCCTTGGGGCTGTGCAGCAGCTCAGAGGACAGGCTTTCATGAGGAACAGGACAGATAAACTTGGACAGATAGTATTTTTGGACGTTTTTATCTTTTAACGTGTCTGCATTGGCCCAGGGAGAGGAATAGCTAAGATGGTAAAGATGCATCAAGATGAGCAAATAAAGAATTGAAATGATATGTCCTGTCTGAGATTTCAGTTTAACCAGGGATTTGAGCTCTTGTCTCTCATCCACTCTGAAACCTTGACAGCTGATTTCCTGAGCCCAAAGCCATTCTGAGCAGACATATTAATAAGAACAGCTCTTTTTGCAGCATTTAACTGTATCTAAATGGCTTAAGGCCAGGGCACGTTCCAGCACTGCAAAGCACCACTAATCTGGGCTGTGCTTGGGACGTGCCCCATTTTAGCAGTCTGGATGGGGACTGGCCCTAAGCACTGGTCATACTCCAGACTTCTCAGTGAAAATCTGCAGCTTGGGCAAAATTTGAGGCTTGGATTTGGCTACCTCGAGTAAAATTTAACATTCCATTTCATTAAAACTCTTCATAACTTCGGGACTCTCCCAGGCAGTTACGAGCTTGCTCTTGGCATACAGTTGACCTGCGATGCAAATGGCACTGGTTCATATTAGGAGTGTGGGGTTATTTTTGGAAATAAATTTGCAGCAGCTAGGAATTACTAAGTTAAGGTCTTAAAATATTGGGAAAAAGTGAACAAGGCAGCCTGGAAAGGGACAGGTTGAAGGACTAAGGTTTTTTAGTGTGATCCACTGTCTCAATATTGTTCAGCTCTAGGGCTCTGACTTCTGTTGACCTTGATCAAGCTGGCATTTACCCACTGACTCTGCCTCCAGTAAGACACCATCTCAGAGTTGCACATGACACTGATTTTCCTCTATCAGGAGACAGAGAACACAGTGAAGGATATGAGTTTTTTATAATGTTCCTTTTTCACCTTGGTTTGGTCATTTATTATTTGCGCTTCAAGTTCGAAACCATTATTTTCATGCACACTTTGAATTTCCCTGTGACAATAAGGAAAAGAAGATGGAACTTTACCCCAGATACTGGTTACAGCTTTCTAAGGAACACTAAAGTCTCTTGGACTGTGGTAAAATCTCCCAGGGAAAGTGGCAGAAATCCAGATACTTGGCACATTTTACAACTAGTCCAGACAAAACACTAGTAAATGTACTCTGCTTTGGCACAGAATAGGCTGTGGGATGTTATGAAGCTTTCCTGTATGCAACTTTTTATCATTTCATGACTGTAATGAGTGTGAAACTTGAATTTACTCATCTGCTAATTGCACACCACACCACATAGGGCTGTAGAGAAGCATAGGACCCTATCATGTGTTTTAAGATTTTTTTTTTCTCCTAACTTGAGATCATTGTTTGGATGATTAGTACATAAAAATGGCCATATTGTCTCAAACTAGAAGTCTGTCTAGTTTAGAACCTTCTTTCTAGGATTAGCCAGTAATGGCTGCACTGGGAGTAGTAGAGCATGCATAAAGTGAGATTTCCATGACTGTCTTTTCCAGTTTCCAGCAAAGATATCTGACAGTGAAAAAGTCCTTTTGCCTTTTGTGTATTTCACAAAATAACCATCTCCTGTGTTAGGAAAGTTTGGCTTTGACTTTAAGTGTATCCGAAAGCTGTATAAAATGCATCTCCCTGGCCTTCACATCTCTGTGCTGTGCTTCATTTCTGGATCTTTACTGGAAAAAAAGGATCATGTAATCCAGTGGATGGAAATATAATGTGAAGCTTCATCATCAATAATTTTTATTACAGTGTGGCTCATACAACATGTCCATCATGTGAGGTGCCACAGTTCTCAGTGGTGTACACCCTGCAGTGTGCTTAATGACTAAATGCTGTGCTAGCCTTAGCTTTAAATGATTTCACATCTCTTCCTTCTGCCAGTCCCATTTTTTAATTTAACAGTATATTTGCTGTGTTTTTAAAAACAGCCACCCTCTGTAGTAAAGTGGTGTAGAACCTCTTTTGGAGAGCTGGAAAGGGATTTTATATATCACTGCATAAAATCTGCATCTATACGGGGATGGAAAAAATGTGAAATGCTGTAATGTCTCACTCACACTGGTTGGGAAACCAAGTCCCTACAACTACCCCGAGTTCTGAATGCCAATGCTATTTTCAGTCAGAGGTAGGGAGCTGCTGCTGAGGACGTGCAGAATGGATGCACGGGCAACTCATCTTTATGCGTGTTTAAAATGACAGAGAAATACAGTTAAGAATAAAACATAGGATCCATTTCTCAAACCAACTGTCTCACATTTCTGGTGTAAGCAGTCCCTTATTGCTCTTGTGATGCCTGAAGACCTTTACAGGTTTCTTCCAGCTGCTTGATTTCATAATATTGTCCTCTATATTGGAGTTTGCTCCATATCACGAGCCTGTCATTGTGCATCACAGCCTTATGTTACCTGCCATCAGCCTGCCCATTTCAGGGCACTGAAAGTGTTTTAGAAACTCCAAACAAAAATATAGAGGTATCAGACACCGCAGGTGTTGACTGTTACACTAACTTTATGAATGACCTCTGCAAGAACTGAAAATCTCATTATGTGTGAATTTAATCAGAATCAGCTTTATCACTAGATAAGATTTAAAGGTGGGAGACTCTATTTGTTTGAAAACATGTGTCTGCAATAATTCGACAAAGGTACATAGGAAAATATACTATGCACATCAATAAGATTAAATTTGGCAATGCAGATTTTCTTAAGGTGCAGCATCATCTTGGGGAGCTTGTGGCATGGGCTAATTAATCCCCCAACCTCTGTCTCAGGCCTGGTAGGCCCAGGGGAATTTTTAGAGCTGTGCCTTTACTGCTACTGTTGTTAAAAATGCTCACGTAGAAAAGGCATGACTTTCCTCTCTCCTCTCTTGAGAGTGAATGCTCCTCCTCTTTAGCTGTGCCTCAGCTCTTGTGACTGGGAGCTATAGCATCCCATAATAATGAAGGCAATCGACTCACTTCTCATCATTTTCCCCTTTAAATTATTCTAATTCTTATGTTACCTCAATTATCACTTTTCTGGCAAGCCCTTTATACTGGCTTGTTTTGTTTCAAGACATTTAAAGCAGCAGTAGTCAGATGCATGAATCACATGCTAGTACAGTGTTAATTGCCCTTGTTCTTTCATGGTGACTGATGTTGGCCTTTCCTTAGCAATCTCTTGAGTTCAGCATGGAATTTACTATGGACACATCATGAAATTGAAGAGGGAGGTTTCCACACTGGGGGAAACACTTACACCTGGGATATCTGAAATTTCATGTTGTCAGTGCCAGCCATTGCACACCAGGTGCTTTATAACATGCACACCCCAAACGTACACAGAGATAGGTATTTAGGGAGCCATGCACTTCCCTTCTTTATGGTTGTAAATTGGGGTGGTTTTTTAAAATTTTTGTTGTTTGTTTTCATGGAGGTTTTTTGTTTTGTTTTGTTTTGCTTTGCTTTGCTTTGTTTTGCTTTGGAGTTTTTTGTGCTGTTTGTGGAATATTACCTTATGTACTTAAGCACAAGTGGGGTTGGTAGGAAAGGGGAAGTCCACCCTTCCCCATATTACATGCTCTGGATAAGCATTCACCTTTCTGAAAGTGAAATTATTTGTATTTCAGGTATCCTCCGTGGGCCTATCTTGGAAGCTAGATCTGCAGCCTCCCTTCAGTCATGATTGTTTCAAGATTAAAGGCCATTTCCCTGTCATTGCCAAGCCTTTTTCTTCTTGCTTTTCATCTCTCATCATCACAGAATGTACCTGAATACACTGAAGCTGAACATCAGCAATGTGTTAGGAAAGAGCACCCCACAATTTCTTTTGAAGGTAAGAGCTTCTGTTCCTGTTTCAGATTCCAGTTGGATGATCCATTTAGGTTTATTCTGTGCTGTTTTTCCTTACAACTGTGATCCACAGGCCAGGGGAAGTGGCCTGACGAATCATTGTCCCTTTGATGCTTTAGAGTGTTTTAATTCTGAGGTTTCACAGCAGTCACTTAATTCAGGCAGTTTAGGGACTACTGGTCTAAGAATCTCAATTTTCTACTCTGTTACAGGCTCCCTGTAATCTTGTGCCATGCTGAAACCGTCTTTTAGTTTCCTTTTCTCACCTGGCTTGCTGGAGCCAGACACTTAATAAGTGAAATGTGAGAGAGAATTTGGACACGCTTGAATTCGAGAGAAGTGAGTTGATTTGAAATTGCAGGGAGTGGCTGAGCTTTTGTTTGTTGCATTCCTGGTTTGGTTTTGTTATGTATTTGTCACCTGGGGTAGTAGTTTTTCTGTCGTTCATCTGGGCATTTAACTTGAATGTGAGAGGGGGCCTTTGTGTTGTAATGGCCAATTCTTTTCCTGTTCTTTTGAAGCGTGGGATTTCTCTTGTCCTTACCCCATGAACGTACATTTCATGTACTCCTCAATAGTTGTCTGGATAATCTGTCCACTTATCCACACAACAGCTAGATCTTTATATTGGTACCAGTACTATTTGAAAATTCACTCCAGACTAGTGTGTTAAACTCATTGTGCCAGC
This sequence comes from Illadopsis cleaveri, assembly GCA_013399915.1. NCBI lineage: Eukaryota > Metazoa > Chordata > Aves > Passeriformes > Timaliidae > Illadopsis > Illadopsis cleaveri. The sequence continues at coordinate 132,090 of VXBB01017369.1, read as the reverse complement.
ATCAGCAGCTGCTGAGTCTCCTTGCTAAAAATGGTTTCCTCCAAAATGTTGGAATATTGATTTTGGTTCCCATTTAAGACTTTGCAATGCATCTCCAGTTACATTCTTTGCTAAAGGCAATTGTACCCTGCAATGTGTCTCTAGTTAGGTTCTTTGCTAAAGGCAATTTAGTTGTGGTTTTGTGACCTTTGAGATAGGGTTTCCAGGAAGAAAGTAGTCAAAGGCTTCCTTGCTGACCTTTCAGGGTTCTTCTAGAAAGCTTTGCTATTCTTCACAGAGGAGGAAACTCTTGTCTCGTAATTTGGAAAGTTTAAGAGATTTCTTGTCTGTTTTCCATTATCGATGCCTTAAAGGTTTAAGTGGATTAAAATAAATTAGCAGAATCCTTATGCCTACATATACTGCACTGGCTCTAACCTTGCTCTGGTAAGTAAACCTTGATTTTAATTGCTAAATAAATCTAACCATCTCTTTTAACTGGGGAGGGCCAAAAGGAGAAGCCCGTGCTGTTAAAAAACAGTGAAATTCAGTTCAGTAGATAAAACTATAATGACAATATTATAGATATAGAAAAGAGAAAAAGCACTGCTCTCTCTATTAACCAGGAGCACCAAACTTTGAGTTTACAGATGATGAGTCTGAGCAATCCTGCACTGAGGTAAATCATTCTGCAGGGAATATTAAAAGCCCCAGTTCCTGAAGTTGAGGAATTGGTGGGCATTTCTTGGCACTCAAATGAGTGCTACTCTGCAGAATTGATGGCTGTGTAAACACACTCATAATCTGCCAGTTTACTTTGTTTTAATAAGGCATGAATATTTCACAGGAAAAAAAAATCTGTCCTTCCCTTCTCCTGCTCTTGTTCCCTTCCTGTCTTCAATGACAGAGGGCAAAAACTGGTGAGTTAATTAGAACCTGACAATTGTGCAAAAGAAAGAAAGGTTGAAATTGCAGATGCATCAAGAAAATGACCCAGATTATAATCTGAATTTCTTAAATTAGATTCAGAGTTATGTTTTGTCACAGCACCTGTTTCCTTATGATTGTTCACGATTCAGTTTAATCTTGTAATTTTTGCTGCAAAGCTCAGCTAGAAAATACACAGGAATTAAATTAAAGGCACCTTTTGTCCACTGCACATAGCTTTTAAGGTCTGGTAAAGAGGGCTCACATGTCCAAAACCACACCTCAGTTCATCATCTTATTTCTCTTAAAGCTATACCTTGTTCTGATGCTGGCACATGCAGGTTTAGGCTGCAATACTAGACTAGTAGAGGAATCTAAATTTTATGTGGTGTTCCCAGATTGCTCTGAGAATGTCTCTGCTTAACAGTGTGGCTCAGGGGCTTTCTGTGGGTCTCCAGATGCATTGAATCATGAATCACAACCTGGTACACAATGGGAGTGTGCAATGACTGAGAGAGTGACCTCAGCAGAGCCCTTCTGATGCTCCTGCTGCCAGGGGAAAGGATTATGTTACACCAGCAATTTTCTGTGGATGGGCCATAATAATAATAATAAGGCCTCTTACCATTCAGTCATACAGGGTACATGAATTTACTGCCAGAATGAATAGGTTAACAAAACAGTTTATGTTACAAAGGGCTTGAATAGCTGCTTTTTCACAGCCTTGCTAACCAGGCTTCCCATCACCTGACAAATGGGATGCCATAGCATCTTTTGTGTTCTCTAGTCTTCAGTTCCCACTTTGCTCATGCTCAGTCTCTTTTTATTATACTTTACCCCTAGATTATATTCTTAACATCCAGTTGACTGGATAATATCCTTGTTGTAGACAAATCCAAGTAAAACTTTGTTCTGTACTTTTTTCCTTATTTCCTGAGAAATTCTGTAATTTTTATGTTGTTCTTATTGTATCTCACCCACACTAGCCAATCATCTGTTTGAATTAGTATTTCTTTGTCTTGCTATGAGAGTGGGTAAGAAAGATAGAACCCAGTACATGTCCTACTCATTAAAGCAGAAAGGAGACTATGTATGTGAAATGCTTTAACTTCAGCTGTATTCAGACCTGAAGAAATGCCTGTTTCTTTACAGACTCCATTCCCCAAATTATTTGTACCATTACTTGTGATGTAGCGAAAATGATCTAGACAAGTCAAGGGACATAAACTCTGGTTCTAGATATACATACTTTAAATGCTAAAGATAACATTTGCTCTGCCAGGAGACATGTGGGCTGGGGAGGGGCCAGGAGCTGAGTGGTTTATCCTCGCAGCCTGCATGGAGATCCTGAGGGACACAATAGGAATTCTGTGCTGCAAACACCGTCCTGTGTGTTTGCAAAGTACCAAACTAACACAACAGTGCCCCAGTTTCCCTGGGGCTTATAAATGGTGCTCATTGTGCGTTCACCAGCAATAATAACGTACCCAGTCTGGGCTTTTCATAATTAGATTGTTCTACTCTGTGCTTATAGGAAATTCAGTTAAAGTTTGATTCCCCTTGTTAGATCAATAAGAAAATGATCTTCTACTTCCCAGGAGGCTGTTTCTGGTGTCTTACTACCTATTTGACTGTTAGTGAGTAGCTACATTAAGGATGTTGCATGCTTGTTTGTTTTTCAGTGAGTTGAGAATTTAGTGAAACAAGTCAAGTGTATTCTTAGTGCATCCCTTTTTATTTATACATGCATGTACACATGCATCCAAGTCTCATTTCACAAAACAGTTTGTCATCCCAGCACAGCTCCCCTGTGGTCCACTCTGGCAAGCCAAACACTAGAGAATTTGTTTCTACTTCTTGTCAATCATGTTCATGTTTCTCGTCTTTTCTGTATGGATCTTACTGCCAGTACATCAGTGCCTGGATTTGCAATTGGGCTGTGCCTGTGTCGTGCTGCCCTCGTTGCCAGCAGTACACTCCATTGTTGTACAGCTCCTTCTTGGGTACAAAGCACCTTTGCTATTCCTTAAAGACAGTTGGACGTCCTTTGTAATGTGCCTCTTGGGAAAACCAGAAACATCTTCCAATGGGATATGTCAGTACTAGGTAAGGTATGTTATTTCAAGAGGCAGAGCCATGAGGGACATGCATTCATGTTTGTGATGGCTGCAGAGTGTTTGGCTTTATCTTGTTTACCAAGGAAGTGCTTCAAAGTTTGCGAACTCATCTGTGTCATGTGAATCATTTGGATGTTCACAACTTCACTGGAAATGAGTTGTAGATAGATTTCCACTTACAGTTTCTACCATTATTTATTTCTCATTAATTTCATCCATTAAATCAGAATGCTCAGGAAAAAGTATGATAACTTCCCAGATTTTTCTCTGTTCTGTCTCTCAGGGCCTTTTTCCCTGGGTCATGGCAGTTAGGGTGAGCTGGAAGAAGACAATTTGTCTCTGCTTTAATAATTGCAGCCTGTCTTCATCCATAAAAACACCTCAGCTGATCCCATGCTGAGACACAGGACAGAGGTGGACTTGGTTAAATAGCTTGTATCTCAGATCTTCTCAGGACTGCAAATCTCATCTTTGCAGACTGTATCATTATGGCTGATGTGAGTTCTCAATGAGTGGCATTTGATCCATTGTCTAATCCTCAATCTCCCCTAGATGCAAACAAGTTGCTATATCTGTTCCCTCAGGTTTTCAAAATGATTTTGTTTGGGAGTGTTTAAATCTGGAGGTTTACTTCAGACTGTCTGTAATTATTACCTCCTACCAGATAAATGTGATTCAGGTGACTTGAATGTAGCTTGCTATGTATTTTCTCAATATTTTATTTCTTTAAACAACATTTTATTGAAATGTGGCCAGCTTCAAACACTGAAACCTGTGGGGAGCAGCTAAATGTTTTCATGCATTGAAAGCAAAAGCTATTCTAACTTTGTGGGCTAAAGAATAAGAGGGTATGATTTATGTGTTTAGAAAGTTCTTGACATTTCACCAAACACCCCCAGTATTGCTGAATTGGTCACTAATACATTATTCCCTTTACTGTATACTGATGGGAAAAAAAGCATATTAGCATTCATCAACTCCAAAGGCCAACTGGGAAAGCCCCATAGGAAATTCTGGTCAAGATTTACACTTTCCTTGTGCAAGTGAGATTTTGACAACCCAAACCAAAATTTTAGTTAACCAAGGATGAAGATTGTGAGGTGAAGTATTCAAGATGTATCTATGTAAGCATTAAGGGAAGGCACAATACACTATAGGAGAATTCTCTTCTAGCTCATAGCCTTGCTGCCCTTGGTTCCCCATACAGGGAGTCCAAACATTAACTAATGATGGAGTTTTGACTGGAAACTGGTGGCATCCTGTGGTTGCTTCAGAATATTTGACTTTCAGTGCATTTCAGTATGGATTTTGTTTCCATTAAGCAAGGCTTGTAGCAATTTTCCGTTTAATCTTGAAAAATAGAACTGTGGCAAATGAAAACTAGAAATTTCTTCTTTGGATTTGATTTAGAATTTGTTTGAAAATTATGACTGATAAAGCCATAAATATACAGTAGTTAGGGAAATAATTATTCTCAGGCAAAACTTCTGAAAATTACACCCAACTGCTCTCAATATCTTTTTCATTCCATAATAATAATTATAACAGCAATGATGCTAGTTCTTTAAGACTTCCTCATTAATGGTGTCCAAGGCACTTCACAAATAATTGCAATGAGATTTGATTAAAAAAATTATTCAGTGTGCTGTTTCTTGGGACCTCAGGAAGAAAGGGAGGGTTGGGAGAATACCCTTTATTCACAAAATGCTTTAGATGGAATGAATCATGACAAGCAGGAGAGAAAAGGAAGAACGTGCAGTGAAGTTTCAGGAAGTGAAATGATCATGTAACTTACATAGGGGAGTGAGGGATGGTAAAACTTTAAAGAGGTACAACAGCTCAAGTGAGGGAGCAGCCCTTGACCATGAGTGGTGGTGTTAATGAGAGTGAGGCATCCTCAGCAGCAGGACTGAGTGAGGTAGACTCACAGCATAGAGCAGCAGGTACTCAGGTCACCATTATGCATGGATGAAGGCCATGAAAAACTCATGTGAGCAGCAGAGTAGCTGATGGATATTTTCCAGAGGTACCACTGGTGTAACTGAGGCTAATGGCAGCATGTGCATGGTCCTGTCTTTGGCACAGGGGTTGGATCTAGGACATAGGGATGAGCAGCCTTTTTTTTGGACCTCTGGCACACATCAGAGAAAGGGAACAGGGTGGAAAACTAAAGTGAAATGCTTATCTTCTTTTTCTGTGGTTCAGTGCAAACAAAGACATCCCTTGGAGAGACCTCATTTTCAATTTCAAATCTTACTTAATATAGTTCCCTAACTGAACAAGTTTGTGATACAGCAATGGTACAGCAGGCCTCATTTATTTTAGCACATCTACTTCTGGTGAGTGTTAACATATCACATTCTCCTAAAACCTTCCATCCAAGGATGGCATTATGCTTTGATAAATTTCACTTTAGTACTAGCAATCTTATAAGAAATATTTTTGTCTTATCATACAGGGTTCACCCTGGAAAGCCCACAGATAGTCTCAGCTCAGTCAGGTTCTGAGTATGTACTTTTCTTGAAGTCAGTGGAGTTGTTTATTATTAGCCAGTTTCCAATTTAAAACACTGATTCTTATGAGAACAGCCTAATTTCAAAACTCTTTCAGAAATTTGCAGCCTTTGCTCTCCTTCCTTGCTGTAGCTGCTTGATGGTGGGAGCTTTGTCTGCAGAAGACAGGAGTCCTCGTAAGCCTGCAGCTACACAGCACAAACGGTGCATTAAACTGGGCATCTCCAGTTCAGTCTTTGGTTAGCCAGCAAAGACCATCACTTTCTGTTTCAGATGTTCACCACAATCAGAAACTTCTGCTTCTGTGGCAGATCTGGTTACCTGCATGAAAAATTCAAGGAGAGTTTAGCCCTGCTTGCTCTGCCTTCTCCTACCTTCTCACTAGTGAAAACAATTGTCCTGAATATTGCACCACCTCTGCTGGCACAAGTGGCTGATTTAGACATGTAACTGTAAGGATAGTGAAAAAACTTGGCCTCCAGGTGTGGAGGAGGCAGGCTGAAGGATCCTTGAATGATGACAAAGGGATGTTGGTTTTTTTCCCCATCAGACTGCTGTGGATGTAGGAGCCAGGACGCAGCTTGCTTTCTTGTCTGAAAAGAGGGATTATACTGATCAGAATGTCATAGGAAGCTGCAAGTGAGGCATGAGCACTCACTTTATCTTTCTCAGTGAGGAAGATTGCGTGACAGCTGCGGGGCTTGTCTCAGTAAACAACAGATCACAATACTTAAACACTCTGCAACATCCTCAGGAGAACAAGAAGTCTTTGGGTTTGCTCACAGTGGGGCTGTGTGGCACTGCTTAGCCAAGAGTCACCAGCTGGTGGTGGGGCACAGGGCTGTGGCCTCAGGACACTGTGCAGTGCTATGTGGGGTTGCAGGCAAGGTGGTTGAGAAGGGGAGGAAGTGTTAGGGTGGTGTTTGTCCCAGCTGACAGCCAGCAGAGGAAAACCAAATCCGTTCTTTCCATAAAGTCCTGTGCTATGTAGATACACAGCTTTGGTCCTGTAAATCTCAGGCAGGGCAAATAGACATGCTTATGTCTCATGGACACACATCCATATCCACTGCTCTTGTGGCATCCCCTCTTGCTCCTTATTTGCCATGGCCAGGGAGAACCTGAAATGGTGTATTTGAGTCACCATCCCTGGAGGTATTTAAAAGGAGATGTGGCCCTTAGGGATGTAGTTCAGTGGTGGACTTGGAAGTGCTGAGTCAATGAACTTAATGGCTGGATTTGATGATCTCAGAGGTCTTTTCCAACCTAAATGATTTTATGTGTGTTGGGGATTGAGGTCTTGGCGGGCCTGAGCTATAGGAACCATGCTGAAGAGGGAAGAACCTCTCTCAAGTTACAGGACTTCTTTCCCAATCCCCACCCGAGGCCTGGGGACTTACCAAGTGAAAGTCTCCTGGCTCCTGGAAGTCTCCCAGCTTTGCCGTGGGTCAGGTCCAGATGGAACATCTGTCCACTCTTCTCCATGTGCAGATTAGGAACCCAAGTGAAACAGAGAGGGATGACACTAACCTCTCTGATGGAACAGACTGCTGCATACTGTAGAAATGTGCCAAACTGGGAATGTGAATTGCAGTCCTTCAATATCCTTCCTTGAGGTGGCCCCAGGACAACTTACCAGTATGCTGTCCTGTACTAGAAGTGAGCACTAGTTCATGCTTATTATTTAGTGTTTGCTTTATCTGGGATTGAATCCTTGGGTTCTTCCTCATACATTGGTGATTTGCCAGCTGCTCCATATTAATAATAAAAAAGTAAATAAACAAGCAATTATAATTGTACTTTTGCAATAATTGGGTTTGGACTAAGTTCTTTATTTTTCATATTGAAACAATTTAGCAACACTTGTTTTGAAGAAACGAATAAAATTTTGGAAATAAAGAGTGAAAATGCTTGGTATTCAATATGCAATACTTAGTGCCTCTTGTACATCACATGTGTTACAGATAATTACACCTTGATGCACCAGCCAGTATCCCTAAAGCCATGTAACAATTGGAACCACTGAGACATTAAATAGTTTCATGATTTGCTCAAGACAGAGAACTCCTGTGTCAGTGCTGTTGGGCTCTTGGGACCATGCCTACATCTCCAGCTGTCATTTCTCTCTTGGGGTGGAAGAAGCTCAGAAAGATCAGTTCAGAGAGGAGCTGCAGGCTTAAGGGAAGAGGCACAAAATCATCCAGATCTTTAAATGTCACTATGTTTATTGTGATTTCTATGGTTCTGCAGAGGCAAGACCTGAGTCTTTGGCTTCGTTTTTTTTTCCTTCAGGATGGTAAAAAACAGAGCCTTTTCTTCTGTCCTGTTCTATTCCTTGGTAGCTGAGGGATAGGACTATTCCTTCTTTTACAAGACCAAGAGAAAAAGTCTTATTCTTTCTTTTTCCAGTCATCTCCTATCCACATATTCTGGGACAGTTTGGAGAGGGACATTAGCAACTCTTCTTTCTCAGATCTCATGGAAAAGGAATGGCTCACTGCAAGCTGCTATCACAGTGACTCACAGGCCACTCATGGGGGGTTAGTTCATTGTTGTTTCATCTGAGAAGGGGCTTTGTAGTTGGTCAAGACAGTTTGAGTGGGCAGGATATGAGGTAGCAACATGTCTAGAAGGTGAAGACTGCTAGGAAAGAAAGCAGGAATGGGAGGAGAGGTGAATATGGAGTCAGAAGGGTAAACTGAATGAAACCATGAAACTGAGACAGCTGGAAGAACATCTGAGTTGGGTTTAGATATTGAGGGGAGAGAGAAGGAAACTGCTGGTTTGACCTGTTTTGTAGGAGGGCATGTATTCTGTCAACAGCCTTCTAAGTCCTCAGAGCTGTAAGTGGAGATCAGAGCTTTGAGAAGACAATGACACTGGAAATTGCAGCAGTTGGGATGAGGACATATTTAATGTACAATTAAAGATTTCAATGGATTGGGTTTAAAGAAAGAAAGAAAAGAATACCAGTAATGAGGTGGAGGTGGTGATGGGAAGACAAGACAGCAGGGTGATATGTACGTGTAGGAGGACTTCTGGGGTAAAGCCAGATTGAGTTTTTTGGCCTCATAAGTAAAGTTGAGCTCTGAGTGCTGACACATTTGTTTGCTCAGCTCTGCTCGTGCAGCAAAAGATTTCTCCCTCCCCTGATAAATTTGCTAAATTGTGGAGTGGTTTTGTATTGTGGAGGCTACTCTTAAAACTCAGCATGGAGTCTGAGTAAAAGTTAATGTCCAAAGTCTATTGCACTAACCTGTGGTGTGACCTACAACTGAGAGCTAAAATTTAAAATGAAGCTGATATTAAAATATGATTCATTGTCAGTCCAATAAAGATAATGCTGTAATTTCACTGTAACTTCTATGCATTCTTGGAAATGTCCACATTTGCAGCATTGAGAAGACAGGTGATAGCATGGCTGGGTAATCATTAGCTTTCTCAGCTTTGGTTACAGCCTTGTTTGCCTTGTCTCTGATGGGTCTGGTCAGGGGCCCACCCAGAATGGAAATTGTGGCCTCAGTCTTAGCAGGCAACTTTCTACCTCATGGAAAATCTCTGAATACTGAGGATAATTGAAGCAGAGGATGGTCTGAGATGGTAGGTCTGATTCTGAAAAGGGGACATTTCATCAATCTATACCAAGAAGAGAGCCTGAGGCTTTTCCTTGTTTTAAAATATGATTTGCATCTCTTGGTCATGGTTCAAATCCAATACTGAGAGCCCTCCAGCCTAGTGGGTGGTCTGAAATAAAACTGAGTGGTTCAGTGCTTGCAAACTGGAGTATCTGCCAATCACTAAACATAATCTGCCCTGAAGCAAACCAAAAGGGGAGGATATTGTACAAGTTACAGAAGTCATGGCTGTCATCTGGGCCTTGCCAGGAGTGCTCCAATACTCACACACAGTAATTAGGCATGAACTAGTAAGCTGAGTTAAGATAACTTGGAAGAGACCATCCTGAGGCAGTAAGGGAAGCATTAAATGTGTGCTCAAGTTAGCACTGCACAAAAGTAGGTCTGAGTATCTGCAGAACTGGTACTTCTTTATTGCCATTGAATATGACAGGTCCAAAGTGCTGTGTATGCTCTACTTCATTGCACAAACTTTTACTGTTGAATCAGCCTGTCTTACAGAGCCTTACGTAAGGTATGGGATTCAGGTTATCTTTTCTGGAATGGGGACCCTCTGAATTTATCTCTCTAAAGGTCTTTTTATGATCTCTTTGAAGCTTTTCTGTGCAGTCCTAGGATAGGAGCATGGTTAGTCTGTGCTTGTGGGTATACCCTCATTTTACACAAAGAATCCTTGGTCCTGTTCAGTTTAGTTTCTTTTGCTTCAAATAGGAAATCCTTGCTGAGAATTACTTTGCAAGAGCTGTTCCTGAATAGCACTGTGGGTAGCCATACTCCATGCACCTACAATGGCTTTGTGATTTCAAGGCACGGGCATTTAACCTCTCTGCTCTTGTGTGATGTGTGCTGGGTGCACAAAGCTGTTACAGCCTGCTGGGGATGGGAGTGACAAGTGGGCTTAAGTGAGATGAAGCAGTGAATGCTGTCCTTCAGACAGGGAAGCCTCAGCTCAGTGCTTACATATTTCCTTCCCCCAAAACACACAGAGTAAGGGTGAGGTGGGGAGCAGCTACTTTTGAGGAGATGAAGACTCAAGTATTACCAGGTTAACCACATCTTTAGAAACTGATCCAAAACCTATCAAACTCAGTGGAAAACCACCAATGATTTGAAAAGCTTCTGGATCAGGCCCTTAAACCCAGCTCCTGCAATTTGGCTTGCTATCCTCTGTGCACCTAAGTAATCCTGGTCCTAGCCCTGTGCTCACAGGAAGTCAGAGCAGAGCAGTGTGCTAGAGGCTGCAGGGAGCACCCTCTGAAATGGCAGAGGGCCTCTTTTCACCTTGTCTTAGGCTTGCATAATAGCTGAGCACAGCTGTGCCTGCAGACTTACATTTCCTTGAAAGCTTTTTCTTCTTTGCAGCTGGATACCTGAACCACCTTGAGCAGAGGGACTTGCAGAGTTTTAGAGGTTCTGAATCAGATATCTGGCGATGGATGGTGTTGGAAACTATTAAACTTTTGTTCGTTGGTTTTCATGTGGCGGAAGTGAGAGCATGGATCTTTAACCCCCTGGAAATGATTAGAGACCAAAAGCACAAAGGAGGCCTTGATGAACATTTTGCCCCTAAGCCATCTGGTTCCTAGTTTTCCGTCTCCTGCTGCTGACATGCAAAGCCAGAGCCTTGGTTTTTAATTTTTCATACTGTTTTTAAACAGATACTTTTGCAAATATAAACATACCCCAGCGCTGAAGGTTTCCAGCCAAATTAAAGAGTCAGCACTGGAAAAATCAGCCTTCAGAAGAAGGTCAAATACAAGCAATCTCTGGAGTTCATTGGGTCCATATGTGTAAACTTCAGCTAATATGGGGTGGACTTAGGGCAGCACTTACCTTGAAGTGCTGATTTAGTTTCAGAGTAAAGCTGAAAATGTTTTTAGGGATGCCTGTGGTCTGAGCAGTAGATTTGAATGTGTTGAATGAAAAAAGACCCATGTTCTGATTCTCGGTTCCAGTTGCATTCCCTCTTAACAGGAAGAAAGAAGTTTGGGAAGGAAAACGTGCCATTTGGCATTAATTCTGACAACCTGCATTTACACATTCTTATCTGGGACCATGCTGGGTTTAATAATCTCCAACTACATGCCTATAAAAGCTTAATTTTGCTATGAGGATGCATGCCTTTCAGCCTTTAATTTAATAACTGGGAAGGGTTCCTTTATAAGTTGTACCACCTGCAGTACTAATAGAAATCAAGACACTGCCTGTTATTTCTGGGGCTTGATTGACATTTGAGCCAACTTGGAAAGATTCAAGCAAACTACTGCCTTTAATTTTTAAAAAATTATTTTTACCTGTAGTTTGTCAGAGCTTGCCATTAAAAGGAAGCACTGATGAGTGTACCTCTCTGAAGTGGTGAGCTTTGGCTTAGAGCAGCAGATGAAGAAATATTCTTCCTGCCACTGCACTCTTAATAGTGGGTTAGTTAGTAGGAAAGAGTCAGTAGAAGAGGAGGTAAAATGACAAGAGAAATTATGGCCTAAAAGCAGGATCCTCAAAAGGTATCATCATTATATAGCAATCCTCTAGTCCTACCCCCATCACCAACAGAAATGCCAGAAGACCTGCAGCATGTCAGCCAGCTACCCTGCCTGAGAGGTGTTATTGTTGCTGGTTCTGCTGCTTGGCTCAGAAATGTCTCTGCAGCTAAAGAGCTACAGGAAAAGAAGTCAGAGCCCCATTAGTTAGGAGAATGCCAGAGGTGAAACTGCAGTGCCTCCCTGGTGCTAGTACATCATTAAGGGTCCCAGAGGAGTGTAGGAGGTGGAGATGCTTGAAGGTTAGAGGAGTTATTCCTTAACTCATGCCTTTTCATTGAAGAGCAGAGGAGGTACACGTGTTGTGTGTGGTTACATAGTGTGACAAGAATGCTGAAAAGGGCTGAAACACTCCAGCTCCCAGCAGTAGAGTTTTTATTATTGTGAGGATGGAGATCTCACTGTTGGAGCATCCAGATGGGCAGAGCATGGGGCCAGGCCAGATGGTGTCCAGCTCTGTGGTGAGGGTCTGTAGGAGCTGTTATGAAACATGGTGATGTTCAGGGCAGAGGCAGAAGCTCCATGACAAGGTCCTGCTTTGGAAAGTAAGGCAGGCCATGTAGACTTCAGGGACTTTTTATATGTGTTTTCTTAAAGTTTTGATAACTTAAGGGCTTGATTAAGGTTCATCCATCCCTGGAGCGAGAAAGGACTTGGAATTGCTTAACAAATATCCCCATATCAAAGGTTTTAAACCGTTGCACATCTGTAATCCTGTGAAACATGCCAAGACACCTTAGTGAGATTCCTCATCAGCATTGCCCTCTTGCCCCTGTGGAAACGGAAACTAATGCCTGCAACAAAGCATTCAAACCTGCCTTCAGTGAGACCTCTCAATTTATCATTGGGGATATAAAATGACAGTGGAACATGTTTTTTCAGAGCTCTTTTGAACTGGTTTGAACTACATCATTATTGTTATGAGTCATTGGGTCATTGGCCCGTGTATTGGTGTCCTGCTGGCATGAGACCAGAAGGTATTACCTTCCATGCTGAGCCTCCTGGATCTTCAACAACCAGTCCTTGAATGAGGCAGGGCTATTTGTCAACAAGTCACAGAGGGATTACAGTCAAACTGACTTGGTCTTATCTGTACCTTGCCCCCTGAGGTATTTGGTATTCTCTATGTATTTTACAGCCAGAGTAGTTAACAGAATAAATTCTCAAGAGGAGTCTTCACAATAAAGCTGGATAGATACATTTTTGAAAGATACATTTAAATGTATTCCCAGTTATTTTGTACAATAAAGGTGTAAGGTAAGATACTGAAATTCTTTGATCTGTAATATACACAAGGTCAAAGTTGGTAGTGTTATTGAAAGATGGGATGCTGTGAATGCCCTAGCATCATGCCTGAGGGTACCCTAAAAATAGTAATTCACCTTTTTTCTTTTAAAGCAGGTATATTTTTTTATTATAACAGGACTTCCTGCCCTAGATTGCTCAGCTGATGTTAACAGATGTAACTTCTGGAAAAGGTTTGTCTCTTTGAGCAAAACACAGCCAGATCTATTGCTTTGCATTTTAGACAGTTGCCTAGATGGGCAAATCCAAGGCAGTTGATAGTCACAAACCTGTGCAATTGCTCAGCCACAAAGATGATGTGATGACACCCAACATCCCACCATCTAAAAATGAAGGAAGGATTTAGCTGATAGGCTGTGAAATGCCAGATAAAGTGACACCTAGAAGAGAACCTAAGACCTGAAAGAGAAGGCAAAATCTGTCATTGAAACAGCCAGGTCTTGAGTGCAGACCACCAGTACTGTAACTTGGTTCTTCAACCGTTGGCACAACTTTCTCTTTCTGGAGGCAACAGTTTCCCTTTGATTAGCACAGAAGGCAAGGCTGGGGAAGTGTTACGGCAGGCAGCCTCATCCCTTTACACCACTTAATCCTGACACTGAAAATGTTTCCTCAATTTTAACAGAAGTAAAATTGAGCTGCTGTTGTCTCTGAAACCAATGCTGACACTCCATTGTGGACGTGAAAATAACTGCTGAGACAGCTTTGTGTTTATGTGTGGGGGTTTTGCACATTCTGCTGAGAATCAGAATAAATAGAAACCCTTTAAAGAGATTATTAATTAGCCTTCCCGTGACAGCCCAGTAGGAAATCCATTAGTGGATGTCCGGGTGAACTCACTGCTTCTGGAGCAGCTTTACTGTTTTCTGCTTTCTCGTTTTCATTGCAGATCTGAAGCCCTGGGTGTCGAATTTCACCTATCCAGGTGTGCATGACTTTTCTCAGCTTGCCCTGGATGCCAACAGGAACCAGCTCATTGTGGGAGCAAGGTAAAGATAATGTTTTTATTAGTCTAGGGTTGCTGCTCAAGCTCTTTCCCTTCAGGTTCTGGCTTCAGAGGAGAGTGTGTTTCCAGCTTATGTGGCCAGTTTCCCCCCACCCCCGAGAAGAAAGCTATAATTTATGTAGAGGGATTTAGACATCTAGTGTAATTGCAAAGAAGAGAAAATTACTAGAATTAAAAAGAAAAAAAAGAAAGATGCAATCAAAAAGACTGGTTAATGAAGCAGAATGCTGGCATCTCACTCAGTATTGTGAATGTTAGAAGAGCTACAGTAAATCATTCTGCATCATCCCTCTGCCAGCACAGAATCTGACTTTATGGTTTATCTGCCATGGCAAGACTTTCGCTCAGAGCCAGGTTCATCCACACACCTTTGTGTAGGTGATAGAGCCAATGTGAATGGTTGCTTTCTTCTCTATTGAATCCACTTCAGAACCTGTTTGCCTCATCTGGCTGATGTAGTCAGATCCTCACCCAATGTTTTCTGGTGCAACTCTTTCTTCTGGTCCATTGTATATAATTATCATATATTGTCCTTTATTTTTAAACATTATTTTTATTTAGGATATCACAAGAGGAAGGGGGAAACATGTAAGACAAGCACAGGCAAGGTCTTACAAATTTAGAGCTGCATTTGTAATGGGGAAAAGAGCTATGCTTCAGTGAAATAATACATGTCAAAAGTGGTTGAATCATGAACCCCGACATTTTTTATTGCATAATAAACAGATAAGACAAGCCAAAACCAAACCAAACAAACAAACAACAACTAAGCATGGTCTAACAAGTCAGTTAAAGTATAACATTTAGAATCATATAACATTGTGGTATCAGTCTCTGCTATTAACAAAAATGGAGGGAGAGTGCTTTCTTCCCCGTGTATTCAGCAGTAGAGGACAGGGACATGAGGAGCAAAGGTGGAAGAACTCATGGTACGAGGAACAGAAAAGAGCAAGATATGTAGCAGAGGAAGAGTTTTATGCTTCACAGAAACTACTGAATTGTGATTTAATATACATTTTCTGCCTCTGTGTGTGCAGTAAATAACACACTTACCTTCTTGTAGCTGTTCAAATTGCCAGAGGCCCTCCAGCTTTTCATACAGAAACATTTCACTTTTCAAGCTGCGGCTTCACTTGTGCTGGGATCTTTAACCAGAAATTATTAATATTTATTACTTCAGAACAGCATTGCTTTGGGGATGGCTGTGAACAGTGCCTTCTGCCAGGCATTGCACAGGCACGGTGCTCTGAGGAATTTGTGGTTTACATAATTGGGCTGCACGGCAGGTTTCCCTCACGCAGTCCCTCACCCCTCCTCAAACCCCACAGCACGTCCTGAAGGGACTCTCTGCCTCCCCGAGAGTTTGTACGAGTGTGGTTAGACAGGGGTACAACATCATCACAAACAGGGGAGTGACAGCACAGCTGGCTTCCCAGTGCAGGTACACTGTATTGCAGGGTATTGCCTCATGAGGAAGCAGTGACAAGTATTTATAGAATTTGCTTGGAAAAGTCAGTTTTCATGAAGCACAACCCACCTGACTGGGAGACTGAAAGTTTCAGTGGTGCCACACGGCTGTACTGAGCAGCTTAGGGAACATTTAATGAAGATGTCATTTCCCAGGGTGGTTTTTTTTTTCCTTTGGTTGGATACACGTGCTTGGTGTGAAGAAAGTGGGGAGGGCTGAGCCCATTTCCTCATCTCAGCTCCACCCTGTGGGAGGTGACAGGAAGAGGTTGTTGAAAATCGGGTGTGGATGGGGTTCTCGGTGCTGTATGGCTCTGGGTGTGCTGAGCTCCTGGAGCTGTGCCTGAGAAATGGGAAGGGGAAGTAAAGCCTTTTCTGTTCCCCGCTTCCCTGATAAATCCACACCTTGTTCTGGACTATTTTTAGGGCTGATTTTTTGAGTCATTAGTTGCTCGTGCACCATCTGCTTGAATTTGCAAATGAAACAATACCTCAAAGAGATAGGAGCTGTCTCTATCCATCTCTGCAGGGTGTAATTTATGAAACCTAAATTTAAATGTTAACCATGTTTAAATGTGCTGCTGTAGATCACATTAGTAGTAATGCCAGCTATTCTGGGGTTGTGGAAGGAGTTTGGGATCAGGGTGGCGTTTATAACTACTCCCACTTCTCAATTTCCTGGTTAACATCATCCTCTTAAATGATAGCGTTATAAATTATTTCAGACTACTTCTGTCTGTCTCTATTTAAAAGCAGTATGACCTCACCACAGCATCTCTTTGGTTTAGTTCATCCTGTGTTTCAAAGCTTCATAGAAAATACTTCCTAGAAAACCAGGAGGTTCACAAGAGTTTTTGGTTTCAGGAATTGGACACAGCGTGACTGAAACTGTAAGAGGTATTGAGGGCATGCCATGCAGACAGGGAGCTGGAATAACATGAGCCAAAGATTTTTAAGCTTTATTCTTATCTACGAGCCCTCCTTAAATGACTGGTGCTGTCTGAGAGTAAACCAGAGGAGTTTGATAACCACTGCACCAAACACCTGCCAAGTTAAAATCCCAGAAACAAAAGAATTAGTTTCAAAAGCCCACCATGGTTTCTAAGCAACGTATTTACTTGTCACATCATTTGTAAAATCCAAATGCTTGTGAGAAAGGATATGAATAGTTTAGAACATTGTAAATCTACGCTACCCATATTATGAGTCACATTTCATTAAGTATAAAAACACACATTTCAAAAATTCATAACCTTCATTTTGACTCACAATTTGCATGTTTTGTTTTTGTTTTGGATATAGTGTCAGTGTTGTAATGTACTGTTTTTCTTCTGTGAATGAGTGATTGTTTTGAAATATTTGCTGCTTTTTTCAGTTCTTGAGCACGAGTGATCACTATTTGTGCTTATTTTAATGGGAGGAAAAACTATAATCTAGACCTCATTTTTAGTGAGAAAAAAAATTGCAAATATGTTCACAGTGATTTCACCTGTCTGTTGGAGAAGCAGTGCACTGCTGTCTCACCTGTGCTGTAGGCAGGGTGCCCAGGCCCCAGGGAAGTGTGAATTTTGTGGAGGAGGGGCATGATGTAGCTGTGCCATTCCACCTCCTCAAGGAGCCTTACTCCTTGAGACTGTCTCATTGCTGGCTGGGCACAGACAGAAGCCAGTAAAGAAGTGATGACGTGAAAGACCCTGCTTGGAGGCAGGCCAAAAATCATGCTTCACAAGAGCTCCCTGGCGAGGACAACATGAAAGGTGTAAAGGAGGGTGGTTGAGACACCATGTGACAATCTGGCACAATAACAAGCTGAAGGGAAACAGCTTGGACAACAGGAGGATGGCACCCAAACAAAGGACTGTACAGAGTGTCTGGGAAGTCCTAAGGGAAATATTTGACTTTTCCCAGAAGGAAACTACAGGGGTGTGAGCGTGGGGCCATAGCCTGATGGGGCTGCGGCTGCGAGAGGCATGGCTACGAGGGTCAGCCATTCACAGTGAGTGGAGGTATTACTGAGGAGAACCAGCCAGAAAGCGTCATGGCCAGAAACCCTCACAGTTCTGCCTGCCAGGAGGGCTGTCAGCTCCATCAGGAGATGGGAAAGGACCATCCCCCGTGGCTGTTGCACAGGGAAGTGCAGCTCAGGAGCCCTTGTCACAAATGGCTGTTACCAAGAGCCCAGAGGTAGAGTAGGGAGCAAAAGCTGCATCAGGGGACTCCAAACTGGAAAGTAAAGTGCACATCATTATGGACTGCCAGACTTCTCTGCAATAAATGTAAAACTACTAAGCTGCTGGTGATGCAAGTCTTGATGCTTGACAGAGGTGATTTTCCTACTTGATTTAGAGCTGATCTAAATGTGCCTGTTACTGCCAAGTAGATAGGTGCAAGAGAGGAGATATTACAGAATCACAGAAAGGCTTGGGTTGGTAGGGACCTTAAAGATCATCTAGTTCCAACCCTCCCACCATGGACAAATATGCCACCCACTAGATCAGGTTTCTCAGGGCCCCACTAAACCTGGCCTTGAACACTTCCAGGGATGGAACGTGAATATGGTTAGTTTGGGGAGCAGGGAAGGTGCTGTATGAATTTTCAAGGTTTGTTTTAGGGGAAGCACAGCAGCCTAGGCACACCCTTTTCTGACTATTATGCTTCTGGCTGTATGAGCATTAAAAAAAGTCTGGATCATGCATGCTTAGGAGCTGAAGGCTGAGTAGAATCACTGATGTCCCAAAAGGGTTCCTTCAAGTTGCTGTTTGCAGAAATGTGGCATATTGTAAATATATTATAGGACCCTCAACCAGCAGGTTTGGCACCCTGAGTTTATTGAAAGCCTCTGCTGTATGATAGATTAGTCTGTCAGGCACCAGGTTACATGCAGATTTGTGGCTGAACATAGGCCCTTTCCTGCCTGTTTGGCAGAAAGCTCCAGAGCACTGCAGTAAAACGCTCAAAATCTGTGCCTGTCAGAAAATATCACTCTTACCCTTCAATCCTGTTCACATCTGGACTGCTACTAAACTTTTAAGTCTCCATAGATAATGTTGTCTCGGCAAAAAGCATTTTGCAAACCAGGAAATTCAGTGGCAGCAGTTGGGTCAGAGTGGTTTCACAGATCCACAGAGAATCAAATCTGTCAGCAATACTTTCTGTTGCTAAATGATCAGGGCCTCTCACCAACATTTATTCTCACAGGGCTTCAGTGAGGCAAGAAAGCACTAATAATTTCCCACTATAGATGGGAATCCAAGGCCAAGAGGGATTAAGAGCCACCCTGCCCTGTGAAAAGGCTGTGATGTTGAGGCACATGAATATATAGCATATCTGAAAAGCAGTACAGTACTGTACCTAACATAGCTACTCCTGCAGTGAGACTGCACTTTCTGAAGACACCAGTCAAGGTCTGCACCACTGCAGTCTGCACTTGACTAATGTGGACATAGCCAAAGCTCTTCTCTGGGCTCAGAAAATCCATGGCAGAGGTGTAATTTGGACCCTTTACTCTTTTATTTCCACTTGGTATTTTAATCACTTGCTCTCAGCCTTGCTTCTCCAAAGAAGATGCAAAATGTTCATGAAAACCTGTGAGTCCCACGCACTTACACTGGGAAAGTGGGATGTCAGCATGGCCAAAAACGTCAAATCTCATATAGCATGGAGAGACCAACATGCAAACAAGTTAACACTGGGCACAACCACATGAGCATAGCCAACAGTTATACAGTCCACAGGCTTGCCCTGGAACAGCCAGGAGTGGTGTGCCATTTGTCCCTGTTAGCATCTGACTACAGGATTTTTCTCAATACTTTTCTGACAAAAAATGGACTGAACCATTTTTGATGGCTTTGCACTATTTTTGCACAGTTTTATGCCAGCTTTACCCCCTGCTAAGTCACACTGGGCTGAGAAATTACCTTGCCAGTTGAGGTATTAATGAGGACGTGAGCAAGCAAAGAGCATGATAATGTTTTTGATTATATCCAGATCATAGGTGGGCAGCTGAAAGCGCTAGTGCAGAGAAATGGAGAGAAACAAATGCCTTCCTTTCTCACTGTGTTTTTTCCTATCAGACAAAAGAATGCTCTAATTAAAGTTGCATCCTTGTATCAGAGACTGGAGAGGGGCAGATAACATGGCAGTGTGAGGGGGAAAAAAACCTCAGATCAGTCTCTGAAATTAACAGAAACTTTCAAAGGGCCACTCTTTTTTTAAAAAAGACATTGCTTGACCTGTGACGTAAAGAATGTGGTGAAGGTGAGAAAGCTGTGATTAGACACTGCAGCTAGTTAAATCCGTAGTTGGGGTGCACAGTTTCTTTACAAAGGGAACAAAAGTGTGATTTAAAGTGCAGGTTTTAATCTCCCTGGTTGAGTCTAGAATAGTTCAAAGGGAGGTTTTCCTCTCTGATACTCTGCCAGGTGAGGTCAGCTCAGCCCTTGTATAAAGTGTGGAGAGTGAAGCCTCACTGGGGTGTCTGGTTTTTGCCTATAGAGTTTGCTTTCCTCTGCTGGTCTGCAACCAGTGTGAATTTGGCATACCCTAAATCTATGCTGTCCCTGCCTTATACCTCTTGGGGTGGAGGGGAAAAGGTGTGGAAAGGATGAAGGACAGTTTTTATGATTGTGGGATTCTGGGAGGTTTAGAGCCTGGCCCAAATTTTGTTCATAGTGTAATTTTTTTTCTTAGTTGCACATGGAGAAGAGGGTGAGGCAGTGGCAGTCTCTGGTCTGTCATCTCTGTCAGCAGGGAAAACAGTTGGTCCTTCAAATTTCCTGCAAGGCAGCACCATCCACCTCTCTGCAAGTGACCTCAGCATTGTAGTGGGGCTGAGCACTTTCACAGCCAGTGCCTGCACAGCCAGTGCTGTGTGAAAGGCAATCTTTGTGCAGCACAGACTGATAGGAAGCATCTTTACACAGCAAATTGCAGGCCTCACTAGGAAAATATCTCATATTCAAGATAAAATGAAAATTGGTGATACCCTATCACGAAAGCAGCCACCCATGAGAGGCTCACTTGCTTTAGTAACGCACTGAGAATAATTAAGTTTGAAGATTGTGTTTCTGAGAGTGGGATGGGTGCAAACACAAGGTCAGGATACTTTGGCAAAAGCCTTGGAGACTTGGACATAATGTGTTTTACAGCATCACAGAATGGGGCTGCAGAGCAATTTTCCTCTGCATTACTGAGAACGCTTTCTCTTGCTCTGGTTAAGGTAGTGATATGTCAGTTTTATATGGCACAGCTCACCACAGTGGTTTGCATATCACTTTGTATCCAGATGTTTAGGTGCTAAGCCTACTCTTCTGTGCCACTGTAAAGGTATAAAAACCCAGCAAAGAGAAGGGATTGTTGGGCAATAACTTAATCTCACCAGCCAAGTCTATCAGTATTTACATACAACTCATGTTGAATGCATCTAGAAAAATGAGGATGTTTATCAGCCTAAGTAGGCAAGTGGGGAGGCTGCCAGGGAAGATTTGAACAATAATCAGTGCATCAGAAGAAGATGAATTTTATGTTGTGACTTACTGAAAGTGATGGGCAAATAGGAGAGCAAAGGTCTGTGTGTGTCTCAAGGTGCTGTAACTGCTCTGTGACTGCAGCTGGATGAGAGAGGAAGAGAGGACCTGTCAGCCATATGTCAAAAACGACTTGAGGTGGCATGTGGGATAATATGTGATGGTCTGAGAGATGGAGTCACTCTTCCAAGAAAATAAGAACAGACCCACACATGAGTTTTGAAAATTTGGCTCAGTTTTCATCTCTGAGGTTTTAAAGAAACTCATCTAATGAAAAAGAGGGAAGAAAATATAACAAAACAAAACAAAAAAGGAAATTGACCCTCATTTGATAAATATATTCAAACAATATTACAAAAAAAATCCCAATTCTCATTCTTTGAAGTGTCTCAGGAGCATAGCAAATACTATAACTCCCAAAGATTTGGAATCACTCAGCAGTGAGGCTTTGCCTCTCCTGCCCTGGGGAAAGAGAAGGGCCAGAGACATCAGAGCCAGCTTGCTATTCCCTTTGCAAACTGACAGAAGAGGGGACAAGGCTGTCAATCCAAAGGCCAATCCCCTTTCTGCTTCTCCCTTCCCCAGCAGCCTCCATCCATCTAGATTTCTGCATATTGGCATAGCCCAAGTGTGCCTCAGCTTTGCTGTTGCCTTGCCTGCTCTGCAGCTGTGTCTGCCTCTTTTGACTCTTCCTAGAGTTGGCCCTGAATACACAACATCAAGAGGAGCAGAGCTGTGCCATGTGCCCTATGCCATTAAAGCTGATGTTAGTTCTCCACTGAATGCAATATAGAGGAATTTCATCCTCATTTCCACAGAGGAGTACTAACTGGGCTTCAGTGCAACACAGAAACAGTAGCTGAGCCCCTGGCTTAATTTGGAAGCTGTTTAATAGGAATGATATGCTGCCTGCATAAGGATCCTCTTCTAAGAGGTTGTTTCTCTAACTCTGGCTGAATTCATAACCGAGAAGAGTTGCATTGGGAAAAGCAATTCTTCATACAGCAACTGCATGATATTACTGTCTGCCATTTAGTATGGTTCTCTATTGATTTTTGAGGAAGAATGATGTACTGGACAAGTTTTTCTTCAATAGAAACAAAATTACTGGTGAATAAGGATCCAGCTTGTAGGGTAGCTGCTGGTCCTCCACCTTTTCTCCAGCAAGTGTTTGCCAGGTGCTTCAAATGAACCACTGGAGTAACATTTGCAAATGGATTGTCCCATCACACTCTGGATCAGGCATGTAATTAAGTCCTCCTGAAAGCAAAGGCCAGAATCATCCTTCAGGAGCTGGGTTTCTTGGTATGGTTGGCTAGTTCTGAAATGTGCATAACCATCTGAAAAGTTCAGCCACAGCTGGACCTGCATAGAGGCACTGTGCATTAATCTAGCATGAGATTTGGTAGCCAAGAGCCCTGGGGTCTGATCTTGATTCCATCACTGGCTTGCTGTGTGCTTTGGAGAAGGTCATTTAACCTTTCTCTGGCTCATTTTCTCCATTAGTGTAAGGGGGGAATGATACTAACCAGCTCCTAGGGAGTTGTGAAGCATGACTAAGCTGTGTTTGTCATGTAGTGTGGAAGTACAAAGTGTATCTAAGGCCTCCAGGAGCAAAGATAGGAAGAGCTGACAGGAGTTGCTGGCTCTGAGCCCTAGGATCAGCCCTAGCACATGGCTTCCAGGAGTGCCAGAAGGGAGCATTAGTTGTCATATGCATAATCCTGTGTCTTGTTTCATATCACCCAAAGGACCCTGTTCTGTTAATTATTTTTCTTATTATCTACTCTGTGACAGTTGTGAGACCCTCTTGCAAACCTAGACCTGGACTGCAGCACAATCCCACTCTGAGGAGGGGAAGTGAGAGGGAAATGCAGATCTCTTCTTCCTGGCATCCAGTGATAGGCTGCATCGGAATGGTTCAAAACTGTGACAGAGAAGGTTCTGACTGGACATTAGGAAACATTTCTCTGCTGAAATAGTCTATTTTATTTTATTTTATTTACACAAGGAAGCTCTTCCCAGAGCATCATGAGCCTATCTGAGGCTCCAGTACCTCATCCAGGCTATGTTGCGTGATTGGAGCAGTGCAATATTAGTCCCCAGAAGGGACAGTAACTCTTCACTCAGTTCTCTTCAACTTTCCCTGTCCTGGTTTTGGTTGGAATAGAGTTAATTTTCTTCTTCATAGCTGGTACAGGGCTGTGGTTTGGATTCAGTATAAAAATAATGTTGATAAGACACTGATGTTTTAGTTTTTGCTAAGCAGTGCTTATGCTAAGTCAAGGACTTTCCAGTTTCCCATGCTCTGCCAAGGAGCAGATGCACAAAAAGCCAGGAGGGTGGCCAGGACAGCTGGCTTGAACTAGCCAGAAGGATATCCTACCCCCTGGAACATCATGCTTGAGGAACATTAACTGGGGGAAGTTGACTAGGAGGGGGCAGTTGCTGCTGGGGGATGGGCTGGGCATCGAATAGGGGGGAGTGAGCAATTTTATTGTGCAGCACCCGTGTTTCTTGGGCTTTATTCCTCTTTCTCATTATTATTATTGTAACAACAACAACAACAATAACAAGTGACTTTGTTTCAATTATTAAATAGTTCTTATCACAGCCTGTGGGTTTTACCTTTTCCCAGTTCTCCTCTCAGTCCCAGTGAGGAAGGTGGGAGTGAGCAAGTGGTTTCATGGTACTTAGTTGCTGGCTGGGGTTAAACCACAACATTCTCTCAACGTGTATTTTTTATGCATGATCAAACATTATTATCAGCTTCTGTTAGCTTTGTTTCTACTTGCAGAGTAATTGCCTAGAAAGAGAGGGAGCTTAAGACAGCCTGCCCTGTAAGGAGGGAGGAGGGAGCTTCTCACACCAGCTGTAAGGTGCAGGGCAGTAGCAACAATTCAGCAGGTGTAACATGTAGTGATAGAGACCAGCTGAGTTAAGGCAGCACATTGCTGGTTTCTGTGTGCATGTCCAAGTCCTGAGAGGTTCTGGTGGTGCTCAGCATGTGGGCTCTCATGGCTCCAAATTTGATAGCAGGGGGATTATTCTGAAATATAGAGAGGTTTTCTTACCTGCTTGGTGTGTGAGGAGTTAGGAAATGTAACAAGCCTCACGCATTTAAATAGCAAAAAAATCCAAAGTTGGGATAGCCTTTTATTTATACATGATCAGTCCATCAACTGCAGGGATGTTTCTCTTGATCTACCACAGCAGAACTGAAAAGCTGCTCTCTCTTAATTAGGAGGAAGCACCTTTTAATCAGCCAGTACAGTGCTGACAGATGTGGTGCCTGAAAAGAGGCACTGAGGAGGAGGCCTGAAGCGTGTTGCAATGCTTATGGTTTCAGAGCTCCTAAGAAGAAGGGTCTCTGTTATTATTCAGGCACTCTTGTTATGTGGCTTCCCAATGAAAAGGCTTAAATTTGTCTTGTATCTCTATTGCTCACTGGCACCATAGCCAAAGTGCTCTGCCTTCAAAGTAAATTTTTTCAAGGCCAGGCAATGTGTGAACAAGTGCATGGGCACCATGTTAGGAAGTTCACCCAGGGTGCTATTGGCTACATGAAATAAATAGTTAATAAGCAGATTTGACTTGGAAATGTAATGGCAAACATATTTAAGTGGGTATGTTCTTCTACACCCTTCCCTGAATCACATCTCAGCTGCTCTCTTGCTGCTCTGGTATGTGTGCTTTGTGGTACCAGGCACAGTGCGCAATTAATCATTTTACCAGCAGCCAAATATGAATTATGAAGCCAATTAACAAATACTTTCATTTAAAGGATTTCTGCTGCAGCTTGACTCCATTCATCTGCACACAGGATAGAGTTCCCAGTTAAGAAAGTAATTCAACACTACTCATGAGTGTAAATGACACTTCAGCACAGGTTTACATTCTGTGCCCCAAATTTGGATGCGAGTTATTCTCCAAACTAGGGCATAAACTAATGGTCCAGGAGATCATCTCCTGGTTGTGCTGTAGATATGTTCTGTGATTCTGGCTAAATTGCTCAATCTGTGCTTTAAAATTAAATGAGAATGATGTATCTTTTTCTCTCTTCTGTATATATTCAGATGCCAAATTCTTTAAGCCTAGGTTTTATAGACCAGGACAGTCTTCAGAGCAGCTAACTTTGTATATCTGAGCTGGGGAATAATATCCCACTGCAGTCAGAGGTGAGAGAGAGAGGATCTGCCCTCAGGTTGTTTGAACAGGCATTGGCTGGGAATCAGTCTCCAGAGGAACCATCATCAACCCACTCTGTGTCTTAATGCAACAAAACCACAGCCTTGCCTGAGACTTCAGGGCAATACTGTTTAACATGGGCATTTTCAGAAAGGCACTGATGTTTATGAAAAATAAGGTTAGTCATAATATTAATTAGTAGATTGAGGCATAACGTCATTTGTCTCAGAGTACTCAGAGGAGTGTAGTCATTTGCTCTGGAGATGGCTGAAATGCAGCCAAATCTGGGGTAAAACAAAGCTTGGGTTTAGTACTATGAAGTTGTGTGACCTTTCAGGACAGCAATTAAGAAGGTTGTCCTATCCCTCCAAATTTGTGCACCAGCTTTTCATACAGAAGAAGGAGGATATTGGAATATCCTGGCTGCACCAGGCAATTGCTCTTCTGGCCTAGTCCAGTGGGTTTAATTTAGGAGAGAAAGGAATTGACCAGCATTCACTTACAAGAGAAGATGGGAGGGAAAGAAAAAGACAGAAAAAGAAGACTAAGAAGGCACCTCAAGCATTCATGTGGAGATCTCAATGTTCTTATATACCTCTTAATCATACTCCTTCGGCTGCTCTAAATTACAGTTCAGCAAGGTATTAAACAGACATAACTTCAAACACAACCAGAAAAAAAGGGCACAAATGGGGCAATCTTAGCTACAATAAAGCATGCCTGTAATTCAAAGACCTTGCTCATTCTTGGACTGAAACTGCAGTTAAAATGCAATTCATAAAAATGGCACTGTCTGATTCAGCAGATGTTTCCCTTTGGCGTTTTACTCCTGGTATAGCTTTACAAAACAAGTATAGTCAAAAGAGCATGTTATTAATTAAGGATTAGTCAGTTCTAGCTGGGCAGGTCAACTGGAGTCGGTAGGTGTCTCTGATAGCCTGGTTTGCCTACAGGTGTTTGTGTGCTGCTGGTAAGATGTGAGAAGGATCAAACAAACAAAAAGAAACTGCCAGTGCCTGTACAGACACCAGGTGAGACAAGCTGATAAAAAACACAGGGAAACCCTCCTTTCTGTAAGAAAGCCCCAAGGTCAGACTTAGAGAGCTTAACTCAGCATAAAGCTTTTGGAAGATCATTGTGCTATTCACATTCGCACTATGTTCCTGCCTGGTTTAGATCTCAGCCACCCAAGTGGCTTTGTCCAGGTGCTACATAGCAGTCACTGAGAGAACAGACTGGCTTTATTGAAATGGACACTATCCCTGTCTGCATCTGTTTTGGCTGAGTGAAATGAAAATTGTGTCCTTTGGATATGTCTCTTTCATTAAAGATATTTTGGTTGAATTTGCTCTGCAGTGCTATCAGGAAAAAAAAAAACCCTAATATTAAAACTTATTACCTAGTCAAACTGTCCAGCTTTTTGCAAGCCTAGAACAAGGAGCTGAAATCTGCATTATAAGACTTCCAAAATCAATGCATTTAAATAGCATGCTTAACAAGAGGAGAGAAACTTCAAGTCCCTAGTTATGAGAACTTTTTTCCTGAGGGTATTGTAAGAGTGGAGGCCTTCCCCAGTAGAAGGCTTATTCCATGATACCTCATGTCCTGCAGTTGCATGAAGATTTTGGTGTGAGTAGCTATGTAGTGTTTCAAGAGAGCAGTCAGATCTGTCACTGGATGAGAATTTAGCTCCATTTTGAAATTTTAGCTGTGCGTAGCCTAGTGCTTCTGGTCTGCTGCATGCACCTTTATTTAAGTCTGATGCTGATGCCAAAGAGTTAACAAATTTTTTAGGAGGGAAAGTATGCAGCTCTTTGAGACAGAATAGGGTTTCAGACCACAAAAGAACTGCTGGATCTTCAGTGACAGGACGAGGAGAGAGGATGGAGATTTCCTCTCCGTGTGTGTCTGTACACTTCTCTATGTACTTACAGCAGATATAATAATCACTGATATATTTTCTTCAGCTATTGCTATTGGATCTCATTCTTCTCTGGGTAACCAGTCCCAGTACAGAATACAATGGTGCAAGTCAAGAGCAAGTCAGAGCTATATCAGCTGAAGATTTAGTATCGGGAGTTTGACTTCCCAAGTTCCCCATTATCCTTGTTCCCATCCTTCTTTATTAACAGTCAGCAGCGTTTGAGAGCTTTTGATTTATTTATAGAACTGGGACAAAGTACACAGGCAACTCCATGCTTATGACTTAGATGATACACAAGTAATAGATAACAGAAGAAGGAAAAATTGCTCAAGCCTTGTCGTGGTCATTGTGACCCAATATGAACCTCTCACTATTGAAGTTTGCTTTGCTTTCTTTGCCTGGTCAGGGTGTGCTGCTGTACTGACCGTAAAGAAGGCTCTTCAGAAGAGTCCTTTTCATCACTATAGGATCTTTCTTCTGGGGTAACTAGGACTGGAACTTGCGTTTTCACTAGATGGGGGAATGTATATTGGCATTTCTAGAGCAGATGAACCCATGTCATCAAAGTTGCACTTTCTACCATTTAAACAGAGCCACTTCCAGAAGTGTAGTTCAGTTCACCTTGTATGATATAAAGGTGTATTCTCTGAGAGACTGTGGTGTCAGTGATGTTGCAAAAGGATCACAGCTCTTTAGACCTTCTGACAGATTGGATGCAAAAAAATGAAGTTAGATGTGGCCAAAAGCCTCAAGCACACAATCCAGTCTGTATGGCTTAATATGTCAGCTCATTACTGGTAACTGCCTTGTCTTAGCAAGCAAAAATGTGAGATAAATCCTGTTAACTAAGCCTTATCTAGAGATGTTTATGCAAATATGTGTTGCCTCCTATTTGTGATGGGGTGTGAACATTGAGAAGGGTGACAGGAGCTCAGCTGATATGTGGTATCTCATGCTACAGTGACTTCTGTCAGGAATTCCCTTGCTTTGCCTGTGAAGAGACGATGACAGGAGGACTGGGAATATCTGCAGTCACTGCCTTGATTTCCCTGCTGATTTTCTGTGCAGAGAGATGCCACTGAGAAGTATCTGCTCTGTTCTCTTCCACGAAGTCCTGAATGGGAATTCCCACAAGAACAGGCTTGGGGGAGCATACTAGGAAGTCAGCTCTGCTCCAGCTGGCTTCTGTCCAATCCCAGTTTTCTCAGAATTCAGTGAAAAACATGACTGCAGCCCATACGGATTTCAACTAAAGCCTGCTGAGAGTTTGCAAGTGACCCTTTGTGGCTGGGATTTCATTGTGGTTCTTCATTATGGATTCTGGAACATTTAATAGTAGGACCTGCTCAAAACTTTGCTACCAGGTTCACTAAGATACTGATGAACAAGTCAGCAAACAGGCATATAACTGCTTTTGTATTCTGTGGAGAGGAGTTCAGGAAAACCTTTTGTTTGTAGACATGAATGACCAAAAACTATTACTTGCTTTAGTAACTTTTCCTTTTCTCCTCTGGTAGCCTAATAGTTTGTAATTTTTCTGCTTGTTCATGCAGGAACTACCTCTTCAGACTTAGTCTACACAACGTTTCTCTTATTCAGGTACGTTCACTTTTTACTCCTATATTTTATTTGACTTGTTAATGAAAGTTCTGTAATATTTGATGTACATTTTCAGAAGCCTGTATAGTGTAAATTTGCCCAAAGTGGTGGAGCAGGGAGAAGACAAAGAACCAAATGCTTATTCCCACTCCAGCGATAATGCTGAGGGAAGGGTTCTGCTACACTTGCTCACTTGGATGGTGCTCTCTGGTTTTGATTTTCGAGTATTTGGGTGGTAATGGCATCTGCCAAAAATATGGTATCTTAAAGAAGAAAGCATGTAGTGTGACTGATACAGGCTTAAACACGACAATCAATAGAAATCTTTGGCTTTCTTTAGAGATGTCAGCAACATGCTGGAGAAGGTTTTACTATTCTCATCCATCCTCATTTTGGACCTTGTAGGCCGTTGTGAACATGGATTGTTGAGGAGCTGTGTTTTGCTGAATGCATTACTAAAACCACAACTGGACTTGCAAGCATTCAAGAGGCAAAAGGGGTTGAAAAATGTGTGTTACTATTGCCTTTACTAAGGTGAAGCAGTTGAAGTTTAAAAGGAGCTTGAAAATATCCAGCACTACTATGACTTTACTCTCACTGCACTGAATCTGGAATTGAAGAATGCAGCAAAAATTGTTGATGAAAACACCAGCTGCTTATCTTTAAATAAATTAGCACTTACACTCTGGGATACTTATTATCTTCTATAGTTGCTAGATCACCAAAGAAGTATTCAGCATTTTTTCAGAGAGGCCTTGCTCCTGTACCTGACCACACAAAGAAGCTATTAGAGTAGTATTGCCAGCCATTCTGATGTGCACAAGCCTTTTGCTGTTAGTAAGAGTTACAAGTATAGCTGGAGAGAAGAAAAGATGTTTAATGGTTGTAAAATGCATTGAATCTTCCTTTAAAAGGAAAACAAAGTCCGGAGTTACCAATGACAACAATAAGG
This sequence comes from Illadopsis cleaveri, assembly GCA_013399915.1. Taxonomy (NCBI): domain Eukaryota; kingdom Metazoa; phylum Chordata; class Aves; order Passeriformes; family Timaliidae; genus Illadopsis; species Illadopsis cleaveri. The sequence continues at coordinate 102,416 of VXBB01017369.1, read as the reverse complement.
AGTTAGAGAAGCTGCTACTCCCATTTGGCAGTGCATTCCCTTTTGCAGAGCCATATTAGCATGGCTGGAAGGTTTCCAGCAACCACACAGGAGAGGGAAGTCTCTGTAGTTATGAGAGGTGTCATACCTTCTGCAGCACCAGTTATCACACTGCCTGACACAGCCTCTGGTGCTTGTCAGGGATCCCCTTCCACAAAACCCAATTGTGAGTCTCCCTCATACACTTCTGAAGCCAGCCCTCTTCAGTGCAGTTTCCTTTTCTACACTGCAAAACATGGGAAGTCTCCTTCTATGGCACTGGAGGTTGCTGTGGGATCTCCGGTTAACATAATGGGCTTAGTGCGCTCCTGCTTTCGGGGTGTATCCGGTTACTCTGCCAAGACTTTTTGCATGACAAAGAGAGCATGGAATTATGTTGACACACGTGTTGGGAATGATGGAAGTGATTGTTTCCCGACCTAATGGTTGCCTAAGTAGCTGCTTGGCTTGTCTCCATAAAGCTCATGAGGTGGTTTAAAGGCACCACCTTCCCTTTGCCGGGCATCATTTTAAAGGTCAGATCAGAAAGTGTGACAAGAAATGCAAGGAACTTGCATTTAGTCCTATAGGGGTGAGAGTGCAGTTCAAGAAATAATCACAATGTTAATTTGCATTATTTTGTATCTCCTCATTGCTTGTAAATGAAATACAGGCCTGAATCGGGATAGTTTTTCATCTTGAGATTGTAGTCTGATTTATTTCTGCCCATGCAACTTCATTGTCATCCTGCCAGTGGTGCTAAATCTGCGTCACGGTGCAGGTTTATGCTGATAGATATCTGCTCCCTTGCATTTGTACTTCCATGAGGTGAGAGCAGAAACATGAGGAGCATGGTCTGTGGAGACATCAGGATATGTTGGCTGTAGGGCAAAGCCTGGCAGTGAGAGGAATGTACCCCTCTAAGCATGGCTCAATGAAGTATAAAACTGCTTTTTCATAAGTGTTCTTCTGCTGTATCCTGAGGCTGCATGTTCCTGTGGGAAAGAGGCATGTCACATAGTTTAGATAGGAAGTTACTGTATTGGAATTGCAGGAAACTAAAAGACAAAATTTAGTATTAACTGGGAAGTTATTCATAAGGAATTGTGTAAAAAACCAACATTATTCTATAGAAGAATTTTGATTTCAGGGGAATGAAGGAAGAGAAATTGATTTTGGGATGTGTCAGCTCTTGGGCCCATTTATAATAAGGGATCAATTCTTCTCCTTTCTTATCTCTCATCTGCTCTACCATTTGTTGATGTTTCTTCCTCACTTAGAATTTTCTGTTGGTTCTGCAGAGGTTGATTCTCCAAGGCACTAATCTTTTAAATGAGAACTAGTGAGTGGAGTGGAGCAAAAACTGAAACAGAACAAGCTCGTTTCCTGTTCCACAGAACCAAATGTGCCAACTTCTCAGAGATTTTTCCTCCTCCTCTCTTTGTTTCCAAAATGGGTTTCAGAAATTCCATTTAGAATCTGTGAAGCTTTTCACAAAATAAGTTTTACTTGTGTGAGAACTTTGGTGGTGGCTAATACTTTTGTGAAAAACATTTTTGGCTGATCTTCAATATCCGTAAGGAAGTTATGGCCCAGGTATTTTGGGGATCATTTGTGATTTTGTCTACCTCTTTTTCTTGCCAAAACTGAAGCACCTTGTTAAAGAATTACTGAAAATCAGAATCTTGAGGTGGGATATCCAAAAGCAGCTGTTAATATTGGAAACTTTGGCATGTAGCATTAAATTCTTGCAGCAGTCAAGAAGCACAGTTTTAAAATGGATACTTTTCCCTAAACCTTAAGCATCTCTTTTAAACAAAATCTGTTTCATGTCTGTCTTAAAATGATTGTCTTATATGTATTGTAAACTGTTGTTATTAGACATTTTATACAACACTTCTTTTAAATGATGTGCACTTGGAGAGCATGCTGTTTAATTTATGCATGGATCTGAAACAAGGCTAGCTCCTAATCTGCAGCTTTCATGGTGAGACCATAGAAAAGTCAGTTTTATACTGGAGTTGGTAAGTAATAGAGTAGGTGGAAGGGTCATTTTAAAAACAAGCTTTTAAGCAAATTTTTAAAAACTCACAATAGTGATTGGGATTTCTTAGCAAGGAATGCTACTCTGGGGTGTGTGTTAAAAGCATGCTGTTTGGCTGGCATTTCATAAATCCCAGTACAGCCTACCCCTTACTTACTATGATTTTACCTGGATTCTTAGTTCTCAATTAAACTGAGTAGGAAATTCTTTTTCCAACCTTTTTGAGATACAAAGATTTCCAGCCTTTTTGCACTGAGATGAAAACAAGCCGCTTTGACATTTTTGTAAAATCTGAAGGAGAATGAGATAGACATGTGGTTAATTGCATGCAAATACTCTGGGTCAAATTATTTTCTGAAACATCAAAAGAGAGTATTTACATGTGCATTCTCTCATGTCAAACAATTGTCCTTATTTGTTTGGGGCATCCTTTTCCCCCTTCCCTTCCTCTTTCCTTTTCATTTTCCTTTCCTCTTTCTTCTTTTCATTTCCTTTTTCCTTCTCTATGGATCTAAGACTGATCTGGTACGTGAAATAGAAAATATTAGAATTTAATAAAATATTTTGGTTTCAATTGTTTGTTTTAGTGGAAGATCTCTTCTAAAAAAGTTTTTAAGCAGCACTGTGAAGTCGGTGTGCTGGTATGTCAGGCTAGTAGTATTTTAAGTATTTAAAATACTTCAAGAGTTTGTACTGTATTTTAACAGACTGTGAAAGAATAAATAAGTGCACCTATTGCAAAACTATTTGGAAGACATAAGTTATTTCACCTGAGAAAGACAAAAATATTGAGATCAAAATATGCTTTAATTGACAATTTAATATTTTTTTCCTAAAAAGAAAAATTGAAGTGTGGCTTAAGTGCAGAGAAAGAGTGTGGGAGTTCCCCACTAGTCATAAACCTGAATTAGGAAGGATTGCCTGTAGAGTTCCACACTGTCCAGTAGCACCCAGGTCTACAATTACAGGTCTACTGGTACCCCACTGCAAAACACAAAAACAGTACAGAACACACAACTTCATTTGCTTCTGAAATTTGGCTCCACATTTCTAAATAAGATCCCCTATATTCACAGGGGCACTTTGGATAGTGCTAGCCAGTCACTAGGACAAAACTTGATTAACTTCTCAGTCCCACTGAGGCATAAGACTTAAAACCAAGCTTAAAGTTATTTGTCAATATACTGAGGCAGTATCAGCTCTTAAATCATGATCTGAACCTTACTGAAATAAATTTCTTTCTGCTGAGATTGTTGGGATTTTGGAATAAGCATTTTTTCAAACCCAGAATAGAGACAAAACATTTCCCTAGTGTCCTGTAGAAGATAAACTGCAGCTACCTATCCAGTGCATTTCCGATAAGGGTGATTTTACTCCAGTTTTTCTTCCCTCAGTCTAAGAAGCAGCAATATCCCTGCTAGAGAGATGAAGCTCTTAAACTGCACAGCTGCTCCTGAAGACACACTTCCCTCCTTGCTACTCCCTGAAGGGATCTTTAACTTTGTGGCATAATCACTGGTAAATCAACAGCATGTATCAACAAAGTGTAGTTAATAATAATAAAACTTGCCTATCAGTCCTCAATATGTCACATAGCAACAAACGGAACAGGTTTTGTCTTTTGTGCTTTGAATCAAACCAAGCATTAAATGTATTATTTTCTACTTATTTAGGGCTCAGTAGTGCCACACTTATGTCTGCTGATGAGAAACATGATCTGTGAGTGTATAGAAGTGTGAGGAGAGGTGGCAGAGTTTAACTTGGTTTTTCTTTGTATAGTTGAATAAAATATGATAAACAAAATCAACAAGGAACAGTGAGTAATACAGTTTACAGCACAAATTGTCACTCAAGTAATCTTTCCTGGTGAAAATACTTCACTGAGAGATATTAAGGATTCACAATATGTTCATAAAGCCCTGGCACTTATCAGAAAACTTGCAAATGTTAGATAAAACTTCCATCCCTGAGAGTTGTTGAATAGGCACCAGATGGGGCTTGGAGGGCCAAATTTGTGCTTCTGGCTCTGCCCATGGATACCTGAGGTACAGTTAATCTGCCCCGTTTGTCTGCCTGGTGTTTAAGACATGAAATAGGGCTGTAGCCCTCCTTTATAAAGTGCTGTGGGGTTTGCCAGTAAAAGAGAGGTAAAAGATTTCTTTGCAGAAACATCCTTGAGCCAGAGCTGTTCCTATTTTTCAAAATACCCTTTCAAAGATCATGAAAAAATTAGGCATTGATAATGCAGTGCAAGCCCAGGGCTGGGCTGGTCCAACTTTACTGAAGGTATTTATTTCTTCAGTCTAGTTGGAATGTGAAGATTATCATCCAATTTAAAATCCAGTTTGGAAAGCAATTTTGGAAAAGAGTAAGAATACTTTGCCTATCTTTATGTACCATTGAGTTTCTTGACAGGAACTCTATTTTGAAATGTTCAGGAATAGGCTTCACTTTCCAGATGCAGTTTATTATTTGTTTCTTGCAGATTCCCAGATACGCATTTGAATTATGCGGCACATATTTCTAGATATAACGTTTATTTCTTTATTTTCAGGCCAATGCAGTTCCCTCATTTAAAAACATAATCAAAAGACCTCCACTAGAGCAGATGCAGTTTTTAATATGTGGCTCATAGCTGAGTCCTGGTTGTCACATATTTTATCAGTATGATACATTTTTTATTAACAGATTAACATATAAATCTATTCATAAATCACCTTCCAAAGCTGCACCTAAAACCTCTCACTCTCAGCCTAGGGGTTTGAAGCTATTCCATAATAAAGCTTATATTGGCTGGAAAAACTTTCTGGTAAATTCAGCTATTTATTCTTATGGTTTTGGGTCCCCAGATGAAATCTACTCCCTGAATATTCCCTCCCTTAAAGCAACTGGACAGGAGCTAGATTACAGCTTTCAGGTGCAAGTCATCCTTCCCAAGATTTATGTAAGAGAGAAATTTCTACATGGAGTGAGAGATGAGGGATGAAAATAATGCATGTTAGACTGGAGGTGACAGTAAGGTGACTGAAGGCCACATCTCATCCTTCAAGGACACACTTCTCCAGCTCCTCGCTGCAGGGAACTGCACTCTCTGATGGGCTCCAGCATCTGAGTTGGGAACCAAACTTCTGCTGATGTTACTCATCAGCTGAAATTCAGAGAGCAGAGAAAGCAAATCTCTTCTCACAGTCAATAGTGTTGAGTGATTTCTGAACACAACATCCCCTCTGTCTGAGAGAACCCAGCTCACGAGTCCATTTATAACCAGAAAAGCTTTTAAGCCCAGGCTTAGCTTTAAATAAATGCCACTTTTCCTTTGAGAATTCTCTGAGTAAAGAACATACTGCATGCTTTAGTGAGTAAAAGTGTTTCAATATGCACATTCATGGGTCTGCTAAACTGGCTCAGAGTCTACTGTCTAGTCATGATCAATTTAATTGCTCTCTAAAGTGAGTATTTAGGCATGGCATAGAAAGTCCTTATATAGATATTTACATATCTATTTTTATATGTACCCATACACAGGAGGATCACATACAGAGGGATAGCACCCCTATAGAGCAGGTCCAGGATCTGTACCTGTTTGGATTTGTAGTTTAAGCAGGGCAGCCTTGCTGGAGTCAGTGAAGGCCAGGGAGCTGATTTGCATCCAGAAGGGAACTACCCTGTTGTGCTCACACAGTGAAGTGAGGTTTACATGATGGATGTCAGCTGTGGATTGCCAGCCTGCTTCCCTGGGTCATTCGTTAGTTGTCATTCCCTCCTTCCCAGCCTCACCTCACCTAAAAGCCAAAATTACTACAGGGGTTTTGGTCTTTGTCAGCAGACATTATGAGCAGGATTTAGGAACTGAGAATTTAATTAGCTGCTGAAGTCACTTACTGATAACAGTAGCATATTGGACTCTTTATTTGATAAAACCCTGTCAGGTATTTTATGTGTAGGGAATGAAGACTAATGCCCTTATTTCTTGCAACTTACAGTCAGGACCATTAGACATACTTTAGAAATGGAAGAGGAAAAAATGAAAATCAAAAGAAAAATAAATTCCTTGGACTTCTCATTTCCTGTTACCAATGTTGCTTCTTTATCATTGCAAAATATATTTTGGTTTGCATATTTAGCCCTTTTTCCTCTGTGGGCTGCTTTCCACTCCAGCAGCTCCAGGAGGCTCTGGGGGATCTGCATGTGCTGTCCCCTGCTCTGACAAACTCACTCATCTGTGGTGCTATCAACAAACGCAGCCCTGCAGATGTTCTGAGAGGCAAATCAGCCTTTTGTTGTAGGCAACACCTTAGCTGAGCCAACATTTATACAAAATGAGATTTATAAAAAAATATGCTTTTTTACTTTAGGTATGTGGGATATTTTTTAGGCACAGGAGTGGTTTATTCACTAGCTGTAAAGGCTGGCATACTGCGAGGCACAGAACGCATTTCCGAATTGCTCCTGTCCCAGTTAAGGCTCGGTGACACGATCTTCACTGAGGGCTCCAGCACAGGATGGGTTTAATGCGCGCCTTGACAAGAGCAGTCGATGTGGGAGCCGTGACCTATCGAGTTCCACAGGCGAGCACAGCCAGCTCCTACTGCAGCCTGTCCTGGGGACCGGGGGCTGCCTCCCGCGGTCTTCCCGCTCAGCAAGCCCGGGTTTGTGGCGGGGGAGCTGCCCATGGATCCCGGCAAGAGTTCCCGCATCCTGCGGAGCCGGCCTGGGGCTGCCGCTGCTCCGCGCTGCGGGCTCAGTGCTGGGCTCCTCCTGCCTGGGGCGCGGCGTCCGGACCCATCCCTGGCCTGGGGGCTGAGCCGCACATGCTGGCAAGTCAGAAGTAAGAGGAGTCCTTGAAAACACACAGGAGCACATTGGGCATCTTACAAGATGAACAATGGAGTACGTGGGCCAACTACTGCAAAAAAGCAGCAGGTTGGTGCTTCTTAAAGACTGAGAATACAGAGGAACATCTACATTTTGTTCTCAAAGCAGAGCTTAAGAGAGATCTAAATGATTCATGTCCCTTGCACTGGCTCTCTGCACAGGATTAAGTTTGACCCTGTTAGCATCCAGTCATTTATAATGAGAGCATTAAAAAACCCCACCATTTATTGATTTGCATCTCCCAAGGGCCCACAAATGACCTCACGTTTCCTGTAAAACCAACTATCGCGCTCTTTGCAAAAAAGAAAAAAAAGTATTTTATAGTAAACACATTTCATATTACTATGTGTATTTTTTTCCCTAGGTAAATAATCCTGCTTTTCTCTGTTAGTAACAGTTTAGCTGATGTGTGTTTTACAGCTTCTTTTAAGTGCAGCCGTTCTGAATGACTAATAGGAGGGGATTATTGGAGCTCTGGAGCAGTCACAGACTTGGCCTGCACAGCTGTTACCAGACACCCAGGGCTGGGGAGCTGAGATGGGAACAGTTTGCTCATCACTCCCACAGGATATTGATCCTGTCTCAGCATGGCAGGTGCAGCTGAATCACTGAATTCTTTGAAAGCCTCAAAGAGCTTTGGCCTCTAAGGTTTCACCTGCCTTCCCCAGGCTGAGCTCAAGGACAGCCCAATCCACAGGCTAAAAGGACAGATGGGTAAATGGGCACCAGCTTGACTATGCCTGTGGCATCTCCAGCCACCCTGACTGAAGAAGGATGGGGAAGTTTGCATCCTCAGAAACCTTTCTTCAGGGCTGGAGGAGGATCAGCAGCAAACCTTCGGCTGAACAAGATCAGGCAATAGCTGCTGTGGGTTGCCTGCTGCTGGGTGGGCAATAGGAAAGGAAGGGTGGGTTACACCACTGGAGGAGGGTGGGGGAATGTGGCTGTGGGTCATAAATGAGTTGCTGGTGCCCCTGCAACTTGAGCAGTTAATAGGAACAATGATCTTAAGTTATTCTACTGTCACTGAAATGCTTCGTTCATCTAGAAGATACCACACCATGGTTATAGCTATCTGTTACATTTTTATCACTAACATGACCAAGTAGACTATTCTGAGACTGCAGAGACCAGGTGTGGTGAGTCAGGGGAAGGGCACATGCAGAAAAACGACATCTTTTTCTCCATTCTCTATAAGGAGAGTTTGGTAGCAGGGGCTGGCTGCTTCACTTACAGACAGCTGTGAAGAGGTAAGGTGGTTTCCAGCAATCCCCAGTCTGAACTTCCCTTTCTCCAGATGTGAAGCTGAGATAAATGACACTTTGCCTTTTGGAAGTGCTCTGAAATATGTGGCTTTCTGTTTAAGATCTAAATGTTATATGTGATTACATGCACTTGTAAATATAGGAAATTTGCCATAACTGTGAGCCTACAAAATTGTCATGTTCTGATTCATAGTAGATGTAGTATTAAGCAGTTGTTATCTTCACCTCTGCTTTTTAGGTAAGCACGTAGGCAATTCCAGCATGTCCATGTGTTTAAAATGGACTTGTTTTCACTACTTGTTTTCTATACATTTTGAATGTAAAAATAGAATAGTTGGGGTCTGCTAGGGGAAAAATGCTATACAACTGTATCCCTTCAGATAAAAATACTTAGATTATGAATAAACCAGCAAATTCATGTAAAAAAGAGAATGGCTTGGAAGGAATGTGGGGGAGGGTTAATAAAAATATGTTTTTGTTAGAAACACTTTTCTGTCAAGAATTCTATACACTATTTTAATTATTAATTATTCACTTCAGACAGGAGACAAAGCAGGGTTTTGAGGTTTTAGAAAAAGAGTATTTTGCTTCCTTATAAGTAAGGAAAAAGGGCTAACAGGGCTGCAGCCATTTGAATAGGCTGCAAGGTCACCCAGAGAGAAGTGATTTAAGCTTTATTAAGAATGTGAAAAAAAAAAAAAAATCCTAACTTAGCCTGGGAATATTAAGAGCCAAACTGCAGTTGCCTAAAAGGAGAGAATTTTGATGCATGGAGCAGAAAGGAGTGATCAATGGTTCATAAATATAATAGTGGTAAACACAGTGACAGGAGAAAAAAATGTATGTGGCTAATATGATTGTTACAAATTTAGTAGCTTTTGCTGAGAGATCAGTTATAGAGGATTTAAGAACAAGGCAAAAAAGAAAAAGATTTTTTTTTCAATAGAAGATAAATATGAAAGCTTTGAAAACCACCAGAAAGGAGTTAGGTGGAAGAAGCACAAAGAAGTATGCTGCATTTATCCTGTTGTAGAATTATTTTGTATTCCCTCATCTTAATTATAAGGCATATTCTCAAAACTCATTTATGGAATCTTTGACCTTCTTAGAGGTCAAATGCAAATGTGCTGGAGAGGAGGTGAGGAAAGGGCCAGGTGGAAGTGGGAATGTAAGGGCAGGACTCAAACTGAAGGGAATTGAAAAAATAAATCCTGAGTTGGCAGGAGAGTGCAGACTGGAGAGCAGAACAGAGGATCTGGGAGGAAGGAATAAAAGACACTGCGCCAGAGCCATCTTTGCAGGAGAAGGAGCAAATACATTCCTTGTTGAGATGAAGCTTGGCAGAGCTTACTACAGCATCAGGTGCTGACGTCTGGTGTTGGAAAAGAGGAGGCAGAAGCAAGGCAAACTGTGACAGACCAAGCAGGGAGCCTGAAGGCATCTGTTTCCCAGCCTGAGGAGGAAGATGGGTGGATCAGTGCTGTGCACAGTGGTCAAGTTGTGGCCACTGCCCCACTGTGGCAGCAGGTGGGGTCTGTGTCCAGCTGGGCTGGGCAGCGAGGGGACAGTAGGGCTTAGAAACACTTGACATTTTGGTGGTGGGACAGTAGTGGCAGAGAGCCATCATCCCCAACACTGCAGTTTTGATTTAAATTGTAGTGCACTTCCAATAAAAAATAGACTTGAGAATATCATTTGGATTCTTGATAAATCAACCCCATTGCTTTCTTTCCCCAAACTGACTCCTTGCTCTTCTCTGAGACAAGTATTTGATTTGCACTGATCAAGGGCTGGACTCAACCTCTGCACATGTTGCTGGGGATGTGGTGATATTTGAATTACGAAGCTCTTGATATGAAGAAGTTGAGAGATTCAGGTCCTTTTTGGCTTGTCATTTCCACACTGACCACTGGAAAGTATTGCTGCATCTGTGGATAAGTGTAGCCTTCTCTGAGCCTTCCAGAGTATTTAGGACTGGATGGATGTTGGCTTCACACTTAATTGGAAATGCTGGAGAGAGGAGTTGGAGGCAGGTTACAGGGAATTCTACAGTTTTGGTTCTTCACTTTCTCTGTATTTAAGTGTTCCTTTCTGATGGAGCACAGATGGCCTTAGATTAAGGAAGATACATGCCAGAACTGCAGGCTAGGCTCAGACTGGGAGTTACGCTTGACATGAAATAAGCAGAAGGTTGTAATTAGCTTATCAAGAGCATTAGGCACCTGGTGGAGGAGAGCAGAGATGTAATGCACAATGTAGCTATAGAACAATAAAAAATACTGAAATCCCTTTTATGAAACATGGAGGACTTTTCACTGCTGACTTTCTCTTCCAGCCCAGTCTGGTAATTTCTGGAAGGTCCTACTTATTCTTGGTTATTAGGAATTTATCAAAAATGGCCTTTTGCTGACAGTTTGTGATGCTGACCACCAAACCCCATAGAAGCCAGAGAGTCTAAAGGTCAAAATCTATGTGTGTTGCCAACAAACCTTCCTGGGAAGCTTACACCACACTTGCCTGTGCACCATGTGAACTCCCTGGTTGCAAATATCAGTTGTCTCACTGGTCCTTCTCATTCTTTCTGTCTATTTTTTGCAGCCATGTGCTGGGTTTCACCTCTATGCTAGGATTTAGGCCCACTGGGGCAGAATTGCCTTTTAACTTCCAACAGAAATGCCAAGCAGTATGCAGTCCATGTGCTTCTGCAGTACATGTCAAAATCATAGTAGGAACATCTTTTTTCTAGGTGTGCTAGAAAACAAATAGAAATTCTCACATACATTGCTGAACTGAATAGGGAAAGTACAAAGACTCCTTTTTAGTTGAGGGTTTAGAATTTTTTTGCCCATATTATTGAAGCTCAAAAACTATTACTTTAAATTGGGGAAGAGCAAGAGGGAGAGTCTGGTTTCACTTAAGTTCCTGTGGTTCAGGCAGGATCTCTGTTTTCAGCCTGCCTTGCAAAACTTTCCCAGTTTCTCTGGCTTGCACAAGACTGGCCTTGGCTCATTAAAGTAGTCTCAGAGCTTTCGTTTGGTCTCAATAATGCGGCTTTCACTTAATTAAAGATTTCCAGTGCCTTTTTTTTCCCCCTTTTGGTTGTACTACACCAAGCCTAAGTGCACAACCAGAAAAGAATTTTGATAGAATAAAATAAATCACATGCACATTTATTTGTTTAATTTTGCACTGCCTTCTCTTTTTTTCCAAGCCAAGGCAAGGCTCAAACCGTGTTCAACCTCTCACACAATTTTAATGAGAATATATTGCATTGTTTGTCATCTGAAAGAGTGTTAGTACCCCCCAATGCAATAGTTGTGATTTCCCTAAAGAAAAACAAGAGGCACAGAACAGTGAAAATGTCATATTAGTTCTTCATTAGTCTCTTTAATACTGCAGGAAGTGCTGATTTTGATTCCTGAGTCTTAGCCTAAATTTGTAAGAATCAGATCCAAATTGGACAGTTCCTCGAACTTATTTTAGCTTCTTCTCAAAGCAAACAACCAAATGCTGAACAAGTATATCAATGATGTAACCAGGAGAGGAATAAAGAATGTAAGACTTCCCCACATAGAAAGCTGGTAATACACAGACATTTCACTTGGGCTTCAGTGACTGCATTTTCAGTTTGAAGCACATATGGAAAGATTGCGTTTCATAGCTGAACCCTTAATGTGGGTGCACAAAATTGCACTCAGTTGATGGTGCAGGATTTGTCCATAAGTAGAGGGGGAGGGAATGCAAAAAATGTATAGTGGAGAACCCTTAACATCTCTCCATCAGCAGTGAGCTTCAAAGAGTTACAATGGCAAGGAAACCCAGAGCAGAAAAATGAAGGAGAACAAAATCGCTTTGCTTGATGCAGAAATACAAAGGAGACTATAGCCATGGTAAATTGATTTTTGTACTGAATATGGGCTGGTCCATTGGAGGGGGTTTTGAACCTCCTACTCCAGAAATCATTGTGTAAAACAGTAAGAGGAGGCTGCTTAGAAATCTTGTCACATCTATCAGCACAGGCCACAAAGAAGAAGGAGGGATTTGGTTCTGAATGGCGACTCTGCCAAAGAACATAAAGGGGTGGAGATGGACATCTTTTGGCTGTAGAGGAGCCTTGAGAGAAGAATTGCCTCCACTATATCAAGGGAAACCATTGCTGTGACTACATTCGTTGGCTCACTTCTTAGAAATAGCTTGTTGTACCTTGTTTGTATCAACTGAAGAAAAGAAACCCCAAAACAAAGCCTGTTCTTTACAGAATAAACAGTGCTGGTGCTATGCAAAATAGTGCTATGTGATACCCACCTGGCCAGTGACAACTGCACCTGCCTGTACATCAGCTTACTTATATTCCTGACCTGTGCTTGACTGCAGCAAATTTTTTCTTTAATTATTTCCCCCTCAGTACATTTTAACCTCTTTATTTAGTTATTTTATTGATTTAACATATAATCTTATGTCTCTGTAATCTCCAGTACGTTTTGTAAATGTTTGTTATCCTAAGCTGTAAACTGAATGTGACATGGCAAGAAACCAAATTCTACTGTGGCAGTTAATTACCCAGTGTGCTGAAAGCCTCATCTCAGTTTCTGTATGCTTTCCATCTTCACTAATAGGAAAAACATTGTCGTCTTTCCCCAACATCCTCTCTGCTGTTCTCCAGTTCCAGATGTCATTCATTCTAAACTGGCTATAGGTGAGAGCTTCAAGGTCTTTTTTCACTATCATCCCAGTTTACTAAGACTGTCAATTTATATTTGGCCCCATCCATGCTTTTTCATGCTTAAAAACAATTGCTTTCAAAAAAAGATAAGCATTCCCATATAGAACTTTCAACTGAATCATTGCACTGTTAAGCACTTTCAAGCAAAAGGAAGTAGATCAACAGCTAAATGAAATCATTGTCACGGACTGACATTTTTCTTTACTTAGAATGATAAAAATACAAACACTAGATAGTGGAAACAGAAATACAGTGCCATCTTTATCTCTCTTCTTCAGAGCTGTATCTTCCTTCCAAAGCATCGTGTTGGCGTGTTCATCTAACACTGCTGTGTAAATATGTAACTGTCAAAGCTCAGCATACAGGCAGAGCAGAGTGGGCACTCCTTTCTTTATCATTATGGACAGCTCTGCATTCCAGCATCTTTGTACCCTTACACTGATTCCCCTCTTTTTGGATGTATCCTTGTGGCATTGCATTAGTGCTTGTATTAACATTAAGGGTCTTCCACAAACCTTCCTATCACTGTCAGTGAGAGGTTTACCCCACTCTCAATCAGCCCATTAACCCAGCACCTCTCTTGTCTTTGGTTAATGTGCATTCTCCTCTTGCTTTTTCCCATGTGCTCCCTTTGGGTCTCAGAAGAATCCCATCCCTGATATAATAAAACTCTTCTGCTTACGAAAACCTCACAATGAGTTATGTGGCTGGTGAGCTGTGACCTTTCCCTTTTGTGTGGTTGTGCTCTGTTGTCTCTCAGTGCTCTGCTGTCCGCTGCTACCTGATGCCCCATTTATTATTGCACTTTACTTATAATGCCTTTTGACAAGGCTGTACTTACACGGGCTTGCACGGGGGGTCCTGAGTGCAGTGGAGGCTCACAGGTCCTATGAAAACTGCAGATTTCAATGACAAAGTTCCATTATGTTAAAAAGCTCAAATTCTCCTCTGTATGGGATTCAGCATCAAGTTACAAATGTTTTACAGCAGAGTTACTGAAAATACACTTAAAGCAGTGGCAAGACAATCTGCTTGCTTCAAATATGAATTTTAATTTGACAGCACCTAAGACTGAGCCAGCTGCTCCATTGTAACATGTTCTTTGTACACCAAAATTCCTGAAGAGCTGAAAAAAGCTGTAACCTGTGCATGACTGTTGTTTGTCTTAAAAAACACAAGTTTAGTTTTAGTACTTGGTATCAAATGTTTTTTACTAAATCTTTAGACAATCGTCTTATTTAATAATAAGACCTTGGACTTGTACAGTGCTTCCATTTGGGTACACTGTAGAAACTGTGATCTGTTAAGCCTCATACAATGCTCCTTTCAGATAAGGGAATGCATAGTCTGGAGTTGTAAATTCCTACCTGACACTGCAGAGAGGAGGGAGTGTCAGATTTACAGACCTTATGTTGTTTAATGGAATCTCCTGCAGGACAAATGGAAGATGAAGGCACAAAACCTCAAATTTCTTTTTGTAGATGAGACTGTGGCCATGCCCCAAGATGTCAGAAAGAAGAGGACAGGATGCATGGAGTCTTGCCCATTGTTCTAATCCCTAACCCCACTCCCTCATGCACCACTGATTCAGTGGATGTATTTTGTGACACTAGCAAAAAAATGCTGTCTAAGAACTCATTTGTGCTAGACAGGAAAGTTTTTAGTCTGCAAGAGAGCAAAGGTCAGTGCTCATCTCTGTCTCTGACATGCTCGGTGGCTTTTCCTAGTCAGTTGACCTCTCTGTGCATCTAGTTTTCCCTTCCTCCCATGTGCCTATGTTTTCTGTTTAGATTGTAAGTGCTCTCAGACAGAAATTCTCTCCCATAGCATGTTTGTATATTGCCTAGAAATACGGGGTCACAATCTCAGTTCACTCCTCTATGTGCTTCTATAACACAAGTAAATAACAAGGGATTTTGAAGCTGTGAAAGAGAAAATCAGTAACATTGACCACCAAAGAATTCATAGCAGCTAAGAACTTTCTCTGAAAGAGTAATATTTGCAGTTGAGAGCAGATTGTGCCTTTAGGCACAGACACCCAACTGTGGTACAGGAGCTTACCCGCTTGCTGCAGAGCTGTGCACAGGAGGAAAGCTGTGAAGCATTTTACCTTGCATCTGAAATACAGGAGGACCACGAACAGGGTGAGTTACCATGACTCAGCTGAGGTACAGGACCTCATTTGGGCTGGGATAACTTGATCAAAAAAGCAGAGCTCACTTACCTGGAGTCTGGGGCCCTGTTCTGCCAGGTGTTAGAGTAGTGCTCTGTCCACTGTGCCTGGAAACATAAAGCAAGAGGACAGACTACTGTAAATCAACAAGGCTTAAGAATGAAACCAAAGAAAACAAAGTCAGTCTTTTGAAAATACTCCTCCCTATCTCTCAGTTGGATGCTGATGGACACCATTTTTTTGTGCAATTGCTGGTCCACGGCAGAGGAATGTAGTTCAGACTGTCGCATTTCCCTTTGCAAGGATGTGATAACAGTCCATGAGACAGAGAATCATGAATATCCAATGATGGTATTATTTGGAACTGAGTGAAATATCCACTCTTAAAATGAGCACGTCCTTCTTTTGATGGATTATTCCATCTTTACTATGCCAGTATGAAGCATCCACTTCTTCTCTGGCATGAACAGAGTGAGCAATTGTGTTCAGCAGCCAATAAATGCCAGGCCAAAAGCAGTCCCTGTACTGTGAGATGCTGAAATTTGTTTGTAGAGAGAGGGTCTGACTCAGAGATTAACGTTATAGGAACTGAAACCCACTGACTTTTTCACTTGTTTGTTTGTTTGCCAACCTCCATATTCCAAGTGTTACCTTTGAGGTCTTCCCCAGCTGGGTTACTGTCCAGCCACTCCAGAAGAGCCATGTGTCTGGCCCAGTCTATTGTTAGGCACTACAGGTTTAAATGGAGCAAACAGCTCAAGTTTTACCACATCTTGAAGGATCTGAGATCACTTAAGGGAAATCAATTAATAATTTGATAACACACAATGCAATTCCCTTCATCCAAACCCCCTTTTCTCCCTGCAATGAATTGACTGAATTTCGTGATTATTCCTCATACCTGTCACTGCACGCAGCAGTGATCTGCAATTCGTATACTGCAGTGAGAAGCAGAACCAATTACTGAAGTTTGGCATTCTGTTCTTTCGGTATTAGTTATCTTTTTATCAGACATGCTTATCACAGTTTTAATAAATTACCAGTGTTGGAATTTCAGAAATGGCCTCTAGGGTATTAGGCTACTGTTCTCTATTATAAGGAAGTTAGATTTCAAAAAGTTATTATTTATGGAGCACTGTAAATTTTCCTTGTCCTCAAGAGACAAAAACCAATGCTTCAAAAAGGGAATTTAACCTTCCATTTTTAGACTAAAACAGCAAGTATTTATGGAGAAGTTCTGGAGGATTAAATAGGGAAGAAATAGCTAAAGTAGAAATGTTTTCACTGTAAACATTATAGAAATAGAAGAACTTCTTCATGGATTTTCTGCATTCAGCCTATAGAACTTCTTTGGAAGTTTTTTTTTTTTCTTCTAAGTACTGTAAGACCCAGCATTTATCAATTTCTTTTAAATGCTGCAGCATTTGCCCAGAGAAGGGTAGATCTACACTGCTGCTATGTTATGTATACACTACAAAGTATATAGAAACATAGGCAAACACTTGTGATATGGATTTGTCATTATCAGCAAGAATCTATGGGTGACATTTTAGAGGTCTGAAATCTGTTTGTCAGTGTGTATGGAAAGACTGAGGCTGGCATCTTGTAGGAGAATGAACCAGCCTCTGAGCAGCCGCTGCAGGAATGGCTCTGCACCCCAATTTAGCAAAGTCCCTAAGAATGTGGTTAAGCTAATCTGGTCCAGTACGGTGTGTAAATGTGTGCTTTATTTCCATTGAAGTTGGCAGATTCTAAACATAGGGCAGAAACATAGTCCCTCCATGTTCTTCTCTCTGCAGACTTGAAGAAAAGCTTCCATACCTTGCTGTGAAATGAGCTGATCCAAAACAATTTTTTGAGTGTAAATAAGAGATGAAGAGATTTTTGGCCTGTATATGGAATCTAGGAAGCAAGTTTTTGGTTTGGTTTGTTTTTTTTCCAGAGGTACATTTTTCTGAACATACTGGTGCTTTGTACAGTTACTGGAAAGGAAGATGTAGATAAATACCCTGGGAAAGGAATAACTCTGCCAGCTCAGGTCTCTAGCGCACGATAGCTGTCACAGCACAGCACCTCCTGCCCTCCTTCCTCATGCATAACTCAGCAAAGGCTGATGTGACTGGCAGGCTCTGCTCGGGGTGCCCTCGCAGCACAGGCAGAGAACCAAAATCACCTCGCATTCCGTGGGCAGGTTGGGAAGTCTCCTGTGGGCACTGCGGAGGGTTGATGGAAATGGAAACTCCTGCGTCAGCAATCCCTGCACATCCGAGCCTGGGACACAAGGTGCTGCTTTTGCTTCTGCATCTGCTGACAGCAGCAGAAGCCTGAGAAACACAGTACCTTCTAGAACCCTGATAATCAGTACCTGGTTTGGGGGTTGTTTGCTTGTTTCTTTTGTGGCGGCTTTGTTTGTTGAGTTTGTTGGTTTTTTCTAATAAGCTTGTACTTGAGGGATTTTTGTTTCCTTTCAAACATTTACAGTGTGCATTCTGATATTACACATTTATTCCCCTAATAAGAGAGAACAACATGGTTGTGGGTTTATCTGCAGGCATGCAAGTGGTTTGCATGGAGCACTTGTTTAATGGAAGTGAGGTTGGTGACAGATGGATAGGTTTGTAATAAAACACCTTAGATAGGTCTAATTAACAATAGGTTTAATTGATAAATATGCATGTAACATGTTCTCATCCAATCTTAACTTTCCAGTTTTAAAGCAATGTTTTGGTTTTGCATGAAAACCTACAACGTCTCTTGTGCAAGTACAGTACAGGGATCAGTGTATGCTTAATCTATAAATTCATATTGTGGTGTTCAAGTATAAATTGCTGACCTGGGTGTAAAAGCTGGTCCATGGAAGTCTAAGAAATTTTCACATTAACAGTTGAGGATGCACGTAACTATTGATAACAGGACTTGCTAGTGACAGGCAGGTACTTTGGAAGCCAACACCAGGATGTGCAGGTAATTAAATAAATGTATCTAGAAAGCTTCTCTCAGCAGTGCATGCTGAATAACTGATGTGACAGCACATGATGAGCTAGAATTCCAGAGCACTGTTCATCTGTAGTCAAAACTGGTAGCAAACTGTGATGTTTATAATTTATTGGGAGAGACATTAACTCTTTCTTTCTGTGTCTGGATGTGACCTCTGAATATTCAGATATGCACTGAATACGCTTAGCTACTGTGGCCCCTTCTGTTAATTTCTAGTGGGGCAATGTCACACTGGTTACATGTGATTGTACACACAAATGCTTCTTTGGGATTGTCTCCTTCATGGGACTTCTAAAAATGCAAAAATAATACACAAACATGCAATTTTTTAATTTTTATTTTTAATGAGTGAGAAAATCTGCCTGCATAGAACTCGAGAAACAGAGATATGAAGGACCAGCTGTCCTTGCAAACAGGCTGAAGGAAGGCACTTTTATTTGCATTTTCAGTTCAGGGACAAAGTTGCTTCTCCTCTGGTGTCTGTCTGCACAGGTGCCTGGGCAGTCCTGCCCATGGTTTGCATGGCTCATCTTGCACAGCAGCTGCAGCCCTGAGCTGTTTCCTTCACATGGCACATGAATCTGGGTACCCCCATTCTGCAAATGGGCCATGTGGTTATACAGTAGCTCTTCAAAGTGGCTGGAAACACTGTCATAAACTGCATTTCTTCTGGAAATGCATGAGACAGGAAATACTTCAGAGTTTGTAAGGAGGGAGCATGAGAAGCTGGAGTGCTCCCTATAACGATGCAATGGGAGGAATGGCTGACCCCCTGACAGCCTAAAAAGCTGATTGCTTGGTTGCTTAAGCACATGGCTAGTACATACTATCTTGTATTTGGATACAGCCTTGCTCCCAGGTTTGTCACATCTTCATCCAGACTGTCTTCCACAACCCATGCCATGAAAATTATTTTATTGCATATGGATCCCGAGATGTGTACTGCTTTTGACTGACACATGTAGCAGGAGGTATAAAAATAATCCCAGATGTGTTTTCTGGGGCTGGGAAACTGAAGTGTCTCATACAACTGAGAAAATTAATCATAAATTTAGGATGATATCCCAACAGAGTGACCAAAAACATCTGGTGGATACAGTTTGTACCTCATCCAAGTGTGCAGAGGCAGCTAAAGCAGTAAAAAAAAGAGAAAAAATAATTTGGTTTGTTGAGGGAGATGAGGAAAGGGAGAGGAGGCACCTAAGCTATTGTTCAATTTCTGGCTTTTGAGAAGCATTATGGTCAGGTAAGGAAGCCAAAGTATAGAGCATCTCTTACACTGCCATGGTGTTATGTGTTAAGTGGGTCTGTGCCTTGCTGATAAATACACATGGATACACACAGATGCACTCCAGAGAGAGATTTTTCTGACAGTTGCTCTGTCAAATGTCCAGTAGTTTGATCCTGGGGCAAAATAGATCAAAGGCAGAGGAAGAACATAGGTTCATCTGTGGAGGAGGAGCTTTGGTTGGATACACCAGTGAGAGGACACAGAGCACCAGCATACCACAGGGGGTTTGCACAGAGTAGCCCAAGGCAACAGTGGTGGCAAGGGTGGGACATTTTGGCCTGAAAAGACAGCTGATCAGTCAAGTAAAGAAACCAAACAATGCTGGAGAGCTCATGTGAAAGCCCGAGGCTCAGAGGTCTGAGCCTAGCCAGGTCCAAAACACAGGCCATGGCCACAGATGTGTGCGGGCTCCTGAGAGTCCAGCACTGGTCTAGTGTGTAGGTCAGCAGACCTTGCAGTACAAATATTTAAGTGCACATTAGCTGCTTGGCTTTGCAATTATTTTTTTATTATTGTCAAGATGTTCTGCTTTTCAGGGTCATGAATATTTTCTTTGAGTCACCAGAGGTCATTGGAGTTACTCAGCCCTCAAGCTAGCTCCTCCCTGTCCTGCCAAAGGCATGTGTGGGACTTGTAAAACATGCTCTGGATTGCCATATTGCTTAATTATCCTCTTAGCTCTAATGAAGTGCACCCTGACTAATGGTGTAGGCACAAACAACGTGTTGCTATAATTTGGGCCATCACCAAGATCATCTTTATCACTACTCATCAAGGTAGTGCTTCAGAAGGCTGAAGGGCAATGTGCCTAACAGCAGAAAATATTTAGGCACATTGGAGCATAGCTGGAGGAGAGCAGTGCTCTGACTACAGCTATGTTTGCAACATGCCTCGAAGTTCTGTGGTGCAGGTGTCTGGCAGGAAGAACTGGGTGACCCCTGGGAGGCCAAATTCTTCTGTGTTGCACTGCTGCAGTCCCAGATGACCCAGAGTATTTGCATAGAAGCAGCATCGATTGCTGAAGCAATCAACAATTTTTGTTTTCATTTTCTCCTGTCAAGCACAGTTAAGGTAAACTGGGCTGTATAATGGAGAGTTCTCTGTCTCTGCTTTTAAAATGGGAATAAGGGCCTCACAATAAGTGATCTCTTTTCTAAATATTTTTTTTCTTTTTTTTAATTAAAATTGTCAAAAGTTGATTGAAGGTACAAAGACACTGTGTTTTAATGAGCATGGGCTAGAGCTGGGATTACTGATCAAAATCCAACTGTTCAGTTGCTTTGCTGATGTCAGTGGCTCCTGGTAGTCAGCAGGCATAATTCCTTGCTCTCCTGTGATGGCTTACAGTGTGAGCTCTGTCGTTCAGTGACATTCCCTCTCAGGATATGACTGAATGATCCTTTTCAGCAAGGACTTATCCCAGCTCTCACAAAAACGCTTCTGAGGCACAAGCTTTTGGCCTCCACCCTGGATTGGACTGCAAATTATAGGAGGTATTTCCCAAGTGGCTTCCAGGGAAAGACTTGTGCTCTTCTCTTCTCACAACAGATCTTTTCCTGTGCTCATGAAGTCTTTATTTCAAGTCAAATTGAATGGAATGCTCAGCTAATGGAGAGATGCTTTTTTCTTTCTTTCTTTTTTTTTTTTTTAAATTTGAATGAGATAGAAATATCCCTTCCCCAAATGTTGTATATAAATGCATTTCCTGCCTCGTTGCATTTCTTGTAGTTCTGAATAAATGGTTTCATGGACCTGAGGTGGGAGTAGGAAAATTCATCCTCTCTTTTTAGTGGTTTCCCAACTTTCTCCTGAAAAAACCTGGATTTATCCTGTGTCAAGAGGACAATTTCTGTGGCAGCCTAGGGTTTAAAAAGCATATTGGCTGCAGTGAGAAGTTCAAGAAGAGTTCAGATCCGGACCGAACTTTGAAGCTATTTCCTTTGTTGGTAATGGACTGTAGAAAACAAAAATAAAGAAAACCTGGCTCTGTTAAGGGAGCTTTGGATCTTTATCTGAACTTTGTGAGCCTGGCCTTCCCCTATGTAACAGAGCTCTTTTTCTGGTACTTAGAATGATGTATTATGTATAGTATGGATATTTATATGCATTTTCACCTCCAGCTAACAATACCTGCTTGAATTTGTTAGGACTATTTTTAAAAAGTGCTGAAGGGAGGAAAATTGGGGAGGACGCTGAATAGTTGGATATGTTGCTAAATATTTTAAATCTAAAAGTTCTCTCTAATGCAGCTCTTCTGGTCTTGAGTTTTCTTGTCAAGGAAGGGGCCTCTTCATTCTGAAGCAGGCAGAGGTGACTGGGGACCCCACATGCTCTCAGCCTCCAGTCAATAGTGCCCTCAGCCCTAATGTGTTTCACTCTACATCAGGACCTGACCCCACTTGTCTGGCATCACAAATCACCATCAGCCTTTCTCCCTTCTTCCCATCTCTCTGGGTTTCACGTGTCAACTCCCAGTTTTGATCCAGCTTGATTCACTGCAGGGTTACTTAGAAGGTGATAATCTTGGGGGTAAATTTCAGAAGACCAACAGATTTGTGCAGAACTGCTGGGCTTTGCTGTAGGGAGTTTTTCTTTTTGGCAATGAAAGCTAGGGGTTATACAGCACTGTCCTCTTTAAAAAGAACATGATGACTTGGTGTGTGGGGCTTATGTCTTGGACCTTCCAGCTGAATGATGATCAGAAGTTATATTTACATGTAAATTAAAGTCTGTCCTCTGTGAACATTCCTGTTGCCACTGCCTCTGAACTTCTCATCTATTTATCATTTGTGTGCACTGTGAGCACAGTGGGAGTTAGATACATGTTTACTGTGACAATGCTGCTTTTAAACTGGGCTGCGTAAATTGGCTGGAGATGCTTTTGTTTTGGGAGTCTCCAGACATGGTGGTTGGTGGCATTCTTGTGTGACTTGTGCATTTTGGTTTTTCAGGCAACAGCATGGGGTTCAGATGAAGACACCAGGAGGTCCTGTCAAAGTAAAGGGAAAACAGAGGTAAGTTTTGCTTTGTTACAGTGATGTTATGGGTAAATATATTTGCAACATGTGAAATCCACACAGAGAATGTCTGATACCAGCTCGAGCCTGTAAATTTGCAGCAGTTTAGCTGTACTGCCACGTGGGTATAAGCACCACCAAGCAAGCCACTTCAAAGGCCCCCTGTCCAAGTTATTACACTTGCTCTGCATGAAATTTAAAAGTGATTTCGCTGCTGGAGAGGACACAATTTGTGACACATCAGACAGCGGAGTGGTGGCAAGCCAGGGGTAGCATCCTGCAGAGGGGTGTGAGGCCAGGCAGGCTGGCTTAGCCCAGGTCCTCAGCAATGAGCCACTGGCATTCAGCCACATGGGATTCAATGTTTGCTTGCAGTTGGAGTTCATAGTTGTATAATTCCCTGGAAGGTGAGAATTGAATGTCCTCACATACTGCAATCTGTTCAGGCTGAATATCACAGAGCTGCTTTGGAGGCAGGTACACTCTGTTAAACTGCAGTTTGAAGTAAGAATTGCTTGAACTTGCACATGCTGTCCCAGAAGTTCAGAGTTTGCAGGCATTTCTGATCCAGCCATGAGGCCTCTCCACCCTTCTTCTAAGAAGCTAAAATGAAGGCATCTATTTAAAAGCCAGAATTTTTTTGATTTTTCAAATGTGATATTCGTGCTCTTTAAAAATCTTCAGTCCTCACCTGAGAGGGTGTCCATTGTCTTTAACAGAACACTGCAAAGAGCTCTCAGTCCAAACCAGAGTAGCTGGACAAAAGATAAGACAGAATAAGCACAATCTTTGCTTGGACACAGACAATCAAGCAGAGAGTGATTGTGTGGCTGGCCCAAAATGCTGGAACTTGCCACATTCCAGCTTGCTGCTTTAAACACGAGATTATCTGATCTTCCATTGACAATATTGTTTTTATATAATAAAGTTCTTGTGATTACTGTATTAACTTGTATGTACACACACAAAAAAAAGCTATCTTGAGTTTTGCCAGATAGGCAACAATTTCCTTCATGTAGCTGTGGAGAACAGGAGTATGGGTATCCTAAGAACATCTGTTAAGAGTTTCAAGTAGAAACTACATTATGCAGGAAGTCAACATGGAAGGCAAATGGGTTGGGATGGGCAAACACCAAACATGGCCAGCAATGAGAAGAAGTAGGACAAAATTGAAAAACTCCAAAATCCAAGACATGACAAATTTTTGAATTTGTGGTATTTGCACTTTAGATGTGCAAAGAAAGGTTTTCCTCTTTTCTTCCATTGTAAAGTCTGTGAGACTTAGGTTGTATTCTGTTGTTCATGCTGTTCATGTATTTATAACTCAGAAATATTTTGTCAACCCTTGGATAAAGCCACACATGTGACTGAACAAATTCTAGGGTAATTTCAATCTTTGCTACTGTTATGCCAAAAGTAAGCAATGGTCTGAGTATCTTCATTGCTGCATTCTCACACTGCAAAGAGTTTGCAAAAAAAATTCATGAGCATAATGCTCTGAACAGCTGAGTTTGTGCTGATTGTGACACAGAGTCTGAAATCATTTGGTGGGTGCAGTGACCATGAGTGAAGTTTGGAGGAACAGTAGTTAAGCAGTCTGTTAGGCACTTCTTGATACACAATTAATGGCAAACAAAGGTGTTGACTAAGACTCTGACAAGAAGACAGGAAGCTACAAAGGCAGAAGGATTCTGCAGTAGCTTAGCAAACACCGAGCTCCCAGATCTGTATCTACTCCAACCTCTGTGTCCACAGCTGAGTCCCCCCATACATTCATTGTTAGTTACACTGCAGAGAAATGACTCAGCACCAGCTCAAAAATACCAAGTTCAGTCTAGGCAGCTGCTGAAGTGCTCTGCTCCAGCTAAGTCCAGATCTGATCCAGGATCTCTGCCCTTGGCTGGGTAAATGCAGCAGATGAGGGCAGCACTGTTGTGAACACTTCTGATTCTGCTGTGCAATGGTGGTGCAAGGTGCAGAGCTCTGTCTGCCTCAGCTCTGCTTTGTCAAAACTTGACTAATGGCAGGTTTCTACCCAGCACAGATGATTTGATGATAAATATGTTATGGATTGTCAGGCACTTAGATATGTGGTGATAGAGGCTAGAAATAAGGAGAACCTTTGAATCTTACATTAATCCATAGTCTAGTTTCCCTTAGTTATATGACTGGTGAATTTTCCTTGCCCATTTAATAATATATGTATTTTAGGTTAAGCTTTCAAAACTGGCTCATGTATTAAAATTCCTTTTGTATTGTGCCTGTTGAGTATCTAAATAAGATTCTTCCTGCTGCTTAGAAACTCTCTTCGTAAAATGTACAGAGCTGTACCCAAAGAAAAATAAGAAGCACGAGAATAAAAGCCACGAAATGCATATCACGGAAGTGTAATTATTATTATAGTTACTTCCCATTTGAGTTCCTATTGTCTAGAGAAGAGGCAGATGAAAAATCTGGGTCTCAGGAATAAGGTTAGGAGGTACCATTTTTTTCTGCCACCTCTGGCCATGAATTTCACTTGCTTATTCCTAAACTGACCTCAGTACCTGTGTTTGTCTGCTGTACCTTTTTGAAAAAGATGAAAAGTTTTGCACTGAAGGCCTGGAGCAATTTTCTCCCTGTGCTTTGCTGGGTTGTTCTAATGGCAGATCACCTTCCCTGGTAACATGTTCTTTAGTTTTTATTTGGATCTGGCTTCAGTTTTGAGTGGCTAAATTTTGTTTTGCCCTTCTCTGCAAGATTAAAGAGCCCTTTAGTTACTAATATTTGTTTTTTACAGAGGCACTTACATGCTCTTTTCAATACAATACTTTGGCTTTTTGATAAAGTAAAAAAATGAGTTCTCCAAGCCTTTTTCTCTAAGTTATTTTTCTACTGCCCTTGAATACTTTTTTCTGTTTTCTGCACACTCCAATTTTTCACCTATATTCCCATGTCAATCTCTCTAATGCCTGAGTGTAATTAAAACAGCCTTCCACCCGTCCCAGTTCATATACATGGCAGTTTTGTAAGCTCCTGATGCAGAATTGCCTGGCCACTGTGACCACTAAATCTTTTTCACAGTTACTACTCTTGGGATGTAATCTCCATGCTTGTACATAAAGCCCTTTTGTTCCTCTTCCTTTAATGCATAATATCTTTAAAAAATGGGTTTTGTTTTGTTAGGTCCAGCTCATCAACCATCCTGGCACATATCACTATATACATATATATATATATATACAGTGAAGCATTGACCTCACTGATAGTTGGAACTTCTGCCATCTTTAGGTTAAATGTTTGTTAAGAAAAATGTTGATATTGGTCTAATACCACCCCAGCTGGGGCTCCACTAGAACAGCAAGTTTATGAGTGATTTCACTTTGAGGATTTTTTTCATCACAGTAATTTATCAGATTTTAATCACTTAATGTATAAGTTCCTGAACCTGATTTTAAAATTAACTCTCTGCAATATATCATGCAGTATTACAACAAACACCTCAGAAAAGTCTCTTTCATTGATGTTGTTTTTATCAACTAAAACTTGTGGTTTCCTCAAAGAAGTGTACATGCTTTGCTTGCCATGTCTCTGGAGAGCCACGCTGGCTTCCACAAGTAATCATTCTTATTTTTGCAGCATTTATAGAGTGTAGCATGATCAATATCTTTAAACTGTCCCCTGGAAAACATCCACATTACTGACACAGTGCAGAGAACAAAGTCAGTGTTATGTTGCCTTTCTTTGTGTCTTCCAAATGAAATCATCCAGAGGTTGTAGTTAAAATGAATGATGGATAGAGCAGAAGGCGAAGAGCAGTATTTAATTTCATTAGGAGTTGCTCAGTTTCTAGTTTGTAGTTGGTTTGTCTCTGCATAACAATCACCATTCACCACATCTAAGGAATTTTTCCTAACATGGAAAATTATGGCTTTTTAAACATTAGAACTTTGGTCTTTCTTTTGTCTAAGCATTGAATTATTTTTTAATGTTCCAAAAGCAGCACACCATCATTTTAAACTGTGTAAAGAAACCATTTGTGAAAACGACAGTGAAAAATGGCAGCTCTTATGTTCTGCCCTAAGAGCTTTGTGTAGCCAGGAGGAAGATGATGCACTGATAACATTTCTGGAGCAAGAAAGAAGTGAGAATAATATCTGATAGGCATCCAGCTGGGTTGTCCCACTGCATTTCCAGTATAGCTTCTTCCTTTTGGTTTTTTTTTTTTTGTTTTTTTGTTTTTTTTTGTTTGTTTGTTTGTTGGTTGGTTTTTTTGGTGTTTTTTTTTGGTTGTTTTTGTTTTGGGGTTTTTTTGTTTGATTTTGTTTGTTTGTTTGTTGGGGGTGGGGGGGACAGTTTGTGTGGTGTCCTGTTGCTGTGGATGCACAAGTTTACAGGGAAATCCTGGCCCAAGGCTTCAGCCCAATGGAATGGGATTGGTGCATAGAAATTGCTGAGCTAAAGGGGGAATGAGCTATTTCAGGCCTTCCAGTGACTGTCACACAGAGGATGCTTATCTGCTTATCTGGTGGAACTGGGAAATTCCACACCACTTAAGAGTAATAGGAATCCAGGTAGGAGAAGCACCATAGAAATCCCTGGGGAAACAGAAATAACTGGGAGGCCATCAACTACTTTTATCCCCTTTGTAACTGTTCCTAGAGACCTGAACCTACATTCCTATTACTTCTGCTAAGCTATCAGTGCAGAATCAGCCCCCAAATAAATTTGTTTAAAAGTTTATTAAAGAACATTTGACTGGAAAAATCATTAGCCATTCTCTTTGCTATCTGTTCCACTCTAGTAGAAGGGTATTTTGGTTGAGGCCTTGGCTCAAAATGAGTAACAGAATTGCTTGTCCAAAGAAGTAAATACAGATATCTGAGAGTGTATTAATAGCAGCTCTCAAGAACCAAGTTGGGTCTGGCTTATTTTTTAATAAATTGGGATAGACTGCAGCAGAGAAACTAAATGTTTGCTGCACTCTAAAATGTCACAGAAGGGATAACTTGAAGTTCTGCTGTCTGATTCTCTGAACTGCAGGTTGTGCTCCAGGAGTCTGTGTTTCTCTACTGAGCATGGCAGACTGTCGGCAACAGCTGTTTTTCTATACAGTGTATAACTGTAAAATATATCAGTATGTGATGAAATAGCGTTAACCAATAATTAAAAAGAAGATCTCTGACAACAGGGCTTGGGTAGTTTATTTAAACTAGAAAGCCATTAATGTAGTGCCTATATATAGGTATGCTTTCAAAGAAAAATGCATCTGTACAAAGAGATTAAGGGTTTATAACATTTCAGAACTCTGGAGTTTAGGGATGATAGCATGAACAACTAAGAGGCACTACAGCTGGCTTATTTGCAGCACCCTGAAACTTTTTGAATTTTACCTCAAATGGAAGTTGCAGGAGGTCAGTCCCTCCATTTGCTGATCTGTCCATGTGAATGGAGGCAGTAACAGGGCACCTCTTGCTTCTCAGGTCTGAACTGTGCTCTCAAAGCAACCTGATGTCTCTGTGAGGTAGAAACAGACCTGGTCCTGTCCACAGTCGTGGGCATACAGCACTCACAGACAGTGCTTGAACAGTAATTCTAAATGCTACAAAAAATTAAATAAATGAGAATAGGCTTAAACTGAGGAGGTGGCAGGAAGGGGCTTCAGTGCAGTTTGTTCTGTCTGTAAGATCCTGTGGCCTGTAGTGTTGAGCATTAGAAGTCATGTCCTCTTCCGTTCTAGGAAAACAAGGGCCATTAGACTGAGCAAAGTGATACCTTCTAAATTTATGGCCCTATCTCAATAAAGGGATGAGTACCAGGTAATTTTGGGGAAGGAGCAAGAACCTCAAAGTGTGTAACATAAACATTCATAGGAAAATCAAAAATATGCTTAATTCTTTGGTGGTGAGCCACAGGTTTTTATCAGCTCTGCCATATATTTAATAATAATCCTAACTAATATAACTGAGTTATTCTTATTAACCATATAAATATGCAGTCTTCCCCCTTTATTTAAAACCTTAATCTCTTGATCCCTGTAATATCTTCTGCTGATGAGATTTGCAGACTGATCATACACAGATTTAACTGTCTGCTCCATAATGTGAGAGCAGGATCCAAATATTGTCTTGTCTGGACAGAGGTGGGTTCAAACTTGCCAAATTTTCTGCTTATATTACAGCCCATCTGATTTTTGCTTCCTGTGTGCCTAGAGTTTTCCAGACACATGGAAGAAACTGCATTAAATAGTTCCTATTTTCTGTAGGGGTTTGTGAGATCATTTTACTGACCAGTTGCCTCAGCTATGACTTGTTGTGGAGAGCGCTGTGTTGAAGGACTTTTCAGAGCAAATCCAGGCTGGTTTAAAGAACACAGAGAGGAGGCCGTTCCTTGCTATTTATTTTGAGAATGGGGTAGTAAGAGGATCTAATTAAATCTCCCAGACACTGTCTTGAGAAAAATCCTGCATGCTGGAGCATTTTTGTTTCTTTGCTTTTGTTGGAGGCTTCATAGACTGATGTGACTGGGCATGGGTACAGCGATAAGGAACATGAGGTGAGGACTGTATTCCTCTTTGGGCCAGGCAGGTTGGCGAGATGTGGTCTGGTAGTCAGACCTTTGTGTGTATCCTCTAACCCAGTGTGTCACCACAGCGAGTTTAGCACCTGCATTGTTTCGATTCCCCCAGCTGAGAGAGCAGAGCAGACAATGTGCATGTTTTGGAACATTACTTAAAGTGTCTAAATTGCTTTGAGACCAGTGCATGAAAGGAGCATATTATCATTGCTCTTCCTCCAGGAGCATGGAGTGCTGCTACCACCATCAGTAAGGCAGGTCTAGGGAAAATGCCTGCTCAGTTAACTCATAAGAACAACTACAAGTGGACATGGCTCACATTTAGCAGTATTATTTTTAAGCAGTAAAAATGGAGTAAAAGTGTGCAACAGATTCATCACTGCCAGTAGACTGCAGCGCATGACCTTCTACAGAAATTCTTTTTGTGTGCTATCTTCTCAGCTGGGAAGATTTTTATAGAAATAGAAGTTTGTTAATCTGTAATACAACTCTGTGCAAATAAGGGGAACTCTCCAAAAGAGGATTTTAGATTTTTGCTGGACAGGGCTTTAGTTAGGAATACATTGTAGTAGCTAGGCAGGAAAGGGTCCAGCAATGTAACTGGTCTTAGCTGTTTTAAGTCAGAAGCTGTGCTCAGACTTTGTACAAAGCAGAGAATGGTGGCAGTGGAGGGGGAGCAGTTGGGTACTCTCTTATTGTGTGAAATTTGAGTACAGAACTGCATTCTAGGTTAGATGGCAAATCAATCATATTCTGAAAACAACTCTTTTGGGAGACGACCTAATACTTTTTTTTAACAGCATTCGTTCTAAAATTTTTAGTACTTTGCAGTCAAATATACAGTGGTCCTAAAATTATGTGGGATTGAATAACTGTACAGAAAGAGGAATTACTTAACCCAGTCATGAAACACAGACATCTCTGGGGCAGGAAGGGACTGACAGGGCTCCCAGCACCATGCAGCAATGACAGGAGAGGGCAGAGAGGGTGGCAAGCCCTTTGTCTTGTTAAAGGAAGCAATGAGACCACTATTCCCAACACACAGCAGGTGGAACAGTGCTTCTCAAGGTCCTGTTTGATAGACTGATGCACAGTTGCCATAACTGATCTGCTTCTGAAATAAAAAAGTTGACCCAGCTATGAATCTTAGCTCCCACCTCATTTTTGGATACCAGGCACTTGGTATCTGATTCCTGCTGCCCCTCAAGACTGGCAGCATGTGTTTTGTGGCACTCAGTAGCCTTTTTCCAGGCTGGGCAAGTGCTCCTGGGCTAGCACTGGAGTGCATTCTGTGCCATTCAAAAACAAGGATCACATATGTCCATGCAGTTGCCATTTGTGGCTAACCCTGGCAGGTTTCTACATTGAATCCTTTCCATGCAGCAAATGAAATAAGATCGTGTGTAATCCAGCTAAGCAAGCCTCTTCCTTTCCAGATGATAGGCAGTGTTTTTACACTGCTGAGTCTTGCAAATGAAGTCTTCAGGGAAGTGATCAACAGCATGGAGCTCTGTGGGACGGGAGCTTGCTGAATGATTGCTGCATACAGGAGGGAGAAGTGGTGTCTGCAGCTGTAGGCTCAACTTAGTGGCAAATGATGATCTATTGGAGGGAAGAAAGCAAAGCAGCTTGGGTAACCCAGCTGAGGTTGCTATTTTTTAACAAGTTTCCTTTTCTGTTTATGGTATAACATAATAGACTTTCTTCCCTTGGAGGCCAGTCATTGCTCATCTCCTCTCTCCTGAAGTGGCCCAGGGCCTGGGGCAGGCAGGCTGGTGCACATGGCTCTTGGGGTGATCTTGGGGCAGGTGGCTCTGCAGCCTCTTGCACTGCCTCTGGGAATTGCACACTGGTCTCTCACCTCCCTTTTCCTGTGTGTGTTAGAAAGTTCCTGCCTTATGTGGCCTCCTCCACCCCTACTTCTTAACTCCAGGAGATGCTCGCTTAGCCTGATCTGCATTCCACAGGTCTCTGGATATAAGGTTGTGGAGAGAAAGACACACCATGGCTCTCTCTAACAACCTGAAGGTGATTTTCTGAACAAAAAGGCAACTGCAGCCTTGTGCTGCCACCTCAGCACAGCATGGGACAGCAGGACCCCCAGAACTTTGGGGACTGGCATGTGGAGGGAGTTGCCTATTGGTACCAGCAAGTGTTCAAGCAACTAAGACTGGGAACTTGCTATTTCTCACTAGCCTGGCCTGAAAGAGAAACTCCTTTTACCATGGAAAATCCTGAGCACACAGTCTTCTGGGGAGCAGGAAGTAACAGCCTGCTCAAGCACAAGATTCTCTGACCAGCCTGGTCTATTGAAGAGAAGTTCCTGCTGTTTTCCTGCTGGTACTGGTTTGAATTATAGGGCAGACAGACCTGCTGTCCTTCACTGGAGATGGTGTCTGGGTAATGTTTTCAAAGCTGCAGCATTACTGGGAAAATAGGTCAGAAGTATCATCATGGAAAGCGGGAGAATTTCTCCTCCAGTCTAAGCAGAGCACAGAAAGAGGCACTTGTAGCTATGACAAAATTGACCTGATAGATAATATCTTGCCCTAGGACTGTGCAGGGCTATGGTTGGAGAAATAACCAGCAAAATGGGCTTGCTCACTTAGACTCCTGGCTCCCTACAACTGTGTGCTGCTTGAGGCAACAAACCTCAGCCCAAGTTAGAGCTAAGGAAGGTGCATTCCTGCTGCAATACTGGTATTTTTTTTAATGTAATAAAATTTTCAAAAATCCTTTGTCTCTGTCTTGTTTCCCTATAGGAAGAGTGCCAGAACTATATCCGAGTGCTGATTGTTTATGGCAAGAAGGTTTTTACCTGTGGTACCAATGCCTTTTCACCAGTGTGTTCCAGTCGACAGGTCTGTTTTGCCTCTTTTACAGTGGTGGAGAGGGTTGGATACATGCTCTGGGGAAGGACAGTTATTTGGCAGGCTATCGTGGTTGCACTAAATATTTTCTAAATGTAGCTGACTGAAATTATGTTGGTTTTCTTCTTTGGGCTGCTTTGGGGCAATGAATGTGTCTACAGTTGGGGAGCAAAAAGTTTGTGTTACGGGTGAGTTTGGTCTGGACAAAGTGCTGCTCATGTAAACCTTGGGCACGCCACTGAAAATAGGGAATATACACAAGCTTAGCTGTGAGTACCTCCTGAGCTGAATACTTTGAAGTTGCTTTAAAATAAATGGCAAAACTCCCTTTGGATTCAAGGCAGACAGGAGCAGGCCCAGAGAGAAGTTTATTTGTATTTTTTTTTTTTTAAGGCCAGTATGTATTCAGGAGGTGTCTACAGAAGATTAAAAAACCTATGCTTGCACCAAGAGCACCTGATTACACCTAGTGGGTTTGGGCTTTATTGGCTGGGGAATCACCCTTTGTGATAGGATCAGTGAGGCTCAGACACAACTTCTTACATTGGCAAATGATGGCTGTAAAGATCAATTTTCAGTCATCACTAAGATTACATTCTCACAGCCCCCTGATTTTTAAAAATCAGGGATTTGCTCGTAGGTACTCAAGGGCAAACCAAATTCTTTATACCATTAAGATAGTCAAATGCTCTTTGAATTTTCTTCTCTCTCCTATTAAATACAGGTAGGAAACCTCAGCAAAATCATTGATAGAATTAATGGCGTGGCTCGGTGCCCATACGACCCTCGGCATAACTCGACAGCTGTGATTACATCACGAGGAGAGCTCTATGCTGCAACTGTGATTGATTTTTCTGGACGGGATCCTGCTATTTACCGCAGCCTTGGAAATGTTCCCCCACTTAGGACAGCACAATACAACTCCAAATGGCTCAATGGTAAAGTCATGTGGGTCACATCTGAGCAAGAGATGTATCAAAGTCAGCTTGACAGGCTTGTAAATCTTTCTCTCCCTTTTTGTATTGAGATCCAGAGTTATGATGGGGAAGGGCTTCCGGAGCAATAATCAATGCAGCTTAGAAGACATTTAAAAAGAGCCTGGAATTATTTCAGAAAAGTTAGTTTAGAATATAGAAAGTGGGTCTTACAGGCTACTTAACATATATATGGGTCTCTGTCTTGCGAGATGACCAAATACATCATTTTAACAAGAAAACCACTCAAGGATTTGAAGATCAAAATCAACTTAAAGCATCATATTGTTGACCCAGTTCTGCAGAGTGATAGGCACTCTTTACTTCCACTGACTCAGCTGAAGATGCCTGGTTTCACTGCAAGATCACTCCAAAAATGAGAAATTTCACAGCACATTATGTTCCATGTGAGTCCATGCTGATGTGGATTTATAGTTATTAAAAGTAACTCTTACCCCAGTGTGATAATACCCTGCATCAAACAAGCTGTAGAATTTCAACCAGTAATCCCTGCACTGAATCCACACCTTCCAACTGGGGCAAAGCAATCCTAGTCTGAGCAGACTGTAGTGATGGAGACCCCAATATTCCCCCTATCTACTTTTACCCAGGTAAATTGACTAGATATTTGAAATCTTTCTATTAGATTTGAGGACCTTTCAATTAAAGATAAGAGCAGTGGGACTGTGCACTCTCTGGAGCTTAATAAGGCTGAACTAGGCTTCTGCAGGCATATTGAAGTCAGTATGGGGACCCAGAAGTGTAAGGAAAAGGATGTCACCAGGAAAGGCTGCGAATTAGGACCAAGAAGCATCATAGCCCATGTACACTCATTGGAAACATGTCCCCCTTGTCTGTGCATGAATGCAAGATTCAGAAGGAAGTCACATTCGGACAGGAGAGTTTAGGAAGACAAGCAGTAACTGAAGTTCTTGTATGTGACTGGAAAAACTAATGTGACTCTTGGATTTATAACCTTGTGCAGCATTAGTGACATCGGAGTAATTTCGTCTTGTTCTGGCCACTTTTCAACAAGAAACAGAAAACCTGAAGGTGATTCAGAGAAGAGCCATTCAGTGATTTGAAACTTGGAAAGCCTGCCTCACAGTGAGAGACTTAAGGAGCTCAATTTATTTATCTTTCTGAAAAGGAGATAAAAGGTGTTTTGTTCATGATATGGAAGTACTTACATCAAGAGAAGATTTTGGAAAGGATAAAGTTCTTTAATCTAGCAGACAAGTCATGACAAGAACCTGTGATTGGAAGCTGAAACCAGATAATGTCAAATGGGAAAAGAAGTACAGGTTGCAGCTGGGTCAGTCTTTAGTCATTTGAACTAGTCACTGAGGAAAGTGATGGATGTAAAGCCAGGTGACGTTGTCCAGTAAGATCTGATCTTCCAAAGATGTGGTCTAATTCTACTGTTAGTTGCAGGAACTGATGGTGGAATTACAGGGTGAAATTCTCTGACTTGTGTTAGACAGAAGGTCAGATTGGGGATCACAGTGGTGAAGGTTCATGGTTAGTTTGAAGGAGAAAGTTTGACAGGAGATGATTTGCAATGCCCTCCCTGCTGTACCATCATCTACCTCCCAAACTTGCCTTGCAGCAGCAGTGTCATGCCTTTCTCTGTTCTCCTTTCACTCCTGGGCTGCAGCTTCAAAGGAGTTCTCAACTTCCCTTTTTTCTTCTTCCTTTGATCACTACTCAGAAATGAACATTGTAAAAACACCCTATAAAATTAACAAATTCGGGGAAGGTTTTTTGTTTGCTTGTTTGTTTGATCAAATATTATTCATTGGCCAAACTTTTCATTTTACCAAAGAAACCTTTAGGATAAAAGACTATACACTTTAAGGCTTTGTTATACCCCCAATTAAAATATTTATTACTCAACCTACTAAATTCAAAGTTCTTTTCAATTATTGTGAAAATAATACTGAAAATTTTAGGAGAAAAAGCATTAAGGAGAGCACGTTTCACTACTGTCAGTATCTGGCATGGTTTTGTTTTATGGACATAAGATAATCTTTTGTGCCTAGAAACTGGAAAGGTTTCATGATAAAAGCCAGATGTGACAGTGCTGGGAGAGTAGCTTGAATGTTTCAGTGCAGCTGTCAGGGGAATCGGGCGGATGCACGCAGCATACTTAACACATCATAAGGTCCACTTCAAAAGTGAATAGGTGAAGCAGCCCAATGGGAAGGCTTTGTCTTGTAAAATGAGTATAGGTACAGAGAACAGTCATGCATATGCAAAGTGTTGAACTCTAGTTTCACTGAAATCAGTAGCAGCTTTGCCAATAAAATGGAGAAACAATGGGGCCTTTCCAAGATCTGAAAAAAGGTACTAGAGCTATATCCTTATATATCATTATTCCCATGTACTGTTTTTATGTCCTCTGCTGACTCCAAACTCCCAGTGGTCCCAGCTTTGACAGACTGCATAAATGGACCTGGCAGCGCAAGGCATTGAGCAAGTCAGTGAGCATGGATTGATTTCTAACCTATATAAATCTCTTCAAATGTTTGTTTTTCAGAGCCTAACTTTATTGCTGCCTATGACATCGGCTTGTTCACCTACTTCTTCTTCCGTGAGAACGCGGTGGAACATGACTGTGGGAAAACAGTGTATTCTCGTGTGGCAAGGGTTTGCAAAAATGATATTGGAGGGAGATTTTTGCTGGAGGACACATGGACAACTTTCATGAAGGCCAGACTGAACTGCTCCCGTGCTGGAGAAATCCCTTTTTATTACAATGAATTGCAAAGCACCTTCTACCTTCCTGAGCAAGATCTGATCTATGGTGTCTTCACTACTAATGTGTAAGTTGTACTGGCTTTACTGCCCTTCCTCTATCCCCAGCAGTCTGAGACTGACAATGTATTGATTTCTTAGACAGTCTGAGCAATCATTTTTGAAAGATCATTTGGTAAACGTGAAAGAATAGATAGGTCTGTGTTATCCATCATGACAACGTAGCCTCTTGGACAGTGTTTTTAATCCCTGGTTCACAGATTCCTGGAGTCCATAAAAGATGACTCTGCAGTTTTAGGGCAAATTAATTTGATAAAAACCTGGGCATTGACAGACTTCAGACTTTTTGCAGGGACAGTGCAACTTGTGTAGTTTACAGACATGATCTAAAAATGACCCAACAGAAACATATTAATTTCCAGCCAGGCTAATTGCCTGGACAATCTGACACCATTGTGTGAACATTGGAGCTGGCCCATGAGATGGACAAGTGCACACCCTTGGGAGAGAAGGGCTGGAAGGAGGAGAATGACGCAGATGGGATGACAACAGCCTAGATTGAAAACA
This sequence comes from Illadopsis cleaveri, assembly GCA_013399915.1. Taxonomy (NCBI): domain Eukaryota; kingdom Metazoa; phylum Chordata; class Aves; order Passeriformes; family Timaliidae; genus Illadopsis; species Illadopsis cleaveri. Next base: position 66,290 of record VXBB01017369.1, on the reverse strand, counting down.
TCATCTATTGCAGTTGAACAACACTATAATAGCAAGGTCATGAGGGTCACAAGCCTTTTAGCATTTCCAGGGTGGGGGGGCTTTATCTCTGCCACAGACTGTTTGAGGTCCACAAATCAAAAGCAGTGTTGGAACTCTGAAGGGAAGGTATGATTTCTGATACTTCATAATCACCTCTTCTTGGCTTGATATTGAAAAAACTTGTAATTGGAATGATTTAGTGTAGCTGTGAAAGCAGAAAGGAGAAGAGGAGTTAATTAAAAAATATATTAAAAAGCTCATAATGTATATTTTTAAGTCAGGAAAACTCAAATAACTTTTTCTTCGATGCCTAAGGCTAGGATGATAAGTTTCAAGCTATAACCAGTCTGCATGGTATTGAGTTTCAATAATACATGTCCTCCAGGGGGGTGTTAGCCTGACACATAAACTAGAGAATGAAAATCTGAGTAGTTACTCCATAAGGCAAATGTTCAAAGTGCCTTCCTCGTGCTGGGCAGCCAACTTCTTTGGGGTTTTTGTGTGCACTGCTGTACTGCCCAATATGAATAAGGGCCTGTTCCCAGGGAGCCCACAGAAAACCAAAGAAGTGAAGCCCCACTGAAGTACAAACTGTCCTGTTTTAATGTGTCACCTGCTGGTATGACAGGGCTTGAACTTCAGCCCTTGAAGTCACAAAGGATCAGCCCCAACTTCTTGAGGTAAAGTGCTGTTGGGAAGCCTCAGTGTGAGTCAACAGAGCCTGAATGTTCTTCTCCCTCTGTAAATTCCAAGAAATAGGTACGTGTTTGGCCACCCTCGTCCCTCTTCCATGTTTTGTTTCTGTTCCATCATTGCCAATGTCAGTCAAAAGTGAGCCAGCAGAGAAGCACCTAGAAAAAATAAACGATTGAGCACTGCACCTTGTCTGTAGTGGAAGATCTGTCCTCAGATTGAAAGGCGCATGAGTCACTCTTTAAAAACATTTAGAGGATATTAGCCAAACTTCCTGAACATTAAAAAGAAATCTGGCTACTGCTTTGGGCACTTGAACTGACCCTTTTTTTTTCATTTGGAGAGTACCTCTGTGACCATAATGATAATGTTTTATCTATCCATTTGTCCATTCATCCAGCCAAGAATGGAAGTTGGAAATGAGAAAACTATTAATAACTGTATTTTATTTATCAAATTGGTGACGTTTTTGGACAATCAAGGAGGAGACATAGACTCACCCTGGCTGGCTTCTCCTCTGCTGTGTCCATCTCCCAAGTTTAACATGAGATGTGATGAGTGTTACCTGTCTCCTCTGGGTACACTTGAGCATTCTTTGTACATCAGGGATATAGGATCTCTCTTGTATCTTCTGAAGACAATAAAATATGCACATTTGTGTAATTGAAGAAATTAGTAATTGATAACAGCTGAAGTTAGATCAAATAGCATTTTGGGTCTACAACATGGTGTTCTTTTAAAAGTTCAAAGAGAAAATGTTCCAATTTGTCATCCAACTAGAGAAATAATGGTAATTATTCTTTTAACTTTCACTGGGACTTATATCATGCTGCATGAGCTCTGCATACCAAAGAGGGTTAATTTATGCACCAGTCTGAGTTTCTTTGTGATAAAATGCCAAGGCAACACAAAACTATGATTTTTTGTTGCTGTTTTTCACAGGTACTTTTTACTTCAGAAGGTTCATGTTTAATGAATTTAGGGTCATCTTATAACAAAGGGGAATTAGTGGTTGTGGTAACACCCACATATAGATTTATCGTTTCATGTTATGTTATACCCCGCTGAATCAGTGAGAAAGAGAGCTTTTAGGGGAAGCTGCTGATGAAATATTTAATATGTTTTTATTAAAATTTTCTGGGAGGTAATAGAGACAATGTTAAAACCTCTTTGAACTTAACCCGTTCTTTAAACCAGCTAGTTAGTCACAGGAGGTAGGAGGTGGGAATAAAGGAAGTTACACTTAAAACCAAAACACAGGGGCCAGCTGCACCAGTTGATGTCACTGGCTTGAGACTGGGATCAAACTTTTCATAAGGAGGGATGGGAAATATGCCAGGACACAGATGGAAAAGAAAATGGTCCACAGATTTAAAGGAAAACCTCTTTCCTTTCTGCTTTCCAGCGAAGAGAAAAGGCTAAACTATGAAGTCCTTAGCAAGGCCCTAAAAATATACTGGTTTTTTTCCTAAGTATTTTCATTAGACTAGTGGAATTTTATTCTTTCTTTTCCTTTTTCATTTTCTCCCTCATTGTCTTTTTTTCTGCTGTGTGCGCCTCAAGGCATTTACTTGTCATCCATCATTAGGTTTGTCTTAAAAGCTGCTGTCTGTGAGCATGCACTGCATCAGCAGTGTTCAGACAAAAGTGGAGAAAGGTTTGCCTGGCGTTGCTTTGACATGTTCAAAGTGAGCTACTCCATCATTCTGGGGATGCAAGGGGCAGGGGGGAGCAGGGAATGGGAAGGCAAAGCAGGAAGTTCTTCCTGATGTTGTATTGCTAGGAAGAAATATGCTGTGAAAGAATCTGTTCTTCTGCTTTCCAGCCTGGAATGGTGAAGAAAGGCTTTTTTTGTGTGTGCAAGAGAGTGTAATTATTGGTTTAGTTTAAGGAAAAAAAAAGTGTTCTTTTCAGGGAATTTAAATTGCCTTAATTAGCAGAAAGATACATACAGCAGGGCTTGAGTTATTTAAAAGGCACCATGATGAATCAGTCTCTAATGCTGGCCCTATTTTTAGTTTTATTTTGGTATCTTTTCTCTCTAAACCTTGTAGCTTTCCTAAAAAAAAAGTGGGGGGGGTGAGGGGGGAAGGTAAGAACTAGGGGAGCAGGTTTGAATTTCAGGTCATCACTTATCAAATGTCCCTCTGGGTCAGTTTTGTTGAGGTCACCATCTAGGAAGTGCCTTCCAAGCCATTTGAGGCAGGAGGAGATGAGCTGGCTCAGGACCCTGCAGAAATGGGTCCTCCAGGACTGAAATGGAACAGCAAAGGCCAACTGATCTGTGCAGTGTGCCTGGGCAGCCCAGCATCCTTAAAACACATTCCTTCCAAAGAGTCCTTCCCACAGCAGCATGTCCCTCACTGTGCTGCGCCTCCCCTGGCTGAGTGTGGTTAGTGAACAGTCTGCCTCAGACAGATCCTGTTCCCACCTGGGAGCAGACAGAAGTGACCTGTGGTCATTGAAAACAGAGGTTTTCATGAATTAGCAGGACCTTTTTGCATGCTGAGCTGCTGTCAGAACCAGCTGGATTGTCACTGTCACCTTTTCCCTTCCACTGCATGTGTATAGATACAATATTAGGTGGTATATTTTATAGTTGAAGATCCTGGGAACCTGTAGAAACAGAATTTCACCTTGAGAAACAACAAGAGATTAAACATTAGCTTGTTTGTAATCAATAAAGGTAGATGGGTTGTTAAAAAAACGAAAATAAAACCAGACACAAATAATCCATGCAAATTAAACTGTATTCCTTTCCTGTCAGAACTGCTTCCGTGGCCCTTAAATCTCTGACATTTTAAAACCAAACTTAAAATTCCTTCTCAAAATTGTCATGCAAATCATCTGCACTTTACAGCATATTTATTTATTTATTTATACTCTCTGTGGGATGAGTATCACTGTACATTTACCTAGCAATTTACATGTATTTTATTTGAGTGGAGTTTGATGTCTGTTATGATGAAAATGTCAATGTTCTAATGATTAAATTGATTTTTTTTCCCCTCCTCTTTTCCAGAAACAGCATAGCTGCCTCAGCAGTGTGTGCCTTCAATCTGAGTGCCATTACTCAGGCATTTAATGGCCCCTTCCGCTACCAAGAAAACCCAAGATCAGCCTGGCTGCCAACGTTAAACCCCATCCCTAATTTCCAGGTACTGCTGTTGCCCTTCAGTTTACTGCAGTCCCTTTGATGTTCTGTCACTTCAGTGCATTGATTTGTGTAGAGCTCATTTTTTCAGGTAGACCCATGGTACAGATAAGCTGTATTTCTCCTCATTTATGAGTGTTTTAGTCTGTGGAACTCCTGGCCACAGAATTCGTGGTAAAAATTGAATGGTTTAAGGAATAATAAGAATGTTCTGGAATTTTTCATAATAATGAATGATTTAAATCTCTGTTGCACTTATCACTGACACGTGTACTCTGAGGGTGTTATTCTCACAAGAGGACGTAAGACATGTCCCTGCTAGAACTGAGAAGGACTGGAAGCTGACTGAAGCTGGACAAAGTCAAACTAAAATGGAGACAACCTATATTTTTTAAACAAGAAGGGTAATTAACCACTGTGATCTGTAGGGAAGTGATGAATTTTCCATGACTTGATAGGGTCCCTAAGATTACCAGTGCTTCAGTGGAAGATGGATGACTTTCTAACACATGGTAGCTCAGCCAGAAGCCATGGACATGCTGCCACAGTAGCTGGTGGAAGGGGACACATGAGGATTGTCACAGGGGTTCCTTCTCCTTTTAAAAATCTTTGAGTTTATGAATGAGAAGCTTTCCAGAATTACCAGTTAAAGCAATTTTGAAAATTATAAAACAGCTTCAGTTGCTTTATCACCAGATCCAGTCAGTGTGGGGCACAGTATGTGTGAGACAGCCCCGACAAAAAAGTCCTCTGAAGCATGAGCCCATTTTACAGCTCAGCCCCTTCCCAGCAGGGGAGTCCTGGGGAGGATGGACTTGTCTTCATGTCCTTGCTTCCCCACAGCAAATCCTTTCAGCCCAGTTGTCTGAATCTGGCTCTCCTTTATTGTGGCAAATGTGCTGAGGCTGCCTGCAAGTGCCATCTGCCTTCAAACTGGTGATGTCGAGGACCTTCCAAAAAGAACTCTACAGTCGCCTGAAATCACAGCAAGAGCAGATGGGAGGCAGGTCTCTGCTGCAGGCAGGGACAGCCTTATCTTCCTGCTGAGGAACCTGATTTCTCCTCCTGAATTCCCTCTTGGCACCTGACTGAGGGCTCCTGCCCATACAAGGTGGGACAGGCTTGGCCTCTTGTTCACCCTCACAGCTTGGTGCACTCAAAACCAAGAAACAAAGCCTTGCTGATGGTCCAGCCATGCCAAACATAGCCAGGTTTTCATTGTTGTTGTTCTTGGTTTGTTTTGTTTCTTTTTAATTTAAAGGCAACATTAAGGCAAACTAAGAATCAAGGACTTTCTGTCCCTTGCTAGGCTAACCCAGAAGGAATAGTAAAGGACTTTGGAAGGCATTTCCATGTAGTGAAAAGTATCAGATAAAATGTGGAGTGTAAAGATTGCAGTAGCAAGATGAAAGAAGAGGGTCAGAGCAAAATAAGGAAAGGAAAAAGAGGTATGTGGTAGACAAAAGGAAGATTGCAAGAAGAGATTAAGATGTTTTTCAAGTACAGAAGGAACAAGAGGTCAGTGAGGAGCCTTAGGGATATGACATGGGTAATTTAGTGACAGAAGAAGCAGATATTGCAAAAACATTAAATTAATTTTTTTTGCCTCAGTGTTCACAAAGAAGGATGAGGGAAGCATGCCAGATTTTTTTTTTCTTGCAGAGAGGAAGGAGAAATACTGAAGGATGCAGGGGACCAGGACAGTACAGATAATCAGGAAATTAGAACAAAATAACATTAAACCAAACCAGAGGGATGCTGTGTCAGCACATGAGCTGCCAATAGACCAAAAGAATTATCTGTGACTTGCTGAGAACAGAAAACAAAACCAACAATGACATTCCTGCCACTGGGACTCCTTTTAGGTGATGCTCTAGATGGGAAAGTCAATGGGGAGAAAAACATCCAAAGGAAGACAGTGGTGTGAACCAGAAGGAGTATAGGATACAACAAAAGAGAGAGATCTAAGAACTCTTTAGAATGTGGGATGAGTCATGAACTAAAAAAAGACCATTGCAATAGAAAAAAAGCATTAAAACCCACCTGAGGATACATAAAAAACCCACTGATGTTTCCTTAGTCTGGCTATTCAGGAAGATGTTTAAATTGATTATAAAGTGACCATGTTCATAGGTTGTGAGAATTAACATAGCTGTGTTCTCCTAGTTCACACAACCTCTAGAATATTGTAAGACTTAGCACACCAGCCACTGGAATCCATATTTACTGTGTGAATGTGTGTTAAACCCCTGACAACTCATTTTAGCACATAGTAGGAGAAGGGCTGCATGGTGCACCCAGGAAAGGCAGCCACAGCACCAAGAGTTGCTGTGATGCATATCCAGAGTGTGCACATGGGAAATTTGTACACTGCAGCTCAAGTGCTGTAAACCAACATCCTAATTCTCAGTATTCTGACTTCCCTTCAAGGAAAGCCCAAACACCTGGACCCAAAATGAAGAAAAAGAAATGTGTGGGATTTTATTTCTAGTGAAGCTGCTCAGGTGTGAGTTCCATTTAGTGAGTAGTGAAGTTGTTCATAGACTGTGTATGGGACTCGGCAGGATTTAGTTGTACCACTGTCTCCCATGGTCTTGGGAAGATAAATAACCAGTCACCGTGCTGCCTTTTGGAGTAATAAATTTTCTGCCTTCCATGCATGATATTGTGAAGAGTGAGATCCAGCCCCAGCTACTGACGTGGACCAAAAAACTAGCATTGACTTTTTAAAATTCTGAGTTCTAGAGATTACTCTAAGATGGAAACTTAGGTCTTAAAATATGTTATCCACCTGGTAGGACTTATGCTGTTTAAAAGACACAAGATGAGCTCTTTTTCTCCTCTGTTCTTGCTGTGCAAGGGAATTGAGTCCTGTTGCAGTGCCTCCCTTGATGCTGGAGGATGGGTAGTCATGGCTTGATCTGCCATTTGCTGTCATGAGAGAAGAGTGTGGGGTGGGGGGAGCTTGGGGTTAACCTGCCTTGCTTCAGATGCAGCTGGGGGGGCCTGCCCAAAAGGGAGCACATCAAAGAAAAGCAGTGTGGCAAGTTTGGTTCTTTGATGCAAAACCAGTCCATTTTCAGGTTTTTTTAAACTCCAGGTTATACAGACTGAGATGCTAGGTAGAGTCCAAAGATTGTCTGAAATGTTTCAAAGATTTATCACCACAAAACTTTCTCTCCCCTGCTACCTTTAAATATTTCTACAGCTAGTTTTAATTCTTTCTTTTTCTCCATGGCTTGTTAAAGCCTTTTGCCCTTCTGTTGTGCTGGTTGAGGCTATCACAAGGGAATGAAACTCCACACTGCTGGTCAGTGGACCACCTAGGAGAAAAGTTTTCAAAGAGTGGGCTGCAGGCCAAATCTAGGCTAAGAACCTGTGATCAGGCTACATACTTAATCCTGTGACCTTCACACAGAGCCACCTCCCCAGGAAATCAACAGGACGTGAGTTTCCATGCCGGGCTGGGGAGAAGATGGACTTTCTGAAATTCAATCCTCTGTATTTTAGTGTGGGACACTGAACGATGACAGCCCTAACGAGAACCTGACAGAGAGGGTCCTGCAGGACGCGCAGCGCTTGTTCCTGATGAACGACGTGGTGCAGCCAGTGACTGTGGATCCGTATGTGACTCAGGACAGCATCCGGTTTTCTAAACTCGTGGTGGATATTGTTCAGGGGAAGGATACCCTCTACCATGTCATGTATATTGGAACAGGTAAGAGCATGAGGGCTTCAAATAGTTCCTCTTGCTTGCTTGTAGACCTAGCAGCCCTGGGAGCCCGGTTGTGAAGTCCTTACACAGTTGTCATTCAATATGATTTTGGTACAAAAGCTCATTGAAGTTGTTTGCCTGAGTAAATTAAAAGCAGGATGGAGGACTCGATGCAGAGTCCCAAGAGATCAGACTATAAATCTCCATTGTGTTTAAAAAGAACAATAACATTTTTCTCCCTCTTATATAAACATGTTTCAACTAATCAGGCTAATAAATAACAGTGGGCAAGAGCAGGGGTCGCTGGAATGCTCTGTGGTTTCATGCATGTCAGTTGCCTCTCAGTGCTATGACAGACCCATCTCTGAATAAGCAATAATAATGCATAACCTCCAGGCTTGCCCAGGGATTTAATTGTGTCTTTCTTTGCACTTCCATGTCCCTACTGGTGTATGACTCCCAGTGCTTTCAGGAATGGGCATGCACCAAAGTTTAAGGCAGATAGGGAAGCTAAAGCAAATGCTTTTTTGTGGGACCACAGCAAGCCAGTGGTAGAATTAAGTGTATGATTCAGTCTCTTGATTTTGACTTCCATCCTCTAATTAGCAGGACATGTTGCCTCTTCTGAAAAATACAGGTATTTTGGATAAGTGAAGATGCTGAAGGAGGACAAAGTGTTATAAATGGTTGTCTTAGCCCATATTTGTACTAATGATAGAGGTTAAATTAAATAGTTTGATTAATCAGAGCATATGGCCAGCCTCATGGGTATAATGTTGTTATCCTCTATTGCAGAAGCTTTGCCTTTAGAATAAGATGGATTGCTTCCATAAGTGTTAATTTAATCTCACATCTGAATGCAGAGTCATTGCCTCATTCTCATGTTTAGGAGAATGGACCTTCAGGACTGTGTCATAATTTATCCAACTTTTACCACCACTTATTTCAAAAATTATCATCTTGGTTTATTATTTATATGTTCTAGCAACATTCCCAGTATGGGAACTCCATGAACATTGATTATGATAAGAAGATTGTACTTAAATGGAAATATAACATGGTTCTGCCAATATGGTATCTTGATGAGGAGTCCAAGCTACAAAGCCTCACAGAAAGCTGGAATACTTCCTGCTTCGTATCATTAATGTAGAAAGGTCCAATGCCATAACCTCAACTACTTACTCATGTTTGCTTTATGGCCCTGGTTAGTGGTGACTGAAGAGTAAGATCTGCTAGAAATGTTTAAACCTGTGAATGCTTCAGTAGAGACAGCCCTGCCCAGAGACAGCCCTGAACACAAACCTAGTCCTGAGACTAACTGAGCCCAAACTTCAGTCTTGTTCCACATGTAAGTGAAAGGGAAACTTCACATGGCGGCCAACCCCACCACTATAAATTGCTGAGCTTTGGCACCAATGCAGAAGTTCCTGGAACAGAAAGATTAAGTTTCAGGAACAATCAGGCTGACAGACCTCTTGGGTGTTTCTATGAAAAGTGGTGTGCATTAATCTCCCACAGCTTTAAATTGTTTAGGTAAGAGCACTGTGAGCACAAACATGTGTGTTTCTGTGTATGCACTCCTCATGCCGTAACATCCCCTTGTCAAGCTGGCTTCTTCCAGGAAGAGGATCAATTAGGTCTGTGACCCATGCAGTCATTATGGAGGCCTCAGAGATTTCCAGCAGGGCTGCTGCATCTGTTGTCATTTGTCATGACATCAAATCACACTGATCTGCTCCATAAACCAATAGAAATACAGACTCAAGGCACCAGAAATTATTCTTGCCATCCCAGGTCACCTTGCTCTGTAACTCACTGGTAACAGGACCAGACTACTCTGCCTCAGTGCTCCAGCTGGGAAAAACTGCCAGGTACTCACTGTACAGATGGTTCACATCCTTCTGAATTCCCATTTTAATGCATACTCAGGTGGTTTCTGCTGAGGATTGTAACGGTGTAGCTGAAGCTCTCTACCATGGGCAGCAGGTGACCAGAACTAGGTCAAACCAGCTCTGTAAAGATGACATTAATATTTCATTATTTAGGCAGGTATGAAACAAAGTCATTGCCTCCAAGATTTACTTGTGCCTTGTTTCTTGTTCTATTAGAGTATGGCACCATCTTGAAGGCCCTTTCTACCACTAACAGGAGTCTGAGGAGTTGTTATTTAGAGGAAATGCAGATCCTCCCTGATGGACAACAGGAAGCAATCAAGAGTCTCCAAATCCTACACAGCGACAGGTCACTCTTTGTGGGTCTAAATAATGGAGTGCTAAAAATTCCTTTGGAGAGATGCTCCATGTACAGGACAGAAGGGTAAGTAAATTTACAGCTCTAATATATCCCACTTCTGGTTAAAGAAAAAAGCACCAGGGTAACATGTTCCAGTCTGATTTGGTTTAGAGGGATTTTTGTTTCATCAATGAGAGACAAAAAACATTGCTGAAGTGCATCTCCTTATAGATACATGCGCAACAGGAGCAATGAGGATAAACAATTTTTTGTTTTGTAAATGTTAATTAGTCTTCCTCAGAAACTAATCATATGTTTATCAAGGAAGGGTTTACAATATTTACTTATTAAAAAAAAAACAAAACCACTTCATATAGCGTTGCTTTTATTAAGCCCATGTGTTTTCCTGGTGGTTCTCATTGGCAGTATGGCTGAAGGTTTCTGAATTTGGGTTGCAGCCAGCCTTTCCTTGCTTATCCGAGTGATCACCTCTCAAACATAAGATGAGGCAGGACTGGGCTGTGTGGCAACTTGTTATTGCTTTTGGAAATCAATAGTTCATCTCAACTATGTGTGACACCTCTTACACCTGGATAGATTCTGTGCCTTGATTGCATCTCATAAAGGGAGTAGGAAAAATGACTTTTTCTAATTATCTGCCTTGGCTCCAGAGCAGTCTTCCACACATAACTGTAGAAGGTTTTTGCATCCAAATGGTGCCTCTCCATTTAAGCAGGTGAAAGAGTGTGATAGCAACTGTTTGAGATAGATGCTCAAGTAATCTCACTGGGTGCTGCAGTGACTTATTTACATCTCTTGAAAATACTTCTCCTCTCATGCTTTTGCCTTGCTTTCCTCTGTGAGAGTTTTGTGTGAAACTGATGTCCTCTGTGCTAGACAAGAGGAAGAATTTTGTTAGCAACATTTAAATTGATTTCCTCTTCAACAGCCTACTTGAAAGATCTCCCTCTTTTCTTGCCAAAAAAAAATGTTATAGAAAATGTCACTATAATTTTATTTTCAACAGGTAGAGGTTATCTATCAGCTTGTACTAAATTCACATATGTCTAAAACAGATGGACACAAAAGTGTTTAGTGAGGGAAAACCACAGCTGGAAAATGCCATCCTGTCCTCAGCCCTTAAAAGCAGAGATTTTAAAAGGTAGAACATAACAGCTGTCCTTTTCAGGCTGTCCTGTATAGTCTCAGTCTGAGAATATTTATGTGTGTATACGTATATATGATCCAGTTTCAAGAGAAATTAGTTCTTCCTTTCCTTTCCTAATCTTGAGTTCAGCTTTCCAGTAATTTATAGATGCTGTCCTATTTTCAGCCTGCCCAAGTACTTTGTATGACACTTCCATTAAAATTCAAATGTTGGAGGTTTGCTGAATTGCCTTAAAATGGGGCAAGCAAGAAAAAAACAGTGATTGGAGAGCAGACGGGTGGGGTATCTCCCAGGAGCACCATATTTAGGTCCTGGAGGCTGCACATCAGCATTTACAAGCTTATCCCAGCAAAACAAAAACCTATCCTCACAAAGGTTCCCTTGCCTGCTGGTGGCCAAAAGCATCCTCAGTTTTATGTACTGTATGGCACTGAGTCCTGGCTGAAATTACTGGGAAGTTTGTGTACCAGTGCTGGTTTTTTCTAAAACAAACTTTCTGGAGGCAATTTTGAGTGAAATAATAAAACAGCCTAGTTTTTCAGGGTTGGGAGACTCAGATTTTGCCTCCATTGACTAGTTTCATGATAGAAATCACCAATACCCAGCCACTGGGCAATAGCAAGGTACAAGATATAGGGCCTCCTGATGGCCTGGTGTGGTGTGATGTGATATGGGAGGTCAGAATTTGCTGAATTTGGGTGCTGACTATTTAGTTTTCTTGTGTACATTGCAAAGGATCCTTTGCCCTATAGGCAAGTCTTGTGGAGGGACTGTGCATTTGGAATAACGAAGGAAAAAAAAAGAAAATGTAGGAAAACCAAGAAATTCCATCATTAACTTATTTGTTTGAGAGGATGTTTATAATATTATTACATTTTAGGCTACGTTTTTTGGGTTTTCTTGTTTTTTGGGGGGTGTTTTTGTTTGTTTGTTTGTTTGGGGTTGTTTTGTTGTGTTTTTGTGGGGGTTTTTTTGTCTAGGAAATTATTCAACTGCAATTTTTTCAGCTGCAAGTGGTGGAACCCTTTCTCCACTTAGCATCCTGGCTGTGTAGGTGATAAGTCAATTTGACCTCCTTTGTATTTCTTTCAATTCTGAACAGTATCAAGAAGGATATTTTAATTTCCTCCAGTGCATTCCACCTGGCACTTCTCCTAGGCTGTGATTTATTGCTTATTGTTGTGTCTATATTTAATACACGCCAATATTCAGCCACTATGGGAAGAAGGGCTCCCACCCCTACAACACTCCCTGCTTACTTTTTTGTTGTGCTGTGACTTCGTGACTGGCCTCCTCGAAAAGCTCTGGTTTCAGCAGTTCTTATAATGTAATTGTTTTGGTGGGGCGGCTCGGGAAGCTTGGATGTGATGGAGAGAATTTGTGCCTCCCAGGCAGGAATACCACATTGTTGTAGGCTCTGCCTTCTGTTATCAGGAAACTTTTCAGCCTTTTAGACCCTGGGGGCTGATGTGGGTTTGTGATTGCTGATACAGAGGTGTTGCCTTCAACCTGCCTTCTCCCTCCTCCCTGGAGCAGGCAATCATGTATCGAGAGAAAATTGACCCCAGCATTGATCCTGAGCAGCGATCTTTACTGCTCTGCTGCTTTAAAACCTCGGGGCTTGGTACCAAGCCTCAGAACTGGGGCAGAGGGAAAAACAGCAGCAAACGGAAGAGATGGAAAGGGATAAGGATTTCTGCCGTCTCCTTTACTGTTTGTTTATTGACACGGCACCGATTTAATCTCTTAAATGGTTACCAGTAACTCAGCCCCGTGCCTTGATGTAGTGGGTGTCTGAGCAGTGTTTTGTGCTTGCCCACTGACCTGTCTCAGTCTGTCCTTTCAGAACAGCCACTCTTAGCAACAGGGCAATGGGAAAACATCTGTAATGTCAGCTGCCCAAATTTACAGGCTGGACTTGGCTGCAGGGACCTTGCCTTGTGCGTGTGTGTTCCTGGTGTTTGTCTTTCCTGCTCTCTTGAGGGCTGCTGTTTCCCACTCAATGGAGACTTTTAGGAAGATATCCAACATGAGCAAAACCTACAAGCCCTTTGAATATGCAAAATGTTTTGAAGGTTGCTTTGCTGGGTGGCAGTTTGGCTGTGCTTGCTGCTGAATTTTGCATGGCTTTGAAATCTTTGTAACTTGCCTGCAATTTTCAAATGAGCTTCGATTTTTTTACCTCAAGTTGCCCCTAAGCTTTGGTGAGAAACATTTGAAGAACCAGTACTGCAGCCTTATCACTGACATCACTGTGTCTTTAGAATGTGCCTGAGCAAAATCCCAAATCTGAATTTCAGAGAGCTGAGGACCTCAGCGTTATTTTCAGGTGGGATGTATCTGTAAGGCATAGTTTAATAATTTTTTCAGAGGCTGGGGTGCAGTTATTCATTTTTAGAATTGCAATCAGACAGATAGGAAAATGAAGCTGGTTGTTACAAGGAATAGTTTATGATCTCTTTCTGTTGTCTCTTTGCAATATCAGAACTGTGGGCCTCTGAGCAGACAGAAACCCTGAGGTGGGCCAGGGGTTTTGACTGCACATTTAAACAAGGAAAAGAAAATGTTTGGAAATAAGAGCAGATGGTCTCTTGAATACCCAGCCCTTCTCCTCTCCCTGTCCTGAGCAGTTTATTTTAATGCACTTTATCTTGCTATTAATTCCTTCCATAATTTTTTTCTGCCTAAAACTTGCAGTTACATGATGCAAGTTGCGATTTTGGATGTACAGGTTGTGTCAGTGCCACCTCAGGTTACCTTCGTGCCAGTGTGGATCCTCCTGCTTCCAGAGCCAGGTCCTCTTGCAGGCAGCTATGACATGCTCTTACCTGAAACCTTGCCTGCTTTTTGACCGGATTGCAGGAGATTTGCTCTTGAGTGATGGTGAGGCTTTTGCCCTCTTGCTTGGCCTAAATTCTGCCTCACATCCCCTCCAGCTATGGTACTTAATGCAAAGCTGGCAGAAATGACTCAGCTGACAAGGACTCTTATTTGCTGACTTGATAGCTGTGAGAGAAGCACAGCTCACCTCTAAATAGCTCTGGGCCAGTGATCAGACAAACTAAGTACATATAGGTGGGTAACTCCTGAAATGGCTCCAGGGACTTTTTGGAAGAAAAAGGTCAGCAACTACTACTAAAGAAGCAGAGTTTTCTGTCCTCTTTGTCTCTCTCCAAAGTGGAACTGTAGCTCTAAGCACGATCACTGTACCATGTCCACCTTTGAGGGGGTTGAGATATCACATGGAGGATGGCTTTGGAGTTAAATGTTATGTTCTTCTCTTTTTTTTAAGCCTTATATGATGCAAAATCCTCTGTAAAAAAGGAGTGGAGCACTTGAATGTAGGATTCTAAAACCTGAATTACAGGATTACCATATTTCAGGAGTGAAGCTGTTGGGGAATTTGTTTGGAGAAATAACATAGTCTGGGAAGAGGTCTAAAAATCTTCCAGTTTTGGGGAAGGATTTAATTGAATATGGACTGGAAATCCTCTGAGTCCTTCATCAGAATGATGATAGTTCCTTGCAGGACAAAAAGAACTGTTGTTGGGTAAAAAGAAAAATGTTTAAAAAGGATAGGGAGGGAAAACCAGAGACACTTGTTCAGTGAAGCCCAGCATCCAGCAGATCGCTGAGTTGACCCTGATGGCCAGATTGTTCATCAGAGATCTTGAAAATCCAACACCTTTTTCTTAGCTGAGGCTGTTGAAAATCTGGCCCAGATTTTGTTTTGAAGATCTTCTCCTTGAGGGTTAAAAAAAATATTCAGCACATTGAATATCCGTTTAAAAATAGAGGCAAAAGGAAAGGTAGCAGACTACAAAAATGTTGTGATAAAGCTTAATCATTAATTTCCATCTGTTCTGGCTGATATGGCCTCTCCACAATTAAGGGAATTAGCTAATTATTGTATCACCAATAATGCTGAAAAGCTTTGGAAGACTTCATAGGCAGCAAGGAGAGTGCTCAACCCAATGTTTTGTCATCCACAGTATCCAATACTATATCAGAATAAATCACTAAACATCTGGGTTGACATTCTGGATGCATTTAAGAAAATAGCCAGACTCCCACTGACAGAGAATGAAGATATCAAACAGAACCATGATCACTAAAGCTCTTGGAAAGAATGAAGTTTGTAGATGAAATGGATCTGTGTTCTTTAAATAGAAGTACAAAATTATACCATTTTCTCTATCCTGACAACACATTTGCATCTGCTGTAGCAGGCAATTAGTCCCATTTTCTCTAATGTAGCTGTTTATATATGTAAAGTTAAGTGCATCCATACTATTTGCAGGATATGGACCTCTAAGGTTTGAAGGGATGGTAAGGTCTAAGGAACGTGGCTTTCAGAATAGCAGTCAAAGAGCTTCACTTGAATGGTCTGGGCAAGGGATGTGTCTGAAAATGGAAATAAAAGCAGACAAGGATAAGCAGTGAGGTACTGAGCTGGGGCGTGTTTCCTGTAAGATGCCAAAGAGATTGGTTTTCAGTTTCATCTTATTTGACATTATCTTTAATGGCATGGAAGAAAGAAAATAGCATACTTTGTAGATGGCATTTAAGTATGAAGGAATCACAAATAACAGTGAGGAGAGAAATGCAGTGCAGGGCCAGCAGGGAAACCAGCAAGTCTGAGTTTGAGGAATAAGCCTGTGCTGAGATTCCTGGTGCATGTGTTGCTGAAAAAGAGAGAGGATAAAAATTAGGAAGGGGCTCTGCTCCTAACCAGATGAATTATTAGTTTTTTCTCATTTCTACGAAATGCTGAAACCAACGACATGTATTAATTATATTAATTTTAAGCAGCCTGTACACTTTTAGGCTCCCACTTTTAGTTCTGAAGTCTGGAAATGACCCTGAGTGAACAGAAGGGGAATTTAGCAGTAGCTAGAGTCCAGAGTTATACAATTACTGAAACAGATGAAGGTCACTTCAGAAGAAGCCAAACAAAATCAGCTGATTTCAGGACTCTCTTCCTTTTGTCTCCTTCATATCATGACTAGGTTGCCAATTCCTTTTGGGTTTGCCAGAAGAGAGGACATAGGTTAAGCATGCCAGGGCTTTTGTTTGCTCCCTATTTTTAAAACATCCTGCCAACATGACTTAGGAACAGTTTAGTGAATGGATCCTTTTACCTCTAAGAGGTTGGCTTTAGGCCAGCTCAGATCAATGCTAAAAGTCATTACCATCTGATGCCTGCTAGGTGGGCTGTGTGAAATTACTTTCAGCACAGTGGCAACTGACAGGAACGCATGTAGTTTTCTTGGAATATGTTATGTTAGGATGACATCGATGCTATTGTTATACAAACAAGATTAATAACTAAAGCTCCCAGCAAGCCCCAGGGCAGATATCCATTGCATCTGTCAATTCTTGCCATTTGCTACTATTATGTCATAAGATTTGTATTCTAGGCAATGGTCACATTCAGTAACATGGCTCCTGTTGAAAGGGTCTGCAGTCTTACTGCTGCTGTGGCTGGTTTTCTTCATGTCTCAAGCTTCAGGCAGAATTTGCAGGGTAAAACATGTGTCCCATTTCTTCATGTCTCAAGCTTCAGGCAGAATTTGCAGGGTAAAACACAAATGTGTCCAATATTAATACTGAATTAATGTATTGCTATAGATGCATCATTAAGTTTTTATCAGGAGATGTGCTGTTTTACCTGTTTGGGGAAGAGGAAGTATCTGGAGTCAGAGCAAATTTGGTTTTGCTGGTTCAAGTTTAAAATTAAAGTACATATCAATGCATAAAATATGTATGGGTTATAGTAAAATATAATATTGTACAGTCTAGTATCTTCTATTGAAGTACCCAAGTATTGTAGAACTATGGGAACACTCCAGTCTGCAAGAGGTAAAGTTGGATTTCAAGAATATCCATTTACTTAAGTGATGTTCTCTTGTTAAAAAGAGTTGATGGTGTTTTTATAATTACAGGGGAAGAAGCACTGGAGAATATGTGGCAGACCATTTTGCCCCTTATACAGTGTTAAAATATCCCTGCATTAGAAGGGAGATGTGTTTGATCCTCAGGCTGTAATGGATAGTCTAATATTTATTTGCCTTTTCCAAGATACCTTAACATACAAAGGCTCTATCTAGTTTAATCTGCATCTTGTTGAGCCAAAAATAATTACCCAGATCTTAACAAAATCCAACTTCCACAAAGGAGCTGCTTGAATATGGATTACTTAGTGCAGCCTAGGTGACAACTGTAGGCTATTTTCAGGTTTCTTTATCATCGTTCACACTGCGTTCTAAGTTTTCTGCCTTTGCAATTTTCTTTCCCATCCTAAGTTCCCATTTTAGTGTAACTTGTGTTCTTAAATCATCAGCATCTTGCAGAGGCTACATAAAGCACCTGTTTGCATCCCTTGCAGTGGATTTGCTCTTGCCTCAACCACCCTTTGCCTGTCTCCATCCACACCACCAAACTACAGCAATTTGCCATGTTCACACAGGGGTCTCAGATCTGCAACCACAGAGCAGAAGCACAGGAGCAGAGCACTTAATCTGACAGCTGCCTCCAGACACTGACTGACACAGGGCAGAGACAGGGAGTAACACTTGAGTGCACTGATTCGCCCAAGCTGCCTTTCCAAAAGGATGCCTGGTCCCTTCTGCCTCTTCCCACACGGCAGCCCTGGGGAGCATGTTTTCTTAAGGCTCAAAAGCCTGCTGAGGCTTGGAAACAGTGGTGCTTCGCAACCCAGACAAACATGCCCCACATTCAGGAATTCCTTCTGGCTATTGCTTTCATTAAGACTTCAATAGTATCTGAGTTTTCTTGTGGATGAATGATCCTGTCACTGGTAGTCAGAGACCCTCTGTATTTTTGTTTTTATTAGAGGTCAGTTTTGTTTGGCACAGTGACAAGAGTTTCTAAAAGTATTCATGAAAGAACACTCCTTTTTTTTTTTTTTAACTAATCTGTTTTACTGATGTAAACATAAATCCAAATTTAATCAGAGATGACATTATTCTTCATGTTTGAATAAATGGAATGTTGTTTTATTTCACAGCTTTAAAGATAAAAATAAATTCCTATCCAATAAAGAAGTCACTGTTGCTAGAAGATGATGGAATGAGATGTCAGAAAGTAAGAAATTGAATAGTTGTGTAGCTTGTGCGAGGCCATAATCTATAAACCTCAATCGATTAAAGTGATATTGAAAATGGTAGGCCAGAAGGTGAACTCTAGCAAGCCCAGGTCCCTGATGTGGAAAAGAAAATTAGATGAAACTGCCTGTGAAAATCCTCTGTCTGTGCACTGCTTTTTTTTAATAAGTAACATGTGTTTGGCTCATAAATGGACTTCAGTTTTGGAGATTGTTTTACACCATGGCTTTAATTTATGCATTTGAAGCAAATCTTGGGCAGAGCAGCAATCACTGATGCTAAGCATGTGTGGGTGATAAATGACACATACCCACTTCAGCTTCTCTGCCTTTGCATCCAATATCACATGCCAAAATACCAAACCTTGTCTGTCCAGATTAACATCAACTGCACCCCTCACAGTGGTGGTACCTGTGAGCTGTAGTATGCTCTTCCCAAGCAGGACCCTGATCCACAAATAGCCCTGTGAATTCCTTACATAGTATGGGGCTCCTGGTCTTGAGGAAAGGGCAGTAACATCTGGAATGGAATATGTTATATTCACCAGCTGAGAAATGAAGCTGCTACTTGACCAGCATCTGACGAAAGCAGCTCAATTCCACTTGGCTTCTCTTCTCATGGGGAAAGATAATGGATTTGTACAGATCACTAACTCATTTCTGCAGTTTGAATTTTTAAAGGTACCAAAATTAGAGGGATTGTTAGAATGTCTGGTGCTTTTTTTCCCTTTATAATCTTATTTTTTTAAACCACAGTCATCCTTTTGATTCTCATTCTTCTCTTTTCATGCCATCTGGCTTTAGGGAAGACAGAGGTCCGCTCTTCTTTGCACGGGCTGTTGAGAGTGTCAGTAATTATGATTCGGTTGGCTGGAAGCTAATATGATTATTTGTTTAGTTCATTCCCTCTGCAGGTTGCTAGCAATGGGACAGTAAGCTAACCTTGTCAGGAAATGCCTGTCTGCCAAACACAGCCTCACGCTTACAACTAACACAGCTAAAGCCTTTATTGCTTGCAAAGGGCTGTTCTCTTGCAGGTAACCATTCTAAGAGTAGAACAAACCAGTGTGGAATTGGAATTCTGAGGTCTTATTCCCCAATCGGGAGGGGCACTCTTGTGCTGTCCATGCTCCTGAGGTGCTGAGCATGGATGAGGCTTGTTCAGTGCCTTGCAGGATTAGAGTTATAAATGTTTGCACTGCTCCAGTGGATGTGCCTCTGCTGGACTGACTGGTGATGCCCATGGGGTCTAAAGGACCAGGGACAGAAACAGTTCTTGTGTCTCCCTGACAAACGGGACTTTCACTGCAGGTTCCAAACTCATGAGTGAAAACGCAGAACTGTCTCCTGGTGCAGTGACAGGCTTTTGTGAGCAAACACAGTTTGGGAAGGAACTTCTCAGCCTTTCAGTCTAGAGCCCTGCTTCTGCACATCAATGTCCTGCCATTCCATTCCTATTTGCTATTAGTCATAAAAAAGGAGTGATAAAAAGTTAAATGAAAGAGAGGAAATGAAAACTGGGCGAGTAAGCACAACTGACAGATGAAAGGAGTAGAGTTCTTAGTTGTGAATATTTCGAATGACTTTTGTAGTTCTTGGTGCAAAATGGCATTTTTATGTGTTTTCTGTCTAGTAGTAAGAATGGGAAGCGGCTATAGTTATTCTTTCCTTTGGTCTGTCAAAGCCTAACCTCTTGGGTCTGGTTCCATTGATTCAATGATTCGTTTATTATACAGTCTAAAATTTTAACTCTCAGGGAAAAAGTATGACCAAAAGATGAGGTTGTCTAGACCCAGAGCAAATTAAAGTGGGAATGAAAAACTTTTGAAATACAGATGTTTAAGTTTTAATGAAGATTCTGAAAGAAGATGTCATTCAGGACATTACAAAAAAGGAATCTTGGGCAGCATCAGCATACTGGAAGCAGAAGCCTTTTTACAGTACATAGCATAAGTGAAGGCTCAGCACACCAAGTGTTAAAGACCATATAAAAACTCTTCTGAGTCATAGGTAAGAGTTTCCATTGACTTTAGTGGGTTGTGGATAGTGTCCCTCTCCAGAGTCTTAATCCTTTGTGTTATCCCAGATCACTGCTGTAGAAATGATTGCAACAGCCAACAACAGGGAGGCTTATAGTTCCCAAACAGCAGGCAGCAGGTGAGCTCTTATGAGCAAGATCTTATTTTCATGCAAATGACCTTGGTAAGTGAGAATGAGGAACTGGAGTAAAAAAAACCACCTTGAATAGGAGACACAAATGCAATTGTTTTTCAATTGAACTTTTCAGTGTATGCCTTTGTGCCTCACACAACACATTTATTGTGAGGCAATGAATTAAAATGAATCACTATTGATAGTAATGCCCTATCAAAATAAATCCAGCCTCTTAGGTATCTGTCAGGAGGCTCCAAGTCCTCACTGAATGGGAGGTTACTAGGTGGCCAGAGGGAAACTGAGGGCATGGGCCCTGTTGTGTCATCAGCATCATTGTCTTACTTTCACAAGCATCACACTTTGTAGGATTTCATTAACTAAGTCATTAGCAGTAAGAGAGTCAGTGTTAACCTGCTATGCTCATGTAGTCTTCTGGGATAATGAGTTCCCTATACCCCTGGGAATTGTGCTGGGAGATAACAGGATCCTGTCTCATTAGTTCCTTGAGGCATTCCCAGCCTGCTACTGAGGAGACTTAAGTGAAATGTTCCCTTTATGTACAATATAAAATCCAGGCAACTGAGCCAGTGGCAGAAGTCCTATTGCCTTTAAAACATCAGAATTTCATTGTTGTATGTCAACTCCTTTGTATCTTATTTCACAGTATTTATATAGTGCCCTGCAAGACTGCAGGGCCTGTGGCCTCTGTGAGATTTTTCAGTAGTATCATAATACAAAATGGTATTTACATGTAAACATTTCAATTTATTTTGTGTTATGAGCACAGGGAAATGCTGTGATATCTTTGCCTTTTCCACACCATGGTGCCTGATCTACTAAGAATGACAGTATTTCTGAAGCATTTTGATTGGGGTGTGCATGTCTGCTTGCACCTGTTTGTCTTTTGGTATGTGTTTGCTGATGTGGTTTTATCTTTTAATGGCATAAATAGGGATATATATATATTGTGAAGATACTGTAAGGATATAAATTAGGGTGGCTTTTGAAGTGTTCACTGGAAATATTTGCCAGAAATGTCATTTTCTTGCATTATGTACATTGCAATGGTTTTCCTGCTTAAAAAGGGAAAAAAATGGGCTAAATTTTGTGTGAGTAAATACATTTCTCCTCACCCCTAAGTGTATTGCTGTCAGCTGATGTAATAGGTTTCTCACCAGAGCTGAGGCAGATGAGTGTGCTCTGAGTCCTGAAGGGAGGCAGACAGCATAGCTATTTTGTTTTTTGATTTCAAATGGTTTTGAGGGCCTGCCACGAGATGAGAAGTCCCGGGCTGTGATGGTTGTTAAATTACAGAGTGCGTGTTTTGACAGCCCAGCAGAGCCCGGGCTGGGTAGGAACTCATTACACCCTGGATGCAGAGCACGGGGCTGGCTGCAGCTCCCGGCCAACAGGTGTCATGCCAGGTATTTCCCTGAGCCCATCACCAGGGCCCGCTGTGCCAGGCATTTCCCTGAGCCCATCACCAGTGCCCACTGTGCCAGGTATTTCCCTGAGCCCATCACCAGTGCCCACTGTGCCAGGTATTTCCCTGAGCCCATCAGCAGGGCTGGCTGTGCCAGGCATTTCTCTGAGANCCCTGAGCCCATCACCAGGGCTGGCTGTGCCAGGCATTTCCCTGAGCCCATCACCAGTGCCCGCTGTGCCAGGCATTTCCCTGAGCCCATCACCAGGGCTGGCTGTGCCAGGCATTTCCCAGAGCCCATCACCAGGGCCCGCTGTGCCAGGCATTTCCCTGAGCCCATCAGCAGGGCCGCTGGCGGCGGTGCCGCTCGGTTCCTGATGGGCCGTCAGCCGGGGGTCACGGCAGTGGCAGGGGACCTCGGGCTGTGATTCAGTGAGTGCTCTGTTAGGGATCCAGAGCCCGCCGCTCCCGGCCAAGAGCAGCACATTAGCTCCATGACATAGATTATGGTAGTGCCAGCAAAGTGGTCAGTGCCTAACTGGGGTATGCCGCAGCCTGCGGAGTAGCTAAGGGCTGCAGCACAGAGCATATGGAGATTATTTCCTGAATTTATGCAGCACGTGTTTTCCTATAAATTAAATTCAGAGAAAATGTGTATCATAATAGGGTGATGCTCGCAACAGCCTTCCCTGTTATAAATTACAATGACCTCTCTCAACTCGCTGGGTGCCCTGTGAAATGGCTTCATGCAATTGGAAACAATAGTGTATGTGGTGTCAGGGTCTGAGAGCCTGACCAAAAGGCTCTCTGAGGAAAAGCAAGGTCTTTCCCCGCCGCGCCTCCTCCCACCTCCCCCTACCATGCTTCTCTTTTTTAACTTTTTAGAAACTACTCAGTTTGCTCCTGAGGTGCCAAGTTGTCAAGAGCGTGGGCAGATGCCCCAGGGTCTGCTCTGTGTTGAGCAAAGGGACAGCAAAGGCAGCTCTGGGTGTGGCAACGGCCCCACTTTGTGGGTGAGGGTGGTGTGGGTTGCCAAAACAGCAGGACAGGGGTCTTTAGCCAAAGTAACGATCATAGCAGCACATGTCCCTTCTGTGTCCTTGGACTGAGGATCCCAAGTCATTTTCTAGGTCAATATTTGATGTTCTGTTGCCTGGGGCTGGGGTAGAATCATCTTTGCCTTTTCCTTGGGCGTGCTGAAGCAACTGAAGCAAAAATACAGTAGAGACATCATTGTAACTACCTTCCTAAAGCATGAAAAAGAAGTTATGTTCCTTACAACTCTGTGTGTGAAATCTTAAGCAGTGGAAATGTAGGAGTGGGGCAAACTGGAAACTCATAATTAAAATATAAATGCGTGTGTGTATAGATATATATAAAGCGATGGGTACCAGACATCAAAACAATCTGGGGTTTGCTTTGAGACAAATCACTGTGGAGTCAGTACAGACTAATAGAGTGTTCTCAGCTGTGTGTGAGGGACTTGGTTTTTCATTTGCAGCTGATTACAGGCTAATAGGATTTCAAAGATTTCTGGGAGGGAACAGTTAATAACATCCCATTGCATTTGAGGGTTTGGCTTTTTTTTAATGTTTCGTTAATCATGCTGATACCTTGCCTTAGAATACATTTTATTACTCTCCTGTTTGGCTTCTTGAACTGAATCTTTCCCCTCAGTCCCTTTCTGCTGTCTAATTGGCAGTTTTCAAGTCATTTGGGATTTTTTGAAAGATTTTATCAGCCTTTTGTGTGCTAGAAGAGAATGGATCATAGGGATTAAAAATAGTGTTGCGAATCTTTTTAGGTTTAGTCCTCTCTTTGTCTTTCACTAATGCATGCATGATGTGGCTTGTACCTTTATGTTTTCTTAATGAAAATTAACAATTTGAAAGTAACTCATGGGAACGACCAATACAGCTGAATTTTATTGGTACAGACTACTTCTGTGACTGATCTTCTCTGTTAGTGGCAGTAATAGCCCGAGATATTTTTCTTCAGCAGCTCACATGTTGGGAACACACACTTAGCCTGTAAATATGGATTCAGGAGGAAAATGAATGCAGCAGTGTTCAAAGCAGCCAAAAGCTTAGAAATAATGTTCTGCTGTGACTTTTCCAAACTGACATCTTGATGCTGGGATTATAAATGAAACCATTGTTCCAGCAAAGGCCAAGACTAATAGAAAGCCTTTATTACCGGTCCATTGGCTAATTCTGCTTGTCTAACCCCTTTGGATGGACACAGTGTCAGAAAACATAGTCACAGAGGTTGCATTGTGTGAGATTTGGCCTGCTGTGTGATTACATGGGGGCACAAAGATACCTCAACGACAAGTGTTCTTTGACTAAAATTTGTAAAGTCATTTTCTTTCCCTAGGCCTTGGAGAGGAGTGAACTGATTTTTAATCTACAGCTTCTATGAGGTGATATTTGCTTTGTGTCCTACTGCCCTTCTATTCATTTTTCCTCTTTCCAAGCAGGTAAACCTCTGGTTAAAGAAATTGTTTTTTGTGCTGAGCCTTGGTGCGGTTGACAGCTGTCATATACGAGGACTACACTTGAATAGATGTCTTTAAAGCTAGACAGTCTTAAAGGGCTTTAATATTTTGTCTTTGCCCATGCAGGGAATGCCTGGGAGCCAGAGACCCTTATTGTGGCTGGGATGGCAAGCAGAAGCGATGCACCACCATTGAGGACAGCTCTGACATGAGCCTCTGGACCCAAAATATTACTGAGTGCCCAGTAAGTGAACGGGGTGGAAATATTTTATATATACTGATGTGTGTATGTGTGCAAGGGAGAAGGAAAGGTGAGTTTGTGGCACTCCAGCAGACCTGAGACCAAATCTACATGATATTGCAAAGAGATGGCCTTTTTTCCTGCCCCTGGTCTCCAAGAGGTTCATACAGAAAAGAAGTGTCTCTTCTTGAATCAGTTGGAGTTGACTCTCCAGCTCCCTTCCCAGCCACCCACCCTTCCCTGATGAAAATATCCAGTGCCTGGCTGTGATCCCCAGAAGCTGTCTGGCTGAGTATAATTCCTGCTGCTTGAACTGTACCTTCAAGATGGCTGGGGATGAAAAACCAGTCTTGTTAAATAAATTGAGGGTGGAGGAGAAATTGTCATTAATGTTCATTGTTATTATCTAGCGTCAATTAGCATGTTAATACTGCTAAGTCCAGTAGATAGGGAGAGAGGACTGGATGGGTTATATCTTCAGGACGCTATTTCTGTCTGGAGGTGCTGGGATGTTTATTCCCCTTATCTTCCTTACTCCTCAGATATTTTCCCAGGAAATATTAGTCATTACTTCAATCCATCCTCAGCTTGGCAGGCTTAAATTTTTCACTGCTGGATTCAGAAGCTTGTGTGTTTATAACCCTCCTGTGTTGAACTGGGATGCAGTGCTTCTTGATTGCCCATGCTGTTATCTCGTCCTGCTTAATGCCTGTGTCTGTGTAGGTGTGTGAGGTGTTAATCCTCTAGTTTGAACATGTCTGCTGTGGTGCACACTAGGAAATAAACTACTCCAGATCATTGTTTCAAGGTCATAAAAATCCAGCACAGAATATTCAGGAGCTTTGGCTGTTCTTGGGGTGCTAGTTTTACACTTATTTTAACATTCCATTGTAGATTATTTTCTGTGTAAATGCTCCTATTCTGTTACATATATCAGCCTTGTGCTCTTTGACTGACAGGCTGCCAAGCTGTTTAAAATCCACATGCAAGTGCTTGCTTTTCTTTAACCCCTGCCACTCACTGGAATGAATTCACACTGACTTGGAGTGGGATGGCTCATTTAAGCACCAACATCAGCAATATCCAAATATTTCCTTGTATTCAGTGCTGGACAAAGGTAATGGTCAGCAGAAGCAAGGGTTTAGAACAGCATGTGCAGATGAGCACTGAAAGGGAAGGGGAATGTAATGACCCAATGCCAAACTTCATTCCTGCAAAAGACCTGTCTGTGAATTTAGTTGGATGAGTTATTATCATAAGAAGTCCTGGCTTTTCCCACCCTACTTTTCTGGGCTGAGCACCAGGCACTCAGCTGTGCTGGTACAGCTGTATGTGAGATCACAGTCAAGTGTGAAATGGTGTAGATTAAAAGAACCCCTCCCAAATAAACTTTTCCTAACCCAGCTAATGTCAGTGAGTTCTTCTGCAGCCTAGCCCACAAAGAGATGTCCTGGCACAGCTGAGAGACTGGCATTCAGCAACTTTTAAAGCCAGAACTGGCATATTATTGAATTATATCCTACATGGGCCAGGCATTTGTGTGAGTCAACCACAACATTAACACAACTTGACTGCTGCTCTTGAGCAAACAGGCTTGTTCAGAGCTGGTCTGAACATCTTTGTACAGCATTACATTGTGCCACAGATTCCCACTCTCCAGCTTTAATATTAAGGGGGCTTTAGACAGAGGCTTAATCATGCAGTGCTAATGTAATTCATTGGTTAATGGTTACTGTATGTTATTACTAGATAACATCCAGAATCTCCTAAAGGTTCATTACTGAAGTTGCAGTGTCAACCATTTTAACATTAAGAAATGGTAGCACACAAATTCCACAAACTAAACTGCTCTTCCATGTATGTGCCCATGCTTTGTCAGGGAGTCTTGATACAGGATTGTACGTCCTTTCTTGGGAGAAGGGAGTGAGGCTTGGGAGAAGGGAGGGAGGTGCACTTTGATTTTAGAAAAACAGGCACATCCTATTTTGTGATATCTTAGTGATGCCAACATGAGCTGCCAGCAGGAAAACAACTTTAACTAATAAACTGTTAGCCAAACTCATGGTGTCACCATTGAGGGTGTTTGGCAAGTCAGGAATTGAGTATTCCCAGTAGAGTGTACTGTCCTCCTTACCCTGAGCCAAACAATGATTTTCCTTCCAGGTTTTCATCCCAGTCCCTCTCTGTGTTTCCAGCAAACCCCTATCTTAGTCATATTCCATCTGTTCCATGCTACCTCATTTTCCTGCTAATCAGTGGCAGTTTCCCCACTCTGTCTTTGGGTGTCTTGTACCCTGCTGTCAATTCATGTGGACTCAGCTGCCCAGAGCGGCAGTGTCTGGGGTGATCCTGCTCGGGCCCACACTGAAGCATCTCCAGTGCACAGAAAGGTCTTTGGGTGCTGGGATTAAAACCTGTGAATCTCTGAAAATGGAATTTTTCCCATGTCCCAATGATTTTATACCCTGGACAGTTTTGAATGGCTTTTCATGGGAAATGCAAAAAGGTGTTATAACAACGTAAAGTTCAGTTCCTTGTTCTGAACACTAGTTTGTTTCAAGGAAAATATTGCTTCTTATGGACAGTTTTTTCCTCTAGATTTGGTTTTAAGTAGTTTGACTGAAACTTTGCAAGAATTTTCAGCTTTCATCAAACAGCCTGCATGGAAATTTCCAGATTAAGTAATTAAAGCTTGGCAAAATTATAAGCAATTGATATCTGAATCCTAAGATAAAGAATAGATGAATTGAAAGAACAAGGAATGCTTCCTGTCTTACCTGTAATATCAGAACAAACATGGAAAATATCCTTGTAGCAGGGATTAGGAGTGGTCAATCTGATTTTTTAGATCCTGCACTTGAGCTTTTAGATTCTACAAGGAAGAAAGAAAAAGATGAGGCCTTTGGTGTGAGTATGGTAGTTTATAAAAGACAAGAATTCCAGAATTGGCAATATTGTCAGGTGAGAGAAGGTCATTTGATCAGATGTGTTTTTAAAGATGTCCTCTCTGTCTGATGGACACTGTGTAGGCTTCAAAGGATTTGCCTTGTAAAGGTATTCCTGAAAGAGATCACTGCATATGGGTTTTTATCCCACTTCCCAAGTTTGCTCTTTTGAAGATATTTTTGTGAATTTAAAGATGGAATAATAATCCATATGTAATTTCTTAAGCATAAAAACTTCCCACACTCACAGTGTGACATGTTTATAAATCTCAGCATTTTGGTTATGGTTGCTTATTTGTTTAATTTTTGGGTTGTTTCCCAGTATCCCTCATGAGCCAATAATTATTTGTTAGCTTTTTTTTTTTTTAATTGATGCCATGGGCCGTATCATACCATTGATTCCTGAACAGAACTCTCTGCTGGAATCAGCAAGGCTTTCTGGCTCAAAAAATGAGTAGAAATGATCCAATACTTGGATTATGACTTTTGTAAGGCAGGAGGAAAAAAGGAGATAAAAATCTAGTATTAAATATCTCAAAGTACTTATTTTGACTCTCCCCCTCCAACTTCTAGAAACCCAACTGCATTGATTTTAAAACAATGTTTAAAAGAGCAAATTCAACAACAACAAAGCTCAGTGATCTCCTCTGTGGGCATCTTGCCTTGTAACCTGCAGCCCAGAGCAAATTTTTACAACTACATGATAATCCATCGCAAACAAAGGCTTACAGCAGATGCCTGAAACCCCCAGCTGCAGCCTGATGCGTGCAGTATCAGATCTAAATTGCTTCCATGCCACTGCTGCATGTTTTTGATGTTGCTGTAGGTGGGTGAGAGGGGAAGATGACAACCCACCAGAGGTACATTCTGAGTGTTTAACGTAGTGCCAATCTTGGAGAATAAGCACAGAGCAGCATGTTTCAGAGGATAAGTGCTGGAAAGCACTCTTCCCATGGCTGTGGTTGGCTCCCTGCATGACTCCTGAGCAGGCTCACAGCCACTCCATGCCTTGGTTTACTTGTCTGTAAAGCAGGAACAATCATTCCCCCTCTGGGGCAGCCCAGGGGGACTTATCCTGCTGGCAACGGAGCTCAGTGAAGCATGGCACAGTGAGAATTGTCAGGGTAGCTGGCTCAGATTTGGGGCCAGGGCTGCTTGCCAGGGGCCCAGCCTCTCCTTCCTTCACCTGTCATTGTGTGCAACACCGAGGCCAAATCCAGTGCTGCCTTTGCCAGCGGCTTTACCAAAGCTGCTGAGCACCCCACCACCACATGGGTGACCCCACAGGCATGAGCTGCTTGCAGGCAGCCACCATCTGTGCCATCTGCCTGCAAGGCCTGGCAGTTTGGGATGGGCCATGAGCTGGGGAGCATGGAGGGAGCCACCAGGGCAGAAGTACATCATAGTGCTGTGCTGTTACAGGGGAGTAGCCACACGCAGGCAGGGTCAGCACCAATCCCATTCTGCATTGTGTTTCCCAAGTCAGTAGCAGAGGGGATGCCAGGACAGGGGTTGCTGTTCAGGGCAGCATTCAAGAAACGGTCTTAGGCTGCCAGATTTTGTAGTAGTGGTGGAGTGGGCACAAGAAGGCAGTAGTGGCCAGGAGTGATTCCAGGAGAAGCAGGTAGCACACATGCTCTTCAGACAGCCTTGGGGGCAAGGGCCCCAGCAACCTGGTCCCCAGCCCTCAGCTTAGGGCTTTGCTAGAAGCACTGGTTAAAACACGGCACAGGAGAGCAATCTCTGACACCCTGTCTACTGCAGGCTTGTCACCAGCCCTGAAATAGTTCTGTTTCTCATGTTCTTGGTCTGCCAGGACTACTGTATTTTTTCTTCATTACAGTGTGCAGAAAGCTGTCAAGTCCCAGCCTGTTCAGGGCTGTGCAGGCATGAAACAAAGGGCAGAGGGAACAGAAAGCAGCATGGTCTGGTCCATAAATCATCTTGAGATGAATTCTTGCTCTTCAGGTGACTATGTGATCCTCAGCATTAATGCTAGTCACCATCATCTCCTTCACTTTTTGTTCTTCATCCATGTGGCCATTTAGGCTACAGCTCAGTTTAGAAAGGGAGACAGCTCTTGCTGCAGGTTTGGACAGGGCCAAACTCAGTGAGGCCCCAGCCTCAGCTGGTCACTATGGTTATATGGACACTAACTTGGAAAACACTCTGCAGGAAGCCCTGCGGAGGCTGGAATATGATGGAGTGGGGTCAGTCAGTACTGGCCATGGTGGTTCTTGAAAGGCTGAAGCTGTGCAGTGTGGAACAGGGAGATTGGTGGTTGTGTGGTGTGGCAGATGGATGCTTGCTCCTGGTGTGGTGCTGGCTGGGTCGGCTCAGTGCCTGTGTGCACATGTTAGGTATGCGGCGTGGAATTTGGAGGGTAAATATTGATGTGGCATTGTCTGAAAACAACCCTCTGTTTTGAATCCTGCTCGCAAGCACAGACAGCTCCCATCTAGGATGCATCCTAATCCCCCAGCAGCTTTGTTTGGCATTTCTATTGTGGGCCTGTCTCCAGAAATGTAAACTTGCTATTAATTACTTTTTTTTTCTCTTAAAATTAGGTGAAAAACCTGACAACAAATGGAAGACTGGGGCCTTGGTCCCCATGGCAACTGTGTGAGCATTCAGATGGGGACAGCACAGGATCCTGTATGTGTAGGTCACGTTCATGTGACAGCCCTCGTCCTCGCTGTGGAGGTCGCAGCTGTGAAGGGGCCAGGATTGAGGTCGCAAATTGTTCAAGGTACCTCAGAATCTTTGTGCTTCTTAAGGGAACAAGAGTTGTATCTGTCCACAGCTTAGCTCCTGCCTTGTGACCATGTCATTGTATCTCAGCCAAAGTGAGGTGTGTGAGGTTCAGCTTGAAGTCAGTATGAAACGAAGAAACCCAAAGGCTCTGAGAAAAGGGCCCTCAGCCAAGACTCTTGGAAGATGAGCACCCCAAATTACTGTACACTAACTGAGCCTTGGTTTCCCTCAGCTGTACAGTGAGTAGTGACCCATCAGGAGGAGGTGAGTAAGGCAGAGGTAGTTGTGAGCCAGCTGAACAGCAGACTAAAAAAATCAATAAGCTCACAATTTTTCAGAGTTTGGGTTCCAAGGCTACATTGCCAAAACCAAGCAGAGCTCCTTCAGAGCAACACTTGTAAGGACAGGGCTGAGCCTAGCTCCAGGCAAGGCTTGTTTGCCTTGTTCTGCGAGTCTGTGACCTGTCTGCAGCACAGTCTGTCTGCTGGGCAGGTGAGAGCAGCACGTCATGCTCTGGCAGCCAGCGGGTACTGGAACAGCTCCGGCAGCTCAGCTTGTGCCCAAGTGCTGCCTGCCCATGGGAGCCTGAAGCTCAGCTCTGGCAGCATGGAAGCTAAATGTCCTCCTGGAGAGTGCCCAAACATAGCCATGTTTGTGTCCCTGCTACCCCACCACCCCCAGACTGCATCATGTCATGACTCAAGGGAAGATGACGCCGTAGTGTAAGCATTATTTAATCAGGGTGGGGGCAGCCAGGATTTTGGTAAATATTGGGTCAATACAGTTTTTATCTACTTTATCTTCTCCATAAACATTCATTCCATTAAGGACAGCTGCCTCTTGACTCATCCCTGGAGATCAGTGCTGGCCTTGGCACCAAAAATTCAGCAATACTCATGTTTTAATTGGCATCTCTCTTTCCAGTTATGAGCTATGTTGCCCAAAAGGTGTGCAGTGATTCCTGCCCCTGTGCTGAGGAAAGCTGGGCTGAGCAAAGCCTTCCCCAGGCAGCAAAGCCTTCCCCAGGCAGGCTTTTTCCGGCAGTGGCAAATGGAAAACATGCCAGTGGGATGGATTTCTCAGCACTGCTCTGATGGCAAAAGAGGCAGGAACAGCTTCTAAGAAGGGGATGAAAAACAGATTATTCAATCTTAAGACATACAAAAACAGCATGGTTTGAAAAATAGGGACATCTGGTCATCCTACATCCGCTTCAGCCCTCAAATTTCCTTTAATTGACTTCATATGGCATTGAGATTTCTTTCTGCAAAGAGGGAGTAGAATGTTTAAAGATGAGTTCTATTAAAAAGCTGGAGATCTGAAAGTGGAAGGTGTCTTTATTTCTGTTAAAAAACCTGAAACACAAATAGATGCTGAGAATTGTTGGAGTTTTGAGGATTTCTTTAGTAGAAATTACTTGCCCTCTTTGCAGCAGTAACAGCAACCTTCCATTTGATTTTTTTTCTTTTCATGATTTTACATATAATCATTCTTTTGGATTAAAGAATGGCAAGGTAGTAGGTGGTTTAAAACATAGCAGAATAATATGGAATAGTAGGATTTTTATGAGTGGATTTCTTGTTCTTTGACCTTGTTTGGGGTGGGAGAGGGGAAGGGAGAGTGGGATGAGAGAACAAGAAAAGGAAGGAGGAAAGATCTAACAGGGTTCTGAAATAAAGCTGCCAAGAACAGGCAAGAGTTGATAAAAAATACAAAAACTGTGAAGGGCAATGTGGGTTTTAGCTTTCATCCTCTGCCCTGATTGGTGCTATGCCAGAAAATATTTCTTGCCAGCAGTGTTATTAGTTCAGTAAATGCTTTGAAAATTAACATCTGTTTTCAAGCTTAGCTTTCAAGAGTCAGAGAGCACCTGAGTTGTTTTTTGACTAGACTTTTTAGAAAGGTTTTTCTTTATTTAAAAAACCCAGAAAAGATATTTTTTGGCTTAAGGCACTGAAGTGTCAAGATTAGGCAGTTTTGTAAGACAGAGCATTACCACTGGCTCCATATGAAATGAAACCTGCAGCACAGGATAGATGAGATATGATTCCTCCTCTCCTGCTTCAAGGCCCAGTGCTGCCAAATCAGAGGAAGGTGAGCTTTAATAGATTCAAGATTTTAAAGATGAAAATGTTGGCTTCTGTGTAAGCACATGTTTGAGGCACCTGCACGTGCTCAGCCTCTCACAGGAGCTTTGCCAATGTCTCCAGCGCTGAGGTGTGAACTGGGGGGTTTTACATCACACTGGCTTCAGGCTGTGTTACCACTGTTCAGCAGAGATGTGATCACTCATTAAACCATGAAACTCTGATGCTGCCTCTGAGCTCTTAATTGCCTCTGGTTTCTACAGATTTAAGGTCACACTACAGTGACGTCTGCAGGCGGCCATGAAAGCTAGAAGCAATTATTGTTATTTTTAATGAAATTTGAGATTTCCACTTAATAGGATTCAATGCTGAAGGCTTTAGGAAAACACAAAATATTATGAGGTTTGTGAGAAAAACATGGGAGCTGGCAGTAGTGTTGCTGTAAAAGATTTAAAGCATCAGTACCTACTGAATTAGCAGAGGGTAGGGTTTTTACATCCTTAGTACAACTGGCATTCATGATCCCCAAAACCTGAATTTGTGCAGAAGAGTTCAGGGCATACAACTTTGGGATCAGCCACTGGGTCAGAAGAGCAGGGTCATGATATGTGGGGAAGATGATGGAGGAATAGTCAATGAAAATTACACTAACCACACTATTGCTCAGTAAATCCTAGGAGACATTTTCAAAATCATTCAGCATTGGCTTAGTTGTCTTCCTTTCCAATTCTTAGAGACTTCAATGGGAGGAAAGTTAGGCCACTGCTAAGCACTTTTGAAACTCCCTTTTTGAAAACTCCCCTGATACAAAGTCTGGTTGAAATGAATAATCTATTCTCCCATGAGTTCAACACATCTCCCATACTCAGTTCTCTCTCACCCTTTTTGCTAGAAATGGCGCTTGGACACCATGGTCTTCCTGGGCCCCATGCAGCACCTCCTGTGGGATCGGCTTCCAGGTCCGGCAGCGATCCTGCAGCAATCCTGCTCCACGCTATGGGGGCAGGGTCTGTGTTGGACAGAGCAGGGAGGAAAGGTAAGCCTTGTCCATGGTGGTTTGTGCTCATTTCTGTGGTTGTAACGTTGGCAGCTGGAAGTGGTGGCTGGGAAGGCTGATTGAGGCTGTTGGGCTCAAAGCGCAGAGCAGAAGCAGTCCCAGAGCCTGGGAGGGGTGTGGCTGTTTCTGTGCATGGACACTCTCTTTCAGTCAGCCTGTGAACATCAGACACCTCAGAGCTGCCCTCACTCCCTAGCAGGACTCTTCAGACCTTCACAAGTATTCCTGTCCCACACAGAGGGCTGGCCAGAAGGGAGAAGCTGTGCCAGCTGTTGGCACTGTGGAGTTTATAGACACAGTTATTCCATTCTGATCCGTCCCTGGAGTGGCAGCTGAGTATGTGCAGCTTTCACTGCCAGTTGCATCATTCCCAAGTCTCTATTACTTGTGCTGATGCTCTAAAAGCAGTTCAAGGCAAAATACAGCTTAACTCACAGATTCAGGCTTGGATTTTTGCAGGGCATGGTATCAGAAAAACATCTTTTCCCCCTTCTAAACTATGAAAATTTCACACAAAATTACTAAAACCCAATACTTTCTGAACCTACAGAGCCATCTGCACTATAACACTTCCTCAGGCTTGGCCCCTCATGAAATACATGCTTCAAGGCATCCCAATTTCTTTCCAGGCCTGACATTTCATTAAAGGCCACCTCTACTTGGCAATAGGCTGTTGCTTGTCCCTTGAGTGGTCACCAAGACATATGTCTCTGCATTTCTCAGAATAAAAAGAGCAATTAATTTCACTTCCACATTTCAAGACATTTCACAATGGTCCTTTTTGGGTTTAAAAACTACCTCTGAGTCAGTTGCAGTTACATGTGATTAAATTTGAGAACAATATTAATTAAAAAGCTGAACAAAATTACAGTTACTTTTGACACAGAACATGAAATACCATTCACATAGGGCCTACTTTTAGATGCATGTAGCATCCAGTTGCAAACTCTAGCTTGTTAGGGTCAAGGCAGCAGTAGAAGCCAGATTGTGTGAAGAGAAGACTGTCAGTTGTTTAGCACCTGCCATTAGTGACAGATCACTGTTGAGTTGTCCTCCCACCAGTCATCCCATTTAGAATATTTGCTATCCACTCTCTCTTTTTGACACTTCTTCTGTTTATGACCTCTTTTGTGGACTCAGTGTTTGTGGAAAAGTTTTGAGACAGAGTACTTCAGAAAACCTGATCTCCACCATTTACTCCAACCATCTCACCCTCACTGAGGTCAGCCTGATTAACCACTCCCATTTGGTACAAAGGCTACATTTCTCTCCATGGACAGGAATATTGCTAATCTGACATTGTGTCAGCCTCCACTGGCTCTCTGTGCATGCATCAGTTGCGCTCAAATGCAGCGTGCAGTCTTGCATCCCACACAGTTTTGTCCCTCAGATGTGCTGACATGGAGTTTTTTGAGCAATGCACTTTCTTCTTTCAGATTCTGTAATGAAAACAGTCCATGCCCATTACCGATTTTTTGGTCTTCATGGGGACCTTGGAATAAATGTAGTGTGAATTGTGGTGGAGGGATTCATTCAAGGCAGAGGTCCTGTGAAAATGGAAACACATGTCCAGGCTGTGCTGTGGTATGTATTATTTCCTGACATTGCATGAGGGGCACCTCTTGACAGTAGCATCGAGGAATGGGGTATTCAGCTTGTCTCCATTGTGGTTTTATTTCTCAAGCAAGAAGAAAATGCTGTCCTCAGTTTTTGCTGCAGAGGATGCTGAAATTAACTTGGAAACAGAGGGGTGGCAGATTTAGGGACAGACTGGTGTACAGAGTTCTTCCTTAAGCCTCTGTAGGCTGATATCAAGCCCTTTACCTGAAAGTTCCATACGTGATCTTTTGTTCTGTCCCACTCCCAAGGATGATCTTGTTGAGTCAAGGAGGCCACACACACATGAGAAATGGGTTGCGCTCTCATACTTGAGTAAACAACAGATCCAACACCCCATTTGCTCTCTTTCCTTTCCCTTTCCTGTTCTGATGGCTGGTTTATGCAGCTGTTTTAATTGGTTTTGTGGGGTTTCATTTCAGTGTAAGCAGACTTGATCTGGAACCTCCCATTTCTTCTTCACAAGCTGTTTGGCATTTACACCAGAATCATGAAGTCCTGAAGCATTACATTTCTTCCCCTCTGCCAGAAAAGAGTTGTTTATTCAGTTATTTTAAATTAAGGGCACAAATGTTTGTCACTAGAATTCCTCCCATTAGTGATGAGAATTGTAAAACCCTCAAATCCCCCCATTCCCAGCCAGCCAGATTGTTGTCTGTGCTCAATGGCTGCTCCAGAAGGATGACAAATGGTTCATAACCTTCACTAGAGGGTTTGAAAAGCCAACCAAACAAAAATAGCTATAAAAAGATCTGCTCTAAACTCATAGTAAAAATAAAATGATAAACTTTCAAGGAATAAACCTTGCTGACATTTTGTCCTCTTGAGGCTTCTCTAGGCTGACCTGAAAACAGCATTTCAGGGTCAGACCAGAAAACTTGTTTGCTGTTATTATTATCTATTCCCTGGATTATTCTTCTGCCCAAAATGATCCAAGTTGTCGAAGCCCCACTGAACTTTGAGTCAGCAAAGAAACACAAACCTAAGGGAGACGTAAAAATAGCAAGTACAGCTTACCCTTGAGATCCACCTATGCACCACCACTCCCTCCATAGTCACCACATTTTGTGCCATGCCCAGCACTGACTTGTTCCTGTGAGGTCAGATAAAGTGGATGGGGATTGTTTGAGATCCAGAGAGTACCCCCTTATTTTCTCAAGCGTAAATAAGCCTCTGCCAGTTAGGCTGCTGCTGTTTAATAAGTAAGAAGGGAGTGGTTTTCCTTCTTGGCAGGAATATAAGACCTGCAACCCGGAGAGCTGCCCGGAGGTGCGCAGGAACACACCCTGGACGCCGTGGATGCCTGTCAACATCACCCAGAGTGGTGCCCGGCAGGAGCAGCGCTTCCGCTACACGTGCCGGGCACCGCTCTCCGACCCCCACGAGCTGCAGTTCGGCAGGAAGAAAACAGAGAGTCGGTTCTGCCCCAACGATGGCTCTGCAGTGTGTGACACTGACTGTACGTCCCGCCAGCTCTGAGGGACCGTGGGGCAGGCCTGGGTGTGGTGGTGGAAGGGGGATGCTCTTGGAACAACAAGCCCCTGACTGTGACTGTAACTTCCTGAAGGGTGGTTGTAGACAGCTGGGGGTTGGTCTCTTTCTCCAGGCAGCAACTGGAGAAAGAACGAGAGGACACAGTCTTAAGCTGCGTCAGGGGAAATGTAGGTTGGATATTAGGAAGAAGTTCTTCACTGAAAGAGTGATTAAATACTGGAATAGTCTGCCCGGGGAGGTGGTGGAGTCACCATCCCTGGATGTGTTTAAAGAGACTGGATGTGGCACTTGATACCATGATCTAGTTGAGGTGTTAGGGCCAGGTTGGACTTGATCTTGAAGGTCTCTTCCAACCTACACATTCTGTGATTCTGTGATTCCGTGTCTGCGGTAGTGTCCACATGTACGACTGGAGTCACTGCAGAGTGGCAGGGATGGGGAGAGCTCTGTGACTCAGATATACAGTCGTGAGCTCTGTGCTTATGGCAGTGTATAGATTTGTTCTTGCTCCTGCTAGGCTGCCCCAAAGACAACAGGCGAGTAATGAGGGTGTAAAGAAGAGAAGAGCTATTCTCAGGACAGTGTGTCTTTTCTTTCTCCATGGAGCTCCCCTCGTGCATTGTCTCTCAGGTTGTTCTCTGCAGGACTGCTGTGATGCAAGGAAACATCTTGAGGGCACAGCCTGCACTGCCACAATTTTCTGCCCAGGGAGGTCATTTATCAAGGTCACAAGTAGACTCAATTTGTATGGGTACAAATTTATTTTTCTGTCTAGCTTAGCTGTAGCTCTGGGAAAAAAACAACTCTTGCCAAGGGCTTTCAACAGAAACTATTCTGCAGGGCACATAGATCCTGATTTTATTCATGAGCTGAACCCCCTTTTAAAAGCCCAACAAATGAGTAACTTGTGATATTATGGTGTCTTGTTTGTTTTCCTTGAAGCTCTTGTTGACGACCTCCTCAAGACTGGTAAGACCTCTGCACGGATTATCAATGGGGGCTGGTCCTTTTGGGGGGCCTGGTCTTCCTGCTCCAGGGACTGTGAGCTGGGCTTTAGGATCAGGAAGAGAACATGCACAAACCCTGAACCTAAAAATGGTGGCTTGCCTTGTGTGGGGTCAGCGATGGAGTACCAAGACTGCAATCCTCACCCCTGCCCAGGTAACCATGATCATCTTCCTGCATGAAATTCAGAGGTGTTTTCCCAAATCTTAATGCTAGAGCAGCAACAACAACAACAACCACAAAATCAGTGTTTTTTTTTTTTAATTTGGGGGATTTTTTGTTACCTTTTTTTAAAGCTATTGTAATGATCCATGTATGTTATCTTTAGTGCTGACGTAGGTTTCACTTCGGCTCAGAGAGTAACATCCCTAGGCACATCCTCTAGAGGAAATAGTATGGTGGCTTGTAGCAATCCTTTGCTTCAGGAAGGTTTGATGCTCCATCCAGTGGAGGGCATCATGGTGCAACTGCTCCGTGATGAGGCAGGCTTAATAAATGTGGCTTAATACTGTATAGAGATGCTTGATGTGGTGGTTCTTCTTGTGAACACTTGTTTCTTCCCCCTCTCCTGCTTACGTATTGTTCTTGCGATGGGCATCTACTCTTGACATCAGTTACCATTTCCTGCACAGCCAGCAGGGAGTATTCTTGCCTGGTTTCCTGGTTTTCGAGTTTGTCCTCATGTTTATGTTGCACTCCTGGTCCAGAATAGTAGTAATAGACCATTGACTACTGTATTCTCTCTCACTTATCCTTCTCCTTGCTCTGTAATAACTGTCTAAAGTAAATTTAAGTGATCTTACACAAATTACCTTGCCTCTTTGCAGTTCCAGCAATTATCTACCTCTGGCAATACAGTTTGTGGCCTACACTTGAAAATGCTTTATTATAGTAGTACTATTCTGATTCTAAAATTCAATACAAAGATAAAATTCAAATACAGATATGATCAGAATGTGCAGCAAGAGCATAGCAGGAGTGTCAAATATTGCACTCTATGGCCTATAAAAAGGAAATAACTCTAGCACTATAAAGGCAGCTATTAGTACTATTTTGGAAGCTCTCAGTGGCTTTTCACTAATGTCTGTGCCCTTTTTCTGTGCTGTTTTCTCCCCTTGGACACTCTGATGTTTTACAATCTGTTCTGAGTGCATGATTACTATTTCTCTGTGTCTCCCTCCTTCCCTGCCTCACTCAATGTATGTATACACAAATCCTGGGTTTATTTTACTCTAAGTCATCAGGTTATTATCTTCTGAATTAATGGCATGTGGACCTGCAAACCAGGCAGTTTAGTGGGTGGGAGATGGGGGAATTTAGGGATCTTAAGTCCCTCCCTAGTTTTATTATTAACCTCTTATGGAGTTATGCTTAGATCATAGAGTGATTTGGGTTGGAAAGGAGCTCTAAAGGTCACCTAGTCCAATGCCCCTGCAATGAGAAGGGTCAATAAATAAATAAATAAATAAATAAATAAATAAAGCCTCAATAAATAAAGCCTCTGAGTTTCTGTTTCCTGAAGGCTGGAACTAGAGGACTTAGGCCTCCCACAGAAAGGTGCCATATAAGCTCCACTTCGGTGCTACAGCACTTTTTTCCCAAGTAAATCTGCTGTTACTATGAAGTTTCAGGACATAACATAGTAGTCATTGTAGCTGTAGTAGTAGTAGTAATAGTAGTAGTAATAATAATAATAATAACAATAATAATAATAGCAGCAATGCTGTTGTATAAAAGGAATAGAATGGAGCAGAATATTTCAGTGAATATTAATGACTGCAACAAAGAATATTTTCTGATTTTGGCACTTTATGATGCAGACTCTTTTTCTGCATAGATTTCATTCTGCATCCACAGAGTGAAGTGGATTTGTACCCTCTCTTGAAGTTCTTGTTGTCAGGCCCAAATGTCCTGGGGTGCAGGAAGCTGCTTGCTAGTGTGGGCAGGGTGGATGTGCAAGGTGAGACACTGGGGCTCTCCAGCTTTGTCACAGTGAGAGGAGTAACCCATGGCCTCTACCTGTCTGTGCTTGCTTTTCAATGTCCTCCAGTGAAAGGCTCGTGGTCTTGCTGGACTCCCTGGTCCCACTGCTCAGCCACCTGTGGGGGTGGGCACTACCAGCGCACGCGGACCTGCACCAACCCAGCTCCGTCCAGCGGGGAGGACATCTGCATCGGGCTGCACACCGAGGAGGCCCTCTGCAACACACACCCCTGCCAAGGTAGCTGCTTCTCAGCCCTGCTCCAGCTGGCTTCCGTGCTGGTGGGAGCAAGGCAGGGCTGCAAAATGTATAAAAAACAAATCGGAAACACCACCAGTCACAAGTGTTTTGGTCATTTATTCAGTGTCTCTTGAGCCAGGGGATAAGGAGACATCCCAGCGTTAACTGCAGTGCAACCCCTTTCTCTTTGCCTGTTCACTGGGCCTTGCTCTGGTGTTCTGGTGCTGGTCAAGCAAAATCTTGCTAATGGTTGATCCCTTTCAAGTAACTGAAAAAGTAACTGAAAAAGTGGGAGATTGGTTCTTCAATGTGGAAGTTGACCTGACAAACAAAAGGAGTCATGAGGCAGCAATCTGTATAGTTGCTGAAGGGATGGTCTTTACTTTTTGTTTCACAGACAACAGATCAGCAAGTGCTACAACTCAGAGGATAGGGTTTAGATCTGTGCTGGTTTTGAGCTACCTTTGTGTGTTTCTGATCCAGTGCAGGCTCACTCCTGCCCTTAGGAACCTCAGCAAAATTCTTTGAGTGCTCTAGTTTGTGCTGGCTGCCTGAGGTATCCCTGGGGGGCCACATCAAAAGCTTGGAGGTCCTGGTACAACGTTGCCTCACCCTGCTCCTTGTGTGTCTTTAACCAGGGAGCTGATATAGGAGCTTTTAAGACAACTTTGTTCTGTGCAGTGCTCCACCACGGATTGGTTTAGTCCATATTAAGAGAACTACAACCTGACAAGTAGGGTGTGGTGCTTGCACTGAGAAAATTAAATCCACTAAAGACCCATGGAATAGATGTGTGGAAGAAGCCCAGGCCAGGATCTAGGATTCTTTAGCATGGGAGAAGTCTGGTATTTACAAAGCACCCTTTTCCTTGTTGGTAACGCTGTGTGTGTGTTTTCCTGACCTGGATTTCAGGTGGCTGGTCAGAGTGGTCAGAGTGGAGCCTGTGCAATGAAGAGGGCATCCAGTACCGCAGCCGCTACTGCGAGGTGCACAGCCCGGACTCCTCCCAGTGCGTCGGAAACAGCACTCAGTACCAGGACTGCCTGTACAATGAAATCCCTGGTATGTACCATGTCATCCAGGAGGACAGGGTGGTTCAGGAGAGCAGCTTGTGCTTGGACTGTCAAACTAGGCTGAGATTTTCTCTATTATAAATTGGGCTTGCATGCTTCTAGAAAAATAAGGAAATAGACAAACGTTATAAATTCCCTTGTGGCAGGCACAGGGTAAATGGCTTTCCCTTAAGCAGCTTAACATTTCTTTTAAACAGAATTACCTTGATCCATAACTAATAACTAGTATTGCTTCACCTGAATTGAAGCTTTTAAACTTGTATAGTTTGTCTTAGGCTGGGTTATGTCTCTATTCTCACTATGCATACGGGCAACAGAAGGTTGTTGATTTCAGGTATCCAAAAAGCATCCCAAAAGAGCAAAGAATTAAGGTGAGGCAGATGCAGAAAATTGGGGTGTGAAGGTGGGAGATTAATCCGGTGTCTAACAGAACAACACTGTTGATGGACAGATGGTCATCAGCATATTCCACCCTGTGCTTTCTGGAAATTGAATCTCCCAGGCACATATCTGATATGGGTCTAGACTGAATAATGCCTTTCCACATGTTCTTTTTTTGGATTGCAGTGCACTGACTTAAAAGTCTGAGATCTCTAGGCAATGGTTTTCTTTTTCATGGTTTTCTCAGCTACCATCTTTTCCCTAAATTGAAGAAGCTAAAGAGTGATCAGGTAATAGTACTGGAATTGTAACATCTTTGGAGAGGTTTCGTTGCATGTGTTTCAAACCATGAGTTTATAATTCAATTTAGAGAGACTCTCAGCTTGCTGCAGAACATATGAGCACCTTCTCGTGTCTGTAGCACAGAGGGTTTAATTACTTGAAGAAGTAAAGGGATGGTAAAATGACAGCTTTCTCCAATCTTCTTTTCTTTGTTTAGTGATCCTGCCAGCCTCCAGCATCGATGAGAGCACGAACTGTGGAGGTAGGTTACCACTAACTATATATCTTATTTTTATCTTAACCCGACTTCTTTTCTCCCTGTGCAATATCAACCAAACCATTAATCTATACAGCCCATATCCCACTGATAGCCTTAATTCCACCGGAGTCTTGCTGTCTGAGTCAGACTGGAGGAATATATTGCATGTCCACTTGTCAGTTCCAAGATTCTTATTTATTTGGAAGTTTGGGTTGGCTGTTGAGGGTCATTAATTACCAGAGAGCAATTGCTTGTGCCTCTCTACCTCTCGGGTGAATGGTTTAGGTGGAAGAAAGGGTTATTCCCCATGCACCACTGTAAGCCTCCAGCTGTTTGGAGGCAGGTGTTTTTAAATAACCTATAAAGATTTCAGGGAACAGGGTCTCTTAGACAGATCCTTTGCTGATATAGGATGAGATTAGAGGTTTATACTTGTCTTCCAAGCACTTCCTTTCATTCAAGTTCTCACCTCTCACAGAAACTGTGTCTCCTTTCTGCATGTAACTTGGAAAGATCCAGTCATTAGTGTCACTTTTCCGCTGCCCCTGGGAGCCCCTATGATAAAAAAGCAGACTGAAGGAAATGGCAGATTCCTTTAATGTTTTAAAATGCGAGTTTCACACTAATGGCCATAGCAATTCCTGCTAGCATCACATCCCTGCTTTCCTGAAATCTAGATGATCTTCAGGCTGCCAGAATCTCTTCTCCCTATAGAGATTGTGGCAAAAACCGGTATGCCACCTGTGGCATGGAAATGTGGCTTCTCAGTTTGCAACTGAGGGCAATCAGTGGAATTAAGATTTCGGCCCCTGCAGTGTAACATTTGGCTTCCTGCGTCACTCCTTCTCCCTCAGAGGGTTTGATTGAAGCACCCCTTGCTATAGCTTGCACTCTACTGTTATGCACTGTACCCACATTTCCTTCTTTTTCCACCACCTCTGTATTTGCTGTTGCCATCTACATTTTGCCATAGCTAATATTATTTATTAATGTAGTGTTTTACAATACTTGGCAAAGAAGCCAATCAATAGAAATTCTGTTGATGCATTTCAGAAAATCTATATTTTCAAAGTGATGAACCAGAAAGCTTCCCCCCTGGGGACTCACATGCTGCAAACAAAATAATATGATGTTTTTCCCCCTAAGATACAGCCAAAACTCATTTGAAAAATCAGATGGGTCTTTCAAAGGTGAGAGTGAAATAGAAGAGAGCTTTATGTTGTGACTTGCAGATGTGGCAGTGAAATGAAACATTCACTGCAATATAAGCAAACCTGGGCAGGAGGAGAATGTGGCAGTGTGTCATGTGGCTTTACTGAACACAGTTGCATATTCTATGTTTTAGGTCTCGTGAGTGATGCAAAACAGGCAGAGGTTTTTAGAAAGGAAATTTATTTTTGAAAAAGTCTTGTGACATTTAGTAGGAAATTATAATATTTCTGCTGGGTTTTTTTGGACCATCATCCAAAACAATAGAAAATGGTCATCTTGCAATGGAATTTTATAATGTGGTTTGAAAAATAAATGTAGCTCATCAATCTTAACAAATTCTGTATGTTCCATACTGTAATTATGATTGAAGTGCATTACTTTGCTGTAGGACTCTATTGGTTTTGTTCTTTTTAAAACCAGGAGGATATTTTTTAACTAAAAATTAGATGAGAGCCATTGGGCAGAATCTGCTATTTGAAAAGCATATCACTTAAAATGTAAGATGGCACCAAAAAAACTGCACACCGTGATCAGACTAAGAATGAGCCTCCTTTAAAGCCACTGTCTGAGTAGCCCCATTTCTCTGCACACAGTCAAGTCAACACAGCAGCCTGTCCAAATGAATTGGCTTTTTAAGTATTACAGGAAATTTACCACCGCAGTTGCCCCTGAGGCAATGTGACTGACCCCAGGGACAGCTGCCCTGGGGCCAGCAGTCAGGGGGTCCCCTCGGGCTCTAGGGCCTCTGCCATTCCTGTCTGAAAGATGACAGAGCAAAGGCAGAGGAAAGGCAGAAGCATTTGGAGTCAAATAGCTGGTTCTTTTCTGTATAGTCCCCCCCTCACATAGCAAAATACAACAGGGTCATAAAGTTTTGCCATCCCATAATGCCTCTGGTTGCTTTGATAACTTGGTGGCTCTAATGGTCACTACTGTTGGTTCTGTTGTCAGTGGAGATCTGGTGGTGGTGCGTTTTACCATGGGTGTGAGACTCAGTGAGGTGAGGGAGGCATGAGGAGTGCAGTTTGACTTTGTCTTCCCTCACCAGTCAGAGCTGTGAGTTAGGTACTTCCCAGTGTCTGGGATGCCCAGCTGCAGCTCCTTCCAGGGGTCAGTGCTGGCCTTGAAGGGTGCTGTTGCAATCTCACATGCAGAGATCTCTGCAGAAGGCTTTTATAGTCCAAGAGCTTTTCTGTTTGAAGTGTTTGCCCTGTAGCTACCCTGCCAGCATCTGCCTGCAACTGATTTCCTATCTCTGCAATTTGCAGAAAAAACCAACAAAGAAGTGTTTTTCAAGTACTGTCCCCCTTTGCTTTGTCCACTTTATCTTTCCCGCTCTCCAGAGGACCCCTAGTTCACTTTTAGCAGTGGAAATACACCTCAGAGGTAGTGCAGCCATGGCCAAGGCAATGCCACGTCATGAATAAGCAAGAATGCTGAGCACACTTGGATTACAAGGGGGGCAAATGTGTATCTCCCCCACCCCACATGCAGACCCATAGGCATTTTGGGCAGCCGACAGAAAGAGCTTTTTCCTCCCTTCCTTCCCCTTCAGAGAAACACTGAGCATTTTTATCCCCTTATTTCCATGACACGCACATGCTTTGGAATCCATTAATGTGCATTGTTTGTATGGCTCATTTCTTTAGCTGTCAGCTTAACATAATGTTTAGTTTCAATATCAATAGAGGGGAGAGAGGAGAGACAGGGAGGGAGCTTTGAGGAAACAATGCATGAACCTGTTAAACTGCACAAGGCAGAGCTGCAGTGGGGAGACCGATTTGCAGGGAGATTATGTCAGTTTATGTTAGGACGCAAGACTCTGGCTTCAACAGCTTATTAATGTTGATCTCGAGATGTCACTGCTCTGATT
This sequence comes from Illadopsis cleaveri, assembly GCA_013399915.1. Lineage (NCBI taxonomy): Eukaryota > Metazoa > Chordata > Aves > Passeriformes > Timaliidae > Illadopsis > Illadopsis cleaveri. The sequence continues at coordinate 21,606 of VXBB01017369.1, read as the reverse complement.
TGCACCTGTGGTCTTGTCGGGGGAGGGAAAAGGGCTGTTCTTTAAAAATAGCATCTCTTGTCATTTCCCTCGCAGGTTTTAGTCTCATCCATCTGATTGCCACTGGGGTCTCCTGTTTCTTCGGCTCCAGCCTGTTAACGTTTGTGATTTACGTGTACTGCCAGCGCTGCCAGAGGCAGTCCCAGGAGTCCACTGTTATCCACCCAACCACTCCCAACCATCTCCATTACAAGGGCAACACAACACCCAAGAATGAGAAGTACACCCCTATGGAGTTCAAGGTAGGGTACTTGAGGAGAAATACCACAAACAGCTTGATGCTGCCTAAATAAATTCTGTATTCATGTCAGGTTGGAACTGGGTAGGTCTGTGTTTCTGTGCCCAGCTGATGGCATTATACATGGGGTTGAAAGGGCATTTAGCTGTGCTGTCACAAAGGGGTTAAAAAGCCTCATTACTGCAGTGGGATTTTGTTCTGTTTCACAGTCCTGATGAATGCCAGTCTGGCAAGTACATACCAAGATACTCCAGCCCATTCTGACTATTGAATGTATACAAATTGTCCTCTAAAAAAAATCAGTAAGAGCTCAGTTCAATGCATTGTTAGTGCATGGTAAGAGGAAATGGAGGGGAGGAAGAATAAAAATGGAAACTTCATTGCACAAATAGCTGGGAAAATGTGCATTGGTATGATGAGATTTTGGAAATTCTTTGGTAACTGCCAAATTGGAGTGAATGAGAAAGCAGAGAGAAGGTTCTGCCCCCGTCTAGCAGTACTGGACAAAACTTACCCCAGGCAGCTGTGCAGAATTCAGTGACAGTAGCAGAGTGGGGAGCTGAAGCCTTAGGAGATGAGTGCTGAAGTGGCATGTGTTGTTGGCATGTTGGCTTGCTAAAGTGAGCACTGCCCATTATCAGAGCAGATAGGACCAGGGCGCTGCAGACAATACCCTGAGACAGCAGCACTTCGTTGGGTTGGAGCATCAGTCTTCTGATGAAGTGTGGGATCAAAGCAGGGAGCAGTGGCATGGGTGGAGGGGCTTCATGTCACCACAGGAGGGGCAGCCTGCCTAGGGTCACTTGAACAGTGTGGAGCATTATTTGGGACGTGAACACAAGCCAGAAGGAAGCCCTGCAGCTGCTTGTTCCTTCGTACAGCTACGTGCTGTTGACATTTTGATTGTTTGCCTCTGCTGGTCTGGCCCAGCTTCTCACTGAGACCCAACAATAAGATCAGTGGTGGGACCGCTGCCACAGTCTAAACTCCCCGGGTGTTGAGGACTGTTTCTACGTAGGAATTGTGTAATGTTGGGCACAGGACAATTCTGATACATGGCTATGATTTGCGGTGTCAATGCACATCAGAAATAAGAGTTTGCATCAAATAATTTGAGAAGGGTCAGTGTTGTTTTGCTGTTTTAAAGGAAAACAGTTTGAGCCGGAAAATAACTGACCAGTGTAATAAGAATGTGGTGAAATCCTTGCTGGGCATTGCAGCCTCTCAGAGGATCCTGCTGCCTATAAATGCAGTGTCAAAAACGCATTTGCTAGCAAGCTTAAGACTACAGTTGCATATAGTTTAATAAGACTCCAGCATCGTAATGCAAGTCAGCATAAATTTTTGGAAAGCAGATCATGTCAAGCAAATTGGATTCCTTTTTAAAATTAAATAAATATTGATCTAGATAGGAGGGAAGCAGCAGACATATCAGGATCTTCAGACTTCTAACAAAGTTTCATGGGATGTATTATTCTACACACTCTGCATATACAGGTTCAGTAATAAATTATTAAGACAGGTAAAGAACAGGGACTTGATCTTGGAAGCATCAAACTTCCAAGTAATCCTTTCAATTATGGCAGCTGCTGTGGCAAAGTCAATAGGAAGATCCAGATTAAAAGGCTTGCAGGAATAAAGAAATGAGCAAGAGTATTCCCTTTTTTCTTATACAGCAAACAATGAAAAGAACAAATTTATTTTTGTGGCCAAATGCAGGTAGTTAGAGGGTTAGATTTGTGTTAACATTTTCTTCCTGATTTATACAGTGCTATCATGTGTTATCAGATGATGCTAAAATAGGCAGAATGGTTAAAACTTAGAAGGATGAGGTTGTTCACAGAATGATCTTGATCAATTGGGTAAATGGGTTATGAAATGCACGATGTCTATGTCAAGTGCTGCAGTGAAGTAGAAGTAACAACAAAGCTAAGCAAAGTTTAAAATAGCAGCAGATTAGTTAATGTAGTGTCAGGAGGGAGTTGACCTCTTTGATAGATCCATCTCTGAATACTTGATCTAGTGTATAGTAACAGTGAGCAGCTGTTAGAGTCTTCTTTCGAGGGACATAAAGAGCTTAGGCATTAGATCAAGTTTTGAAAAGTCTGGTTTATTTAAAGGAAGGCATTAGCTGACTGAGACTGTATGACTTATGCTGGGGGGAGAAGGGACTTGGACACAAGGAGAGATAGACCAGATGGGACTTATTTACAGAATGTTAGGAAGTGAAAGAGTTCAAGTGCATAAATCTGCAGTCATTGGACAGACCAAAGCTAAATGTTTAGGAGCAAGGGGCTACTTGCTGAGAAGAACTCAAAGTCATACACTTCAGAGTGGTGAATGAGGCAAAGAGATTTACAGACAGGATAAAATCTATTTGTCAAGTGAAGCCTCCTTTTCTCCATTCCTGTTGAGTATTTCCTTCTGCTCACCTTCTCTATTGCCCCTCCTTTCCTAAGCTCTTGGCTGAAAATTTCACATTTCATACTACAGATCTGCCACTCCTCAGTGTTCCCTTGAAGCATATAGCATTAATGAAGTAAAAGGAAAGGCTCTGTGTGCTCTGTGTTGTGTAATTACTTATGGAACTTGTTATTAGCCAGGTTTATATTTAGGAATAACTGACAGATTTTTTTAAGGGTCAGGAGGGAGTTTTTCATGCCTTCAAGGAACATGTGTGGTTTTATTGTGATACCACAAAATAAACATTAGAGTGATGGAGAAGCTAAAATTCACATTCCTGAAAAGGAGGGTTGGACTGAGCTTGGATATGGGCCTATCTGAATTTAAGATGTGTACATGTGAAAGAAAGTGGAAGCACCTGAGATTCCAGATTCTAAACCCAAATAAGTTTCTATTCAGCAGATACCAAGAAAACCACCCTCAACAACTTTTAATGAAACCAAAAGAATAATTGTAGGTTTGTGTGTTTGTGTGGGTCTGTGTAAAAGAGTTAATAAATCCAGGATTAAGGAAAAAGAAGGTGTGTAGACTACTTTTCAGTAACAGAAAATGATAATACACAGTGACATGATGGTAGCAGAAGGCTGGCCATATGCATAAGTCTATTATTTTCCATTCTTTGATAATAATAAGCCTTCTGCAACCATCTTTAGTTTGTTTTCATCTTGAAATATCTCTGCTCTACAACCAGCAGGTGAACACTGTAGAAAGCTTGGCAGTGTTACATTCAAATGTACAGCACTGAATGGAAACTCATAAATCAAGGTAAATTTTATATGAAGGCAGATTTTAATGAAGCAAGTGCTAGCTGATATGAGCCTTGTTGGCCATTTCAGCACAGCAGTGCAGTAATGCAGATCAGATGTAAATATCATACATAATGGTGACCTATTGATCATGTAGCTGATGCTAACTTGCATAGGCAGTGTTTTGCAGAAGCGTGTTTTATTTTTGTTGGCTCCTTTTCCTTTCCTGTTCTGCTTTCTCAATAACGATGTGAGGTTTATTATTAGCTATTTTAGCCATGATGTCTTGAAAGATTTCATGCATATGCATTTACCAGCAACACGTTGATTTTGATTTGGCATTCACAGACTGTAGGGGAGAGACCTTTTGGGTCACCTAATAAGCAGTTTATGTTTCATTAATTGGTTGAAGTTCAAACAACACTGACAATATTGAAGACTGTGCAGAACAAACGCATAATGAAATAAAAATTATCTGCTCTTCACATTCTGGCATGATGGGTTACAGAACCACCTACAACCTTCTCAGTCCTGCCACGCCGATTAGAAAATAACTGACTATCAAAGCAGTGAGGAGATTCTCTTTTTAACATCTTGCTTCAGCTGCTACATGCCTTGTGTGAGTTACTTACCAGAGCTCTGCTGATGGAAAGCCGGATGATCCTGCACTAGAAGCAGGAGGATGTAGGGTCAAGATTGAGCCCTTGTGAATTCGAATCTCTTGGAACAGCCACACATGGAGAAAGGGTTTGGACTGAACTTCTTCCTATTGCTAAATCCTCTGCCAATAAAGAGAGCCAACATTTTATTCTACGCGGGATTTGGACAAAGGCGTCTGCATATTGGTCCAAATCCAAAATCCAATGGCCTTTGGATCAGGCCAGATGGGATCAGTGAGAAATGTAAGTTTGCAGGATGGTTTTGATGATGATTCTGCAGATTTTCCTTGTGATTATGCTGGACAGACCTCCCTCTGTCCTTCCTTCCTTCAACACAGCTTTAGTCATGAGTCATGCAGTAAAACTCTCTGTACTGATGCCTCAAATAAGCTGAGGAAGCACCTGAGCATTGCATCTTCTCTGGCATCAGCACTGCTGTTGTAGGAACTAAGGGCCAAACACTGAAGGAAAACAGTCATTTATGTCAAGGATTAAATTTATTGTGGGAAAAGATGAGGTGAGAACTGAGTGGGATTGCAGGATATGGCAATGAAAGAGGGAAACTAAAGTGTTTGATCTATCACTTGATATCTGAATGTTCTAGGACATTAGAACAATGCACAATAATTTCAGTAGAACTGCGAGCCCTGCACTTGCCTGAAATTATAATGCAAATATAGATGCAGTTACCAGAAAATGGGGGGAATAATCAGTAGATCACTTGGACTCTGTATAAATTAGAAGCTGCAATGAATATTTTCTAATGAAGTGAGAACAATGCTGTTGGGAAACAAATGACAGAGTGCAGAGCAGACACCCCCTGCGAAGGACTCCGAGCCCTGTGATCCACACTTCATTACTAATCCCAAATAATTCATGGCAATAAAATACTAATATGGAGAGCTGAGACACAGAAACCAATTCTGTCTTTGGAAGATGAATCCTTCTGAATAAAACAACAAGCTGGGTGTTTGGTGTGGCTTTCAGCCTTGTGAAAATGAGCAAAAAGAAGATTAGTTCAGTTGGTTGGAGCATGGTGCTCAATGCCAAGGTTGTTCTGTATGGGCCATTCTCTTGAGAGATGGACTGGATGATCCTTGTGGGTCCCTTCCAGTTCTGAATATTCTGTGATTTTCTTCTGTGAAAAAGAAGTAGCGCTTAGGATACAGGAAAGTGAATCTCTGTATGGATTTTAAATGTCTCTCTCTTGGTGATGGTCATTTTCATTGCTGCTGAAAATCACACCTTTTTTATAGAGAGGAGGCAGCCAGTGGTTTAAGTTAAAGCTATTTAAACTGCTGTCAAGTGCCCTAGAGGAATGTTTGTCAAAGTCAGCCTTGGTCTCTCAGGATGTTTGCTTCTCCATGGAAAACTTTGTGTTTCAGTATCCTGCCACTTAATTTGATGTGTTGCTACTTCAACTAAAATTGGCTAACCCATTTATTTTTGGTGATCACAGCACATACATTGATAGCACTGTGATATACTTTTTTTTTCCTGGTGACCCTTTCACTCTGCATCATTCAAGCCCCAGGAAGTGGCTGTAAAGTTCACATATAAAGCAGTAGTTGATGATGCCCAACGTTATCAAGAAGTTGTCAGCAGTCTCCCTGAAGTATTTGCTTTAGCTGCATGGCGTTACCTGATGTAATCAGCTGGGGGAAAAAGATAGACAGATATATGTATGTATGTATATATAGTAAATCAGATTGAAATATAAATTCTATTTCCAGTGAATTTCATGTTTAACAAAGGCTATTTCCCTTGAACAAAGTGGCATTTAAGAACATTAAGTGCTTGAATGGTAGAGTACGTATTTTTAGTACTTACCATGAGTATAGTATTATTTGAAATAGAATAGTAGGGGCAGGGGGTTGAATTGGCAAAGAAGCATTGTGCCCTTTCTTGTATGATCCTGCAGTTGCAAATATCACTTCAGGAGACTCTTGATTTGCATAATGCCTACTATGAAGGGAAAGCAAGAGAGCTTACTGATGGGGAAAAAAAGGATTAAGTGGTGCGTCTCAGTCAAAATCTGTTAGCGTCTTTTCTCCCTTTATATCATTGGCTCGAGTCAAATTGAGCAGTCAAGCATGCCTGGAGGTGTGGCTGTCCTGGGATGATTGTGCCCAGAGAGGGATGTGCCTCTCCTGGCGCTGTCCCCACCCCATGGCAGCAGGGGCTCAGTGGGTTGCTGTGTGTGAGTCACAGATATGCACTCACACAGATAAAATATTTAAGAGTAGGGGAGACTGCCAATTCAGATCTGAGTGTTACCTTGCTCCTGCTCCCTCTGGGATACTAAGCAGCTGCTCCCAGCAGTCCCCCAGTGGGAATTGAGTCTCTGCTCCATCTGCTTTTCATGCAAACCCTTGCACCTCCACAGGGCTATTGCTGCTCCCTGTAGGGTGGAAATCCTCACTGTTCCATTTTTCCCACCATTTTTAAAAGACCCTGGCTTTTGGGATGACTTTTTGTTTTTAAGCCATGTTAAGAAATTTTGACACTGTGGGTAGATGCTTCACAGTAATCCTGTCACATTTTTCTCTTTATTGACTCAGCCTTCTCTGCTCCCTCTTTACAACCAGGCATACCTTCTCTACAGCCAGGTTAGGGATATGGTCCATGCTCTGCCTTCCACAGGCTAAATTATCATGGATGCTCACATGAGCCTTCCTTTGGAGTTGTATTAGTGCAGCTGTGACAAACTGTTTGCAGGGAGACAAGTTTTGGTTTGTTTTTAATTAGATCAATGAGTGTAGCTGGAAAATCTGGCAGGTTTTTGAACATGTGAGCTGCTGTTTCAGAACTGAAGACAGACAGATGTGTTCTAAAGCTTATCTGATTTTTCCAGCTACACTAATTGATCTAATGACTGATATTACCTTTTTCTTGCAATTTTCCCCTTTCCTAATTTCTCTGGGGTTGACATGTACATGCCTGCACCCACCCAGCTGTGCTGGAAGAATAATTAACTGAAGAACTACAGGAATGGGCATGACAAAATCACACTGGACTTGCTGCTGCTTGCTTACATGACTACCCTCTACTGGTCAGCAGAGGAATATTTCAAATATAACCTTTCCTCATTTCCTAGAAAGAAGTTAATGGTTCTCCCTTGGTCCAGGTGCTTGGAGTGATTCTCTCTTCTTTGTCACCTTGAAGCTCTGGCTAGAAATGTTATGTGTATGAGCTGAACCAGGAAATCCTCAGCACCACCAAGATGTGCACGAGGAATTAGTTGTGTGTTTGCAGAAGACTTTGAAGGGTGCCATGAAAGAGGCAGGGAGCTAAAGTAAAGGGAGAGGGTAATACTAGACAAACAATAAATACCAGAAAACATATAACCTTTGTGCTACACTTGGCGATGAGCTGCCTTGCTATTCTTCTTGAACAGTTCCACTTGCAAATAATGGATTCTTAAGTAGAGTTATAAAGAAATTGAGCTACGTGCCTACAAAATAATGATAGCTGTGTCAGTATTCGGGAGTAGAGCTCAGTTTCCAAAGTGTTTGGCAGCTCTAGGTGAGGACAGATGAAATACCTGAGCTTTTTTTTTCTGGACCATGACCACCCAGTCTTGAAGAATAATTGAGAGCTCAGGGCTGCTCAGGATGAGCTGGCTTCTGTCACAGCATGGGCTGCACAGGCTGGGGCAACAGCCACAGCCACTTTCCCTGCTGCATCATTTATATATACAGGAGAGGTTTGGCATAGGGGAAGCAGGAGTAACTCTGCCTGCACTCCTATACAGCTGGGGGAATCCTTATTAAGTCAGCTCTAATATCGTCCTGAGATTTGGCACAAGGCATGTGAATAAAGGAAAGAACTGAAAATCTGTGGATGCAGGAATCTACATGGACTGTATCCCAGAGTCTCTGAGAACCAGCTAATGAACAACTCCAATTACCTTTATAAATATCATGGACCTTAGGCAAACCCCCAGTGCCATGAATTGCAAAGGTAATACAAAAGTGTTAGGGAGAAAGCAGGCCAATTTCTGCCCTGCTAATTGAGTCACTGTTAAGCTACAGAAGTCCAATGCACGAAAGTCACACAAGTAGCTCCAGTAAGTCTGTGTGGGAAATGTCAGTTGGATTTGGGCATAAGACAAAACATCTGTGAGCACACAGGCCCACAATCACTAGAGAACGCCTGGACCTTCCCCATTCAACCAAGCACATCAATGGGGTGTTAAATCCCACTCTGTCTGTAAAATTTGGCAGTCAGGGCCATAGAGAGTGAAACCACGAGAAACAAATGGGATTGACTCGACTGTGCTTTCAGTTACAGCAATGGAAACTCATTGAAACAAATCTGTGTCAGTATTAATATGCAGGAAGATCTGAATTAATATTTGAGAGGCAACATATCACATACCCTGATGAAATAAAAGGTGGTTCAGCTGAGCTGACAGCTGAGCCAAGACCTAATGCTGAGCAGGGAGAAATCAAACATAATCGCTTTTTGCACAGAGTTTGAGCTGCAGATTCTCAGCTGGTTAAAAATGTAGCTTCACTTGTCCATACATCCGAAGGAAAGAGGGTGGTATTGGTGTCTTAAATAATCTTGTGATGTGTAAATAGAAATTGGCTTGGACAGGAAGGCTGCTGTAGAGATTGAAACCTGGCTAATGGACTGTGAACATCGGGCAATTGTTGATGGGAACAAACGGGGCTATGGGGAGGAGTTGTTTGGGGCACTGCAAGCAGTAATGCAAGGTTTGGCTTTATTTAATATCTTCATTAACGAGCTTGGAGAGAGTGCAGTCAGTGTGTTAATTAAATGAGCAGAAGATATTAAACTGGGAGGTGTGTCAAAAAAAGCGCCACTGCTATAGAAATAATGGAAAATGACCTGAGGAGGTTACAAATGTAGAGAGGAAATAACAAGGTGAGAGGCAACATGGGGAGAAAACAAAGCAATCCTGAGGAAAATAATCAAAAAGCAACTATTTAGAGGGTGGGAGAATTTGGAAAGCAGTAAGACTATAAGAGACTGAATGGAGTTAACAGATGGCAAATTGGGCCCAGTTTTTACTTTTATTTTTATTTTTACTACTTTTTTCACCACTGCAGTTACACCTTTGCAATTCTCAGTCTAAATGCAGCACTGTGGGCTGGCACCAGGCTGCACAACTTGTGCTGGTAATTCACCAGAACAAGCAGCTCTGAGGCCATCCAAAACCTCAAGGCTGCTTGCTCCAGTATGAGTGCAGCAAGGCAGTGGGAGCTGCCCTTCAGACAGCCCCAGACTAGTTACCATCAGCTGAAGGCCAGTAGAGCCCACTGCTCTAAACCATCCAGAGTGACATTATTGTCAGTTTTAAAGGGCCATGATGATGCCTCTGGTGAATTTGTCTGAGTACTGGAGCATGTGCAGGGTCAGGTGCTGTAGCTGAGGTGCTGAGCCTCTCTAGTAACACTCTTGTGTGCGTGGGGCAACCAGGAAGGGCATTCACCAAGACACAGGAGTGCAGTGAGCAGACAGTTTACACCTTCCCACACAGCTGAGATCATGTCTGCTATATCCTGTGCACCAGCTATATTGGGAAGCAGTTGGGGCAGCCTTGAATTCCTCTTTTGTGTCTGGACACCACGTCATGGGTGCTGCCACCAGCAAATCATAGGCAAGCTGGGGCTAAATTGCAAGCTTTAGGCTAGACGCCTGCACTTGCCAGTGGGAAGATTTCCATGACCTCCTCAGACTTCAGTTTCCAGTTGAGAAAAATACTTCAGTTTGCCTTACTATTACTTGCAGTTTCTTTTGCCATCTTACTCATGTGCTTGAAGTCAGAGATGTGCCAAAGCATCCTTCTGACAATGGTCCTTTATGTTGCCAGCTCTGAAGGGTTTTATAAGTTTACAATGGCAGTAATATAACTTCACACCCTCCTAAGTGCAAGGATAAAACAGCTATTTTCAAACAGCTATAGATAACTTTGGCTATTCATTTTCTGATAATTGGATGTTAGCTCTATTGTCAACCTGAGCACATCTACAGATGCTGCCATCATTTGGGAGTTGTTTAATTTATTTACCAATAACAGTGAACAAAGAATCTCCAGTCTAAAAATATGGTAAGCTTCCATCCAAAAAGAACACGAAATCATAAGTTTAGTAGTCCCAGTGGGATTTTTTTGTATCTCTTTTTGAGATGAATAACCTTCTTATATAGAAAATAGGTTCCTCATCTGTACATCTACACTTCACTGTAAATCCTGAAAACAGCCTTATTGAATTCACAGGAAAAAAACTCAATACATAAACCCTGGCCACTGCTTCCTTTGACTTCATGTAGGCAGAACTTAAGAGGTTTTATAAAAGCATCAGGTGAGATGGTTTGCTTGGCATAGGACACTAAGCAAATTTTAAAGAAAAATCAGAAAGAGGAATCATTGAAGACTTAAAAAGTCACTCCCAGCTCAGAGTAAATACATGGGTCTCATAAGGTCTTTCTGGCAGCTTTCCATCTTGCCAGGGTTATTTGTAATTCTTAGCTCGAGAGGCACAGCAGTGTTGTGGCACCCAGTTGATCAGAAGAAAGGGAGCATGTGGGTGGGCCAGACGTCATGTATTTTCTTGGTGTCAGTTATTGCCAAAAGAGGTTATTTTAGTTGTATGGTTTGTTTTGTTGAGATGTAATTATTATGCTAATTATTCCCAAATTTTGTGGTTAATTATAATTCCGAGATCTCTGCCCTGGTGCTTCCAGAGATGTACAAGCTTTGGGAAATGTTTCATAATATTTATATATTTCCACAACCCTGAGTCATTTGGCTAATGTTCCTACAATGCAAAAAGTAACATCCTTTAACAAGAAGGCACGGCTAGCTCCATGAAACAGCTGATCTGCATCAAAAAGGCATTTTTCTCAATCTGATTTCACTGCAAGAAGCAAACAGCTTAAAAGGAGCGCAAAAGAAACTAAATGTTGGATCTTGGTTTCATTACATCATTGCACAATTCCCTTATCCCTCCGTTTTCCTGGGGAATGAGGGGGCGTAATGGCCATCCCACTGTTGCTACAGGAGGTCTGTTGGATGCTGTTACAAGGAAAGTTGGAAATGCTGCCTCAATTCTTTTAGGGACAATTGTGTGACTGAGTTCAGCAGGAGTGTTGTCCTTGATTTCTGCAGCAGAAGGATGAGGAATGCACATGGGCTTCATTTGGATTTACTAAGAGGAATGGGTTGGCTGCAAAGTTGCTGTGTGCTCCCTGGACCCTGATTTTCGACCTTCTCTGTGTTCACAATGGATGACCAGGGTTAGCAGTGATTGGAGTTGTTACCCCTGGTTCCCTCAAGCCTGCACTCACTCTGTAGTGAAGGAAAGGGGAAGTTTTTCTCTGTAGTACACTGGGACGTTCAATATTACAAACAAACTTCCAAGGTGGAAACTTAAACCTGTGCAGCCCTGGCACAGGCAGCACATCTCTGATGAGGTGTGGGAAGGTGTGCACTGCGTTGTTCTGCCTCTTCACAGGTTGAAGTGGTGGTAACCATAAACACTGAAAGAAATGGTTTTGAGGCTGCCCAGGGAAGGTCACTCAGCTTCTTTTCTTTTTTACCTTATTAAAGAGAAAAGTGTCATGGGTGAGTGGTAGAAGAAGTGAAATTATACCTGTTCATAGAGAAATAGTGGAGAAGCAGTGAGGCTGGGGGAAATTGTCCTTGCTCACTGACTTCACTGGGATTGTGGTGCTGCATAGCTGGTGAAGATTAACCTACAAAACTCCTGGGAAACTTGCTGACTCTTCCTCCACAACCCCCAAAATAGAAAGGAAGATCTGGAGCTCAGAGAGAATGCTGAGCTCTGAAAAGCTGAGAGCTTTCTACATGAGCAGATTAAGGAAATCTTGCCATCATATGTTACCCTGTGGGAACTACATTATGGCCCTAATTTTGGTATTAGTTGTATGAGTATCAGATGCTTTTATAAGTATAATTTTCATTTTAGCTTCTCAAAAATATATGGAATACCATTTAATTGGGAGTGGGGAGATGCCCATCTACTTTTTAAATCAAGTTTTGGAACTTTCATGACCCTATACTGAAAATTGAAACATTTCATCTGTTTATGTGTGTAAGAAATGTTTACACAGCTTATACTTGAGGCTGTAGGATGGGAGTTGGGAGCAGTACTGGAAGTCCCATAGTGTTACGTGTAAAGATGTTTTGATACATCTGGGAGAAGGTAAGCAAGTAGGTCAGTGGATAATGACTTAATGATTTGGAGCAGAGGCAGAATTTGGAGAAGTAGTGCAAGGCCTTGCTGGAGAAAAAGGAACAAATGGAAAATCTGAATGATGGCTTGGGCTAAAAATATCAATGGAGAAAGCTGAACAAAGTTAAACGTGTGCATATGGTACGATAGAGTCATGTTCAACACGCCCAGCACTCGGCTGTAACTGGGAGAAGCAGCCTGTGAGTGCATGTGAGTGCTCTGCCTCTGGTGTGAGCTCGGGGCCAGAGCCCCACACAAGGGAGGGATCTGTGACCCTTCCCCTCAGACTCCTCCACTTCTAACTGCAAACACACTAGCATGAGTGATCAGATTGTTCATGTAATTCCATAAATATTGAAATACTCAGGATTCTGTTGTGCTTGGCATAGACATGCAATTCACCGACAGCGAGACTGGACCTCTTGGTTAGTGGACAGATCACATATAATGGAGCAAGCTGCCATTCTTTTACAGTCTGTTAAAGCCATAACCATCATAGTCCATCTGAAAACATCCCTGTTTGACAAAGCAGAGTTCCTAGGTCAGAGATTTTTTTAAATTATATCAGTCATATGCCAATGCAGCCTAATAAAGTGTCATTTAAAGAAAGCAGTTGAAGTTGGGCCTGCTTTTGAATGATCCACTTGGCTGGGTTAGAGTGTACTGGTGGCTTTCCTTCTGCTAACAGGCCCTTGAATTGAGGTTAGTGGTGAGCAGACCAAAAGAAACAAATTATATCAGCTATGCCAGGATGGCATGGCTCATACTGTAAGGGAGGAAGCAGGTAAAAGAACCAATTGTTAGGTGAATGGAGTATTTTCCTAGCACATTCCACAGGTTTTCACATTAGTTTGCACTGGCCTCACTTTTTATGTGGAATATTATGCTTGCACAAATACCAGAAGCTTCTTTCTTCTCAAGGCAGGGTAGGATCAAAATGAGGGCCTGAAATGCATTTTTCTTGGTGTTTGGAATACATCGTGTATATGGCACAGAGATTTTGCCACAAGTAATTTGCAGCAGTAAGCATTGATCAGGCTTTTGGCTCTTTCTGCTTACTGAGCAGACAGTTGTAAAAGGCTGTAGTTGCTGGCAAGGACAGTCAGTGGTGTTTGATATGAGAGGAAGCAGACAGTAAGAGGAAGATACAGATTGAGTGTCAGGAAAATTGTCATCAGTAGGGTCTGGAGGTGCCCAGATGACTGACATGTCTGTCGCTCTGGAGGGTGCAGGACAGTGGTGCAGGAGGGTTTATGTTGCAAAGGCAAGTCTCTTTTCCTTTCCTGAAACCTCTGGTGAGGACAGCCTGAGCTCTAGTGCTGGCTGGGCTGCTTCAGTCAGCTTAGCTGTTGCAGCCACTGACAAGTCCCTACAAAAGCACTGAAGGACTGTCCCTTCTAAGAGGACTTACTGGGCATTGTCTTCAGGAAACACTTCTTGGCCTTGGAAATACTGGGGACCTAGCTCAGAGAGGCTGAGGGGATGAGACACTGGCAGGAGCTGGGCTGGGAGCCAGGGGCTGGTTGGTCTGTGTTGGTTTGTGTGAGGGGCTGTACTTGTGCTTTGGTGACAACTCTTGCCTTTCCTGTTGGAACTGTTCAGTACTTCCTGGGGCATCCATGAGTGCAGGAGGCTGTTCCCATCCCACAGGAACTCCAGGGAGTTCGGGCTGTCAGGAGGCTCTGATTTTGATGGCATAACCCACACAGCAGTGGGGAAATGCCTTCCAAAAGGAAAGCTGTTGGCCATCTCTGTACTGTCACTGTGAAGAGCTGCGGGATGAGAGCAGGGGTTAAAACTCTGAGTAAAGCAGAACAGGAATCGACCCAGAGAGATTTAACTGCAACCTCTTCTTCTGCAGTGAATGCATGAGTGTGTCTGTGTACATCTCTAAATTTCACTGCTGCCTAATTTCCCTTCTACAGCATATCAACCAATTTCTAGTGCCAAGGAACCTAATCATCTGTTTATTAAAATGAGACAGACAATAAGTTTGTGGGGGGAAATGTTAAGGCAGTACACATTGATCATGCTGATTTAGGACAGTACTGCCATCGCAGCATTTCCAGAGACAAATTCTTTGCAGCTAATTGCATTATAAATTCCACTAAGCCATTTTATGAGGTATTTCCCTAAGATATAAGCCCTTCACCAAAAATAAAACCAAAAAGAGCAAAACACCAGTTGTGGGGTTTTTCTTAAGTAAATATTATATGAACATAAGAAGAGAGAGAAGGAAAAATGAAAATAATGTTAATTAATTGCTAAATCTGTTGTAATGGGCTAGTTTTAAATACTGTGGAACATGTTAAAACTCATATGGATTTTCCATCTCAAAGCCAAAGAAGTTGAGTCCTGAGGTCTTTGTCCTCAGATCAAGATGGTCCTGAGCTATTGCAGGTCAGGATTTTCATCCCACTAAGTTTCAGAGGTGGCAATCCTGTCATGTCATGAGTCTTAACCAACCCAGACAAGGCCTGGATGCTGGACCAGCTTCAAGAGAGTCCAGAGAAACTGTGGCAGTGGGACTCAGCCTCTTCCTGCTGTGGCCATGGAGTCACGGTGCTGGCAGTGGGTATCCTGGACTGGGAACATCATTAGGAAACAGCACCCATCATGTACAGCCAGTGTGAACACCACAGAGCGACTCCCCCAAATACTCAGTGGTAGTACTTAGTAAAGTGTCTTTTTACAGGGAATCTCAAACTTCGTTTTTCTCAAGCTGGGTCAGAAGACATGGAAGTGCAGAGCAGTTAATTGGATTTCCCAAGGGAAAACAGCAAGCACTGGAGGACTGAGGCTGGCTTCCTTGTTTCCCAGCCTCCAGCACAAAGCAGCAGACTGTTGGCCACACTACTTCAATATTTCTTCGGGTGACTGGGAGCAAAGCATGACATTTCCTTTTTTACTTCCATATTGAAGGGCACAAATTCTCATTTCTTGAAAATATTTGTCACTTAGAGCATGCCTGTACAAATTCTCTCCTTGGTTCCTACAAGTGTTGCTCTGTGGGATCAATTTAGGGACTCCAGGCAGGGGGAGATCACAGTCAGACCAGGACAGGGCTGGGTCTCCTCCAGTTTTCATGTATGAGATGTTTCAGGCAGTGCTCATTTCTGAAAAACTTATTTGGTGGTTCAGCAATCAGGAAATTTCTTTGCCAGGGTAGCTTTGTCACAGAAAAGCTTTTCCTCCTGATGTCTTGTATGAAATTGGGAATTGTAAGCTCCCAGGGTAGCTGTAGCTGTCAGTCTGCTGATTAGAAGAAAACATTTTTTTTTTCTTCCTCCTCCTCTCCCCCTCCCCATGCAGTAAAATGATTTGATTACAAAGAAATGGGGAGATAAATGTACTGCCTGTGGTCTCTGAGCCCAGGGTAGCTGATCCTTTCAGTGGTCACAGCTGGGATGTGGATAAACCCTGACTGTGCAGTGGGCACATGCACAAGGTGAGACCCTGCTCCCCATCTGTAGGGAACCCACTGCTGTCAGGTCACCCCACTGCTGCTGGGGCTGGGGTGAACAGAGCCTTCCCCAGAAATTTCCATCTGCACCTGCCCTCAGGCAGAAGAGAGATTTCTCACCTTGCTGACAGAGCCACTTCGCCTGAAGTTCAATGGGTCGAGTAAATCTGAAGGAGCTGGGTAGTTCCTGGACTTGAGCATTAGTTAATTAGTTCTAACCTTGCCCTGAGCTGGGTCAGGCATGAGGTGTTTGTCTCAAGGGGGAACTGAGGTGAAGTGGTTCATCACTAAAGAAGCATCAGATCATGCCAGAACAACTATTAGGGCCCAGAGCAACCATTAGGGCCCAGGACTAACTGGCTCATTAGACCTCTCCATCTCTGTTCCTGACAGGAGAGATGCTCATAGTCTCTTTAAATGTGCTGTTAATTAAATGTTCCCTGAAGATAAGGATGCTGTAGCAGCACGCCTAGTGTTGACTCCCAGATCAAAGGAGTGAGTTCCCTGCACAACAGCCATTAAAGGTGCACTTTGGACTGACATAGACCAGAGGCAGGCATTAGAAATTCAAGCCAGGGGTTAGGTGAAAAAACAGATAAAAGTATCTCAGACAAATTCACAGAAATCAGATGACTGTGAGGTAGGAGAAAGTTCCATAGAATTACTGCACACATACACACAAAGTGTGGTTTTATCCCTGTACATACGTAACAGCTGGCATAGCAATGGGCTTTATTCTGGGGAGAGGGGAACATCTGCTTGTTGGTGGGAAGAGGGGAGGGAGAAAAAAAAAATTTCAAATTTTTCTGGTAAAACGGGCATTTGTCGTTCTCATTTTTATGTTTTTATTTCCGACAATTGTTACGTGGTTGTTAATTCTTTTAAGTAATTTTAGATTTTCCAAAAGTGACCATGATTTGTTACTTATACTGTAGCTTACAGAAGTGACACACTTAATATCGGGGGGTCCAAACCTGGATATCTACCAATGGAGATGGAGATCAGGTAAATGCACACCTGCTCTTCCAAAGAGGAAAAGCTGCCATTTGGCACCTGTTTGAGAGGGAGCCACAGGCTGTACCATGAGCATTTTGGACCAGGTTAGAGCTGAGCGCTGTCATTAATCGCCAGCCTTGGTGTAGGCCCAGCATGGCTTTGTGTGACAATGGTGGTCAGGCAACACGCCATCCACCAGGAGACTCTGTGTCCCTGGAGAAGGCTCTGGGTCCATCCCCAGCAGTGGCTGAGCTCAGGGCCGCTGAGGGAGACCTGGCAGGAGCTGTGGTCCCCAAGCCCAGCCCGTAGCGAGCGCGAGGTGCCAGCTTGCTCTCCCAGCAGGAGGGAAGGTGGTGGTGGCTGCAGCAGAGTCCGTGCTGGAGAAGGCAGGTGAGAGGGAGGTGCCTGCAGGTAGAAAAGAGTAATTGTGTGGCACTGTGGCCATGCCTGTCATCTCCTCTTCTCTTTTACAGACACTTAACAAGAACAACTTGATACCAGACGACAGGACCAACTTCTACCCGCTGCAGCAAACCAATGTGTACACAACAACCTATTATCCCAGTACACTGAATAAATATGATTACAGGCCTGAGGCCTCCCCTGGAAGGACCTTTACCAACAGCTGATGATGGACAGATCCTATGGGACTGGATAACTTCCTATATGATTTTTTTTTAATTGATTTTATGGACCAAATACTGGCCCAGCTTCTAGATGTAAATATTGTACAGTAGGGTCTTTTTTTTTTTTTTTTCTTTGGTTAATTGTGTTTCTTGTAAACAGCACATCTCCTTACAAGGACAAAAATTCAAATGGACCATTCTGCAGAGCTTTTGTGGATATTTGTCTGGAGATGGCTCTTCTACTGCAACTGTTAATGGCTGGAAGGTCAGCGTGCTGTCCAAGGCGGAGGTTTTCGAGGAAGGGGCTGTGTGCTGGGCTTGGTGGCCATTGAGCAGCCACACACAGCACATGGGAGCACTCCAAGCACGTCAAGAGGTGGCCTCCTGGAGCAGGACTGGATGCATCCTTCCTGAGCCAGGACAACAATGGTGCACTGGATGACACACAGCTCATGGGACAGGCCGAACAGGACTCCATCGTGCCAACAACTTGAAGAACATTTTCCTTTTTTTAAAATTTTTATTTTTGATTTTTGATTTTTTATGTTTCTGAGAAAAAAAAAGTAGTAACTTTCTAGGGCAGTGTTCCCTGTATCTTCAACAGAATCTTTTCATATTACAGGAAATACTCTCTGCAGCCTTCTTTGGTAATATGCAGTTCAGCTGATGAGAAACAACACACAAACGAAGTGCATTATCCAAAGAAGCTTTCCAGAATGTTTCCAGTCTTAATTAAAAGAAAATTATACGGGCAGTGAGACACTGAGAAAAGTAAATGTTGGAATAGCATTGGAGACATGAACTTGGAGTGCCTAACAAACAAAGATGTTTATATCACTGGAAAAAGAGATGTGATGATTGCCGCACAAGAGCCATGGGCTTTTTTCTTTCTTCCTTTTTCTTTTTTTCCAAGACAGTGTTAACTCTTTTTGTTCTAGCTTTGATCCTGATTGTGTCTGCCAGGAGAGGCAACTTTAGAGGCCATGCTCTTCTTGTGGGAAATCACCATGCTTTGAGCTAATATTTCCTCTTGTTTTATTATTAAGTTTTAGTTCATATACTTTCAAAAAATGAGTGATTCTGACTTTGCAGGGGGAAGGTATTTTTTTAAGGAATGTTTCCATACTCTGACATGACCCAGAAAGTCTGCTGCACGTTCTTGTAGCATCTTCCAGTCAGTACTCTATGAAATAGTAACACAGCTGAGTAATGTGCATTGTTTGCCAATATTTCTTTAATTTTTCTGAGGAAAAACAACCCAACAAACAAATGCTGCTGCAGCTATTGAAGTAAATTGGAGCAGTAGCATTATTCAACAGTATATCCAGCCTTGAAATGTAATTTTGTGTATGTGTGTGACTGTGTCTATAAGAACTGTATTAGTCTGATGCAGAAGCCATGTTGTCTACAACCAGATGTTTGTCTGACATAATTGTTTGGCAAAAAGGAAACTTATTGCTGGTGCTTAATGTACAACTACATCCAGTGTGTTAGCAACGTGAACAAGTTCACCGCTGTTACCATTCAGTGTTTCTAAATATTTATGATGAATTCCTGATGCTAAGTATTTTAGAATGTCGCAGTACTGAGCATGAGATAAAAGTACACCCTGAAATACGCATGAGCTCCACGTGGTCCTGAGCTTGGCTTTGTTGTCTGCACCTTCCTCGAGCCGAGCCGAGCTGTGCCGGTGCCTGGCCCCCGGCTCGGTGTGTTCCCAGCAGTCCTGTCTGTCCCCGCTTGGTTTCGGATTTCGCTGTGAGCCGACATCGGTTGTTTCTCGGTGCTGTTCCTTTGCAGTTGCTTGTTTGGAAGCCCGGCTTGGGCCGTGTACTCAGCTCTTTCACGTAGGCAGCCGGTAGGAAATGAAGAAAGCCTGTGTTGCTTGTGACAAGTATATTGCTTTTCCTGCGAGGAAGAGCCAACGTGACTCTGCAAGCCTGTGTGTTACGGCGGTTTGACCAGAGGGCAAGTATAAAATAGCCTCCCATTTTTAAATTACTTTGTGTGACTTCAGTTTGCAGTGATTGAAAGCTGTAGGGATATTTGTAACAAAGTGGGGTTATTAGCACTGCCACGAGGACACCTTAGGCTCAGCAGTGCCCATCATTTTCAGCAGCTGCTTTCCTTATTTAGCAGCTCATCCTGTTTCTGCTCTGGTCTCACCAGGTGAAATAGATGGGGCAGAGGGAAAAAGAGGGATGCCCTTAAATAGATTTTAAGCAGCGGAGTCAGGAACTGATGCAGACCTAGAAGACTGACTGAAACACCTGCTACAACTCTCCAAGTTGGCAGAGTGGTTCAGCAGCCCAGAAGCCCCAGCAGCACAGCCAGGCAAGAGCAGCTGGAGCAGAGCAAGATCACCAGGGAAGCAGGATGGCACTGGTGGCCTGCAGGGAGGCTCTTCCGAGGCTGCTAAATCCCATTTGAGGAGTGATGACTTCGTGCCTCGTGCCATAACAAGTTCACCCTGTCTCACTGAATTTCCACATGCCCCTCAGCAATATTTAAAATCCTGACTTAAAGTAGTTCTAACAAGTATGTAGCCCAAGGGTTGGAAATTATTACATTAGACTATCAGGATGGGATTTCCCAGCATTAAGTTATGTGATTCAGGAGAAAACACTGACTCCCAAGATCATTCCAGCCATTGTAAAATCAAAGCCACCTCTGAGCTCCCCCATCAGAAGATTCCCTGTAGTAACACACTCTGCAGTTACTATGCACATGGCAAGATTGCAGCTGGAGGTTGAGGGGATGCAAGCAAGTCAAACCTTGCAATTATCTCAATTTTCTATTTTTCTTTTCTCTTTTCCCCTTTCCCCCTTTAAATTTTTTTCCCATTTTTAGGTTCACAGAATAAAATGATGTAAACTGATTTCTTTTCCCAGAGTACCATATGAAATTATTTAAATGTTCAAGTCACCAAGATGGGTGATTACTGCCATTGTGCTCAGGAGGTGGATATTTTATAGGCTATTGGAGAGCAGATGCTTTGAGGGTGGTGCTTGTGGTTATAGTTTCATCAAGACATTCCTTCTTATCAGCCATCCAAATGGATTTGGCCCTTTCTCATATAATTGGCAATCACAGCAAGGGGCTGTAGTCTCCATTCAAGCAGAAAGCAGAATCCAGGAGAGAGTGAAAAAAGGAAATCAGAACACTGTATAACTCAATTAATGTTTGCAGGAGAGTGCAGTTCTTTAAGGACAATGTTAATGCGGTGTGAGAGTTGCATTTTTTATGAGCTGTCTGATGTGTGGCAGGTTAATGATATCATGTGCAGGGGTATTCTTGCAGTCCAGGTAATTTGGCACCTTGAGCATCAGGTCTGTAATATCTGTAGAAGTTTGAGTTGCTCCTGCAGCTGGATGTTAAACTTGCTAAAATTTCCTATTCCTAACACCATCTTAAACTGGAGTGGAAATGCATTTCCTTTGGGAGCATTGCTTTCCAGAAAGTTCATTATGCTATATATATATATTTTTTTTTTTTCTTTACTTCTAAGACAGAGAAGAAGAACTCTGGGTGGTTCCTCTGTAGGTCTGGAGACTCTGTGTCTCTGCAAGCCCTTTGGATAGGATTCAGGTGCACAGGACATGAAATATGATGGAAATCTTAGAGCCAAGTATGTAGTGGAAACATCTGTAATTAGGCCACTCTCTCTTTTTCCATGGAAGCAGCTGCCTTTCTCCCAGCCGAGGGGTGTGCCTGGTGCTGGTACCAGGGATGTTGTGCCATTGCTATCGGGTTTTCCTTGAGCAGTTGCCAGTAACTCACAGCTCACTGACAGACAAACCACTTGAGGGTCAAACCCTCACATAAGAGGTACTGTAGCTCTAAAGGTGCACTTGAATGTTCAGCATATGAGCCAGGGCTGCTCTTAAATGTATGACCTGTACAGATACTACAGGAAAATAACATTTATTGTCTAACCACCACTGTTCCTACTGCCTTATGTTCAGAAAATGAAGTGTTTGCTTTGAAATCAACAGAGAGCAGGAATGGAGCCTGTGTCTGATGCAGACTATTTGATGCCTCTGGTGATAATCTGCTGTTCAGCCCACCTGGAGAGAAAACTGCTGTCCATTGAGATTGATTTATTCTTTGTACCAAATATAGTGGGGGAGAGTTATATATATACATATATA
>VXBB01017368.1:145294-157930 GCA_013399915.1 Illadopsis cleaveri | reverse complement strand
ATGTGTTGGGTGACAAGGGCACCCGAGCCTGTCAGCTTTTCAGGCTCTCACTGCAAGTGCAGTGTGTCTAGGCAGGGCTATCCTCAGGTGGCATAGCAGTAAAGACAGGAGTCGGTCTCATCTTCTGAATCCTTCTTTATTCTCTGGAACCAGCGACTCAAAAGACACCGAGGCTCTCAGGAGCCGGGGTTATATAGAGACTCAGGGGAGTGGGGTTTACCACAAGAACTAATAGGGGCAAGGATGGAGAAAACCACCAATCTGAGAGAGGATCCAAAATGGTCCAATCAAGGAGTGAAAAAACCAGGAAGTAAAGTAACAATGAACCAGGAGGAAAACTTTTACATACAACCAAAGGCTCATGGGATTTTGCAATTTATTACTTGCCCTGAGCACCAAGGGAGTCTCTTAGAGAGGCTTCCCTGGGGGATAATACAACTGCACTAGAGGTTACAGGCCTTCCATAGAAATGCTGCGTCTCCTGTGCTGGTTTCAGAGGCCTCCACAGGAGACAACTTTCAAATGTAGGCAGTCCGGTTATGTATTTTAGAGGTGTCAGGAAAATTATATCTATTCTGAGGAGTGATGCCCTAATTGTTGTGCCAACTTCTACCTGCACTCAGATAATACGAAGCTTTACAACCTCTGAGTATGTTGCAAGTCTCACATGGGAGCAATCTGAGCTTTCCAGCCATTGCAGGGAATACTGTGACAACACAGATACTCCAATATCCAGTTATCTTTATTCCACTTTGCACAAAACAAAACCAAATTAGCAACATATAAATACACAGAAGTTTCCAAGAAGCATTTTCACTAAGAACACAAGATCAGACTTCATGGATTTTACTGCATATTATTCCACAACCACGGAAACTTTGTGCATGTGTTTCAAACATTCCAAGACCTTCATTTCTCCTGGTGTATGGAACTCTGCGTGCTCACTCAGGTGTAGAGACACCTAAAGACATTGTGGAAACATCAGTGTCAGGTTATTGAATGTTAGCTAGAATTTTTCATGGTTGTTGATTTTCATTGCCTGCCATGAATCTTGTTGGGTACTGTGGCAGCAGTTTCTAATGCCTCCTTTTCAGCTGGTGCCCTCAAACTATTTAACCCTTCAGGCATATGAAGACACCCCAAAAAATCTTTACAACAATATGTCCTTTCAGTCATTTATTTTTCAGTTTAGTTCTATGTTATTAGTTACTTGTGACTGGAACAAGTGATTGGAGAGTAGTAGGGGATCAAAATGTGTGTATGTACACCAGCTGATTTATACTAACTCAGTTCCTGTGGTAAAAAAAGTTGGAAAACATAAATACTTAGTAGAAATTTTTTGTTTGTTATAGTGAGTCTAAAAGCAGTTCAAGTCTCAGCTGAAAAGAAGGATATTGATATTGGCTCAGCAGCAATTCTTTTCAACAAAAGACTGAAAAATGCTTGAATTCAAGTACATAATTGTCCTGGGGTGACTTTTTGATGCTTGTATCCCCAATTCAGCCATGTATTGCTTATACTCAATTTCTTGTTTTAGAGGAATGTAGCAGGAATCAGGTAACTTGGTTCTTTACTTTCAGTAACATATATATTTTTGCAAAATTTGAGTCTCTAATTTTGGAAAAAAAAAACCCCGTAAGATTCTTTTAATATTGTTTGTTAGTTAAACTTGTAATTTGCACATATTTTCTTGCAAATAGCTTGTGGTTTTTCAAAGAAGCTTAATGTGTAGCTGTGTCAGTGCATCCTTATGCTATGCTGCCCAAGGTCATGTCTGATGTGTGAAGGTTATAGTCTTCAGAGGATTCCCAGGTAACTCATTTACTTAAATTCTCATTATTCAGATTCAAGAAAAAAATTAATTTATCCCACCAAATTTAATGTGTAGCACATAGGCAGATCAAATTTAACCTATTTCTTTAACATTAACTAAAGGTATGCACACTGTTTTAAATCTTCACAAAAGTTAAGATGAAGCCAGTTGAATTTCTAAGGGAATTGGCTGTTAATACCATCAGTCTTACAAGAGAAAGTTCTAAGCAACTGGTCTTTCTAGTTACATTTCAGGAAACTTGTGTAAAAAGCTTCTACAAAATATGGTTTGATTTAAATAGAGAAAAAGGCTTGGTTTTGTTCTTGTTGAGTAGCCCTTTTATGTTCACATTTATGGAATGTGTCTCCCATGGTATCAGACCTGAACTGAATTCATAATTCAAGTCTCTGGGGAAGACATTAGAGACACCATGCCAAAATAATATTCCTTTGTCAACAGAGCACTAGGGATTACAGCCCTCAGTCCTCAATTACTGTGTAACAACATCAGTTCCTTTATTCTTATGTGAGAAAAGTGTGATTTATTGTTACCAAAAAAATCATGAATACAGTAGGTCTTTCTGGGTTGTCATCAGGATTACTTCACAGTGAAACACTTCACAGAGTGGGGTGAAATCTATTTCTGGAACTTTATCAGAGTTTCATACTTACAGCTCTCGTCTACCCATAGTTTACAATAGTATGGAGAAATTAATTTTGAGACTCTGAAGACTAGCATTGTTTAACTTTGTTTTGATGGAGCAAATGGCTTGATTGATTTCAGGAAAAGACTAAATGCCTTTTTTCTCCCATTAGGTGACTGATTCTGCCTGCTGTCACATGTAGGCTGGTGTTCCCAGATACAGTAGGCTCCTTGTGCAAGGACAGCCAGAAATACTGCAAGTGAGAATATTGTTAGCCCATTCAGTGGGTGACCAGGTGGTTCAGAAACCTCCTGATGCAGTCCTGCCTCCAGTAAGAGAACACTCTGTGCACGTGTGCAAGACAGGTGACTGACTTGGGAGCAGCTCCGCACAGGGGACCCGAGGTCCTGGCAGACCAGGGAACCTGGATTCAGTGTGTCCACACAGTGATAAAGGCTACATTGAGGACAAGCGCTCAATTCCTCTCTGCCCAGGACTTGTAGGTCTGAATCTGGAGCAGTGGTGTCCAGTTTTAAGCCTATGCTATGTGGGATGCAAACCAGAGAGAATCCAGCAAAGGGTCACTAAGGCATTTAAAGAATCTGGAGGAAGGAACCCTAAGAGACTGCCTGCCCAGGAACCTTGGCCAGTAATGCCCAGACTGGTACCTGTGAACAGCTGCTCAGCACAGACACAATAATGCTGGAGCAGGAGTGAGCTGGTGCAGGAGATATTTAACCTCACTGGTTCTTAAATATTCCCCTTATGCAGACCCATCATGTTTTGTTGTTTGTTATGTCTCTGCTCTATGCCTACTACCTACATTCTTGATTGCAGTTTCATCCTCCTAAGACAGCTGAGGGCAGCCTTTGTTCAGACATGTCTGAGGTTTAAGGCACAGGCTCTAGCTATAATATCACCTTCTCTAACTGAACAAAGAATGTTATTTCTTTACTTGTATATTTGAGGAAAGTAATTTATCTGGAACAACTAATGCTAGAGTGGCATGAAAAACACTAAATCACAGACATCTATCATTTTGCAATAATGCCAGCAGTTATTTCCTGATGTCTTCCTGACAGCAACTCTATCTATTCTTTTTAGCTGCAATATTCATGCTACCATACAAAGTGATATTGACAATACCCACCAGATTAAGAGGCAGCATATTCCCCATCTATAAGCCTTTGAAAAGCATTTCGATTTTCCCATAGGTTTTTCTATAACTACACGTGTTTCCTGCACCTCTGAGCAGGGAGTGCAGTTGATCACTTGGAGCAGTTTTGGCAAAGGGTGTAGGGATGCTGCCTGGACAGCATAAGTGCTGATGCAGATCAGCAGTGCCATCCTGCAGGACACAGAGAGACAGAGCTTCCTTCTGAAGCTCCAGCTAGAAGTCCTGACACTCCTGCTTAGATCCAGGGCTGCTCCATCATCCTCATAACCTGCAAGACATCTCACCAGTGACAGTGTGCTGCCTCTGTCCAGAGAGCCTGACAGGTGCCCCCAGGCACTGCCTTGGAGCTGGCAGCTGGTATTTTTGTTATTCAAAGTGTCAAAGATTTGAAAATTAGCATCCCTATAGCCACTTTGGTTTTTGGAAAGCTGCTCAGGTGAAACTCAGTAAGTCAGTTTTCTTATAAATCACATGTATTGTCATTTTAACCTTTTATTTTTTGACCACTGTTTAGATAAACATCTTGCCTCAGTGAGTAGGAAAGCAAATTATTTTTCTACTGCTGTTAAAATCCTTCATCCCTAGGAAAGCAATATTCCTGGGATCCAGATCCTGGCTTGATTTTTCACAAATCCATCACAGTTGCATCTACTCTGATAAATACAAAACCAATTAGGTTTTTTTTTTAAAGTGGTTTTCTTTTTACATTAAAAAGTTTAAAGATACACTTAAGTCATGTTCTAATATTCCATACCCAACTATCTTTGGATTTCTAACAATGACAGTCCTAAGCTTAAATGATTTCTATGCTTCTAAATTCTGCAGACTCAGGAATTTAAATAGTAGGAATTATCAAATCTAAAAGGCACTGCATCTCTGCCACTATATGCTGTATGTATGCTCAACAAGTTGGTTGCCTCTTCCACAGTACATCTCTGTGCAGCTCAGCTGCTCCTTTGGACAGTGTACATGCTCACCTTCCTTGCCTGTGCTGATCCACCACAGCATTTAATTGTGGAGCTCTGTGACTGCACAGACTTCTCATTCCCACTGTTTTCCAGACCCTTAAAACTGTAATCCTGAAAGGTATCCTAGCTTTAAGTTAATCTGATGTTCTTTAAGAAAAATTACATACTCTACATTATCCTAACCTTTTGAAATGACAGTGCGTTATCTTAATTAAACATACAATAACCTTGTTCATTAATGACTATTGACAAAAATGGTAATTTGTTATGACAGTTGTGATTGCAATGTGTGAACACACATATGCACACACGTAGGGGGCTTAACAAACATAGGAAGACTCTAAATATCATTCTTTAAAAAATTATTTATTCCTTATGAACAAAGTATAAAGAGGATCTTCCATACCCCCCATATTCGTACTAGCTAACACAATCATATTGCTGCATTCAATCCCCTACATACAGACCACTACGAAATTATTGAGATTAGGAGGAAAATCACATACACTCAATCACAAAGCATGGAATTTTCCCCCAAACACTCATAAATCCATTGTGTCCACTCTATTTTAAAGGGCAAAACACACATATACTATTTTTTTAAAAAAATGTATCTCTCTCTCTATATATAAACCATGGAATATTAATTGTACATATTCCTTTGGATTTTCCCTTGAAACTCCCATGTGGCCCTGATTGGGACACATAAAAAAGTATCAAGAAAGATGAATTAATTGCACATAAAGATGGAAAAAAAAATAGGTACTTTCTGCTTCATTAAAAAAATCCCAAACATCTTCTCAAATGGAATGTTTTTGACATAGCTGTGTTGATCATCACTCAAGTATCCCAGATTAAGGGCAGTTGCAGCTGTATATGTGCCATGCAATCATTTATCTAGGTACCAAGAAAAAAATTGTGAGACAAATGAATTTCCATGAAGACAGGAGAAATGAAAAAAAGCCCAGAATACAGCAAATAAATGCCCAGGCAAGAAACCCAAGTGAAGTTTCTGAACATTCACCCAGTAATAAAAACATGAAATAGTGGAAGACTACAACTATCCCCAAAGACATCAATATTTTAATAATAGTTTTTGATAACAGTTTTCATAAAACTATTTGCAACTGTGTAGAATATTTCAAGATGGGTATAATTCACATCTGCAAATGGCCACAACTATTTGGAAAACTTGATCGTCTATGTGTACAATTAAGTCCTGAATGATCATATTTAATATTTGTTCATTCTTCAGAGGCATATGTGGTTCAAGCTAATGATTTCAGTGCAATAGAAAGCAAAAGATGCTGAAGTTTGTTGTGGTTGGTTATTAAGTATGATCACAACAAAGAAACAATTCATATGCAGTAGTGTTTGTTTGCCTCTAAGAAATTTGGTCTGGGCTGAAAATCCCCCCACTATTTTTTGTCTAGGGATTTTTTCTAGAAAAATACAGGGGAACACACTTTTTTGAAATCAGGAGTTACTGTCTTTCTGTTAGCCTCCTACTGTACAACCTATATTATGTTTTCTTTGGTCAGAAAGTGTCACTGTAAAGATTTCCACTGAATATATTTACTGAGTGTTATAGGGCTGTTATAGTGTTACATATATATTTACAGAACATATTAGACCATCAGATATATTGGAAAAGATTGTACTCCAAAGGTCTCTGGTTTAAAGGAATGAAAAACAAAAAACCAAAACACTCAGATTGTCCCTCCAAATCACTTCTTCATCACAGCAATCATACTTGTACTTCTAATTCAGGAAAATAGTTGGAAAAATGTTAAGGACTTAAGTATGTGCAGTGAAATATATGCAGGTTTGCATTTTAGTTTTCCCTTCTGACAGTACTCTGGCAGGAAGGACAAGATTCATACTTCAGCTGAAATGGAAAACACCAAAGGGTTTATTCAATGCAACAACGCCTAGTTGTATTACTGAGCACTTTTACAATTTGCTTCTTCCAAGAGCCACTCAATTCCATTTAGCAATCCATCTAAAGTTGCAGCTACAGTGTCCTGCATCTGTGAAAATAAAGTTTAAAAGAAAAGTTAATGTATTAGATATATCAGCTAACAGGATCTAACAGTATTTTAGTATCACTCTGTGTCTATTTGTAAAGTCAGAAACACTCATATCAAATCTAAATTTTTATCACTAGTGTAAAGCTCCCTTAGACAAAAAAGGTCTTATTTGTAAGAAGGTCTTGTTTGTAAGAAAACAAAGAAACCCCTCATGTTAGGAGAGCTCTCACTCTTGGTATCAGAGTGAATTTTTTTTCAATTGTTCCATCAGCTGTTCTCAAACACTACACTTACTTTACAGAAAGCAATCCACCCGAAAATTCTTCTTGTAACTCGTCAAGCAAAAATGCTGCAAGCTTTAGGCTTCTATGCGTGTTATTAACTCAGATTTTGTAATATCCCATCCAGTGGCTGCTATAAATGGTGGTTTTGTAGAAAGCCTATTAAACATTTTCCTTATGAAAACAAATCAGGGTTTTTTTATGATTAAGTTATTCCTCAGCTACACATCAACAAAAATTAATTCTGTGTGGCTGAACCATGCTCATAGATACTGTGCTTGACAAGCATACAAAAACACATTCAGGACCTGACATCCTGGGTAAAAGACTGATCTGTTAAAAACGGAAGACATCACATCAAGTGAGTGACAAGAAACTTTTAAAAATGTCCCAAAAATCTATCTTGTGTCCAAGGTTGTAACTCAGGAAATTTAGATTTAAACGAACTGAAGCTTCCTTATTCCCTTCAAGACCATAATTTGTCCTTCCTTACATACTAGCTCCATCTGAAGTCTCTTGTGTGCTTTTGGGCAAGTCACTTAGCTCCTTGTGTGCAGACAGGCTAATGATTCATCTTAGAGGACCAGTGAAACTAAATCCTTCCCTTCAATGGAAAGCTCACGTACTAGTGTTGAAAGCTGAACACTTGCTTAGGAAGCTATAGTTAAGGAACATGAGAGCCTAAATTAAATTTAAACCACAGAGAAAGAGAAAATAAAGGTTTAAGAGAAAGTACCATCCAGGGCTGACGCAGCAGATTTAGTTGCAACTGATGTGCCACATAAACACACGGAATTCTTTTCACACCAGCATGAGACACGCAAGACAAAACCAGCAGAGGTCTGTTCGGAGGCCCGAGGGCTGGATCGATCATTGCCAAAATACGAGCCAGCTCCTCCTGACGATCGTGCTCTAAGAAACAATTTTTAATATATGAGTCTTAAGTATATGCAAATACAAGGGGTTTTTTTGTTTTGGCTTTTAGTTTGTTTATTTGGTTTGGTTTGGTTTTTTATTTCAGAGGCAATGAGACAGAAGCCTGGAAGGACCAAATTATCTTGTTCTGATTATCACAAGACTTACTCACTGCCTTTATGTTACACAGATATTGATCACATTTAGATGTTATCTAAAGATCTCCACAGATTCTACAGGCAACCTATTTCAGTCTTAACATCAGAGTGTTTTCTGAGTACCTCACAGAGATCAAAATTACAACAAGCCATTCAGAAATACTCATACACTACACAGTCAGCAGCTCTTCCCTACTGAGTGCACTTTTCTCTTAGTGCATCCCTTCAAAGTTTTTTGCCTGTCTCTTTTCTGAACTAGCCTTTTCCTCCAGTCAAAGCTGATGAATGTAAAGACAATTACCTTAATTGTTATTTGGATTATTATCTTAGAGGACTAAACTGATTTAGACCAATTGCATTTTTTACTGTTTTCCTGGTGAATGTTGTTTCTAGGCTACTACAGCACAAACCATATATTTTCAAGGTTCTCCTATACATACCCAAAGTTTTTGGTTTTGCTGGGTTTTTTTGTTTGTTTGTTTTTTGGTTGTGTTTTTTTATGTTTTAATCCAGATAATTTTTCACATGTAATTTAGATAGCAACCATACCAGTATGTGCCATAAACAAAACAAGGGACCATAACACCTAACAAGTTGATGAGAGAGAACATCTAGGATAGGAGACCTCTTCAACAGGATAAACCATGAATAAATAGTAGATTTTGAAAGGATCAGAACATAGATTTTGATGTATTGCATATTCTTCGTAATCTAACACTCCAGTTATTCACAAAATGTAAATGAAAAGAAACCCCTTACCTCTATGAGCTTCTGCATTAGCAACATAAATGAATCCATCAACTACTTCGCACACCTTCCTCACTTGAGCTATTACGCTGTAGTGCGTGGCTTGCTGATTCCCTACTGTGCTGCTCTCTTGGTAAAACATCTTATTCACAGCAACAGCTTGCTCCTCCCTTGCTCTCTTCCTTTCCACACTGAAAGATATTTCAGTAGTCAGGTTAACTGAGAATGCCAAAACTGAATCTTGAAAGCCTAGGCGGTGCAAGAAAGGGACAGGAAAATGGGCTGAGCCAGAAAAAGGTTAATTTCTCCCTGTCCCCACCCTGCCCTCCTTTCTTTATAAGTGCACATACAGAGATAGCTAGCAATCTGCAAGATGCTTATGAAAATACACTCAGGGATGAGTTTACAGTGTTTCAAAAGGGACTCAAACAAGTCAAGAGGGATAGAAGCACCTGTAATGTACCTGTCATACACCTTTGGTACATACACTGTTTGGAAAAGCTTTATTACTTCCACGTGAAAACTTAGTGGTTGAAAAAAGAAAGGAAAAGCAAAGGCATGCATTGAAACTTCAATTTATAAGGGATATCCATGCATGATAAAGTACAGATGAAAGTCACATGACAAGAATATGAAGAAAAGTCTGAAATAAATTAGAAACTGTACTTTTTATTTGGCAGAGAACAGATCTTATCTTACCTCGTGGTGGAATACAGTGTCACAATATTGAATTTCTGATTGTTGTTAAACTGAAAACTGACTCCTGATCCAATTCCTACAGGGAAAAAAATGAATCTATGAGATTACAGCTACTGAACAACAATTAAGTGGTAGTTCCAAAAATTCCAGTGGTGCCACAAAATGAATATATTCAAACATAGATATTGCTGTTAGGGGGAGCGAATTTACTATTTTTCAGTTAAACTTGATACATGCTCCAATTGATCAGACTTCTAATTTCATGAAAATCAAGTCAATGGTATTAAAACCATTTCCATATTTCTGATTATTTCATGAAAATCAAGTCAGTGGTATTAAAACCATTTCCGTATTTCTGATTATTTGAGTTGAACCTAGAAATCTAAATAAGAAAGGAGCCAGACTTGTGTTTATTAGCTGAAACTGGCACAGAAAAGGCTCCAGCCTGCTTATAACAAGCTGCATTGAGGAGGACATATGAGAGAAACAAAAAAACCACTAAAAAAATTGTCATGCTTCCTATAAATACAATTTAATTATTTGAGTTCTGCTTTGCTAAAATATCCATGAGTCAAAAAATAACACATTTTTGTCTCTGGCTTGGACTGAAGTCAAATGAGACTTTCAAAGCTACTCTTTTAAACATAAAAGAAAAAAATTTCTTTCACATGCTCTGGTAACTCTTCTAAGTGAAATTTACGTAATTTGATTATCAGAATACTGAATCATATAAGGATCTGCCCTGAGTTCCTGTGTAGAATCACAAATGTGGTTTTTAGCCACTTACTGCAAGCAGTACATAAAGAAAGGCCTGTCTGCATTTATCAATTACAACTGCAGCAATAAAATGGACTTTTGGATGAAAATAGAACTACAAGGAGCAATATGATTCGTCTGACAATGTCCAAATTGTAAATCGTAAATTCATTGAAGCTGCTAGTTTGTCCCAAATGTTCAGTGCATTTATCCTTCTGAACAAATCAGAGAGAAAATGGTTTGTTTTCACCATGATTCTACTGAATTCTAAGGATACAAAAAAATCCTTCATTTTCTTCATTTCCTCCTTGAAATTTTTTGTTACATCTATTTACAAAATAAGGCCAAAAGCCAAAACTATCATTACCATGAATTTGTCTATGAGGTAGGCCAGCTACCAGCAGAATTTCTGGGCATGTCATCATCTTTTGTACTAAAGAGTTGTCCAGCTCTTCCAAACCTGGCCCAAACATAGCAAAGCGAGGTTCTGCCTGAGTGACCAGTGATTGCAAAAAGGAAGTCACAGCCCCATACCGGGGACGGCTCGATTTCAAACTTCTTCTACCCTGAGGACAGCTCCTTTTATATCTGTGTAAAATAGATGCAACTAGAAATTACACACAAAATACAGAGGAAGTATTAATCAAACAAATTAATTTAGGTCCCACACTTTTTATACTTTGCTACTGTTACAACTCAAAGCATAGGTCAAAAATTACAAAGTTCCAGACAGATGGTTTCAAGCACCAGTACAAAGCAGGCAAAGCATCAGTTCTTTTGAAGTCCAAATACTGACTTTTTGGACCTTAGTGCACTTCCATCTACAGATCTTTCAGTTTATTTAAAAATAAAATAAAAATCACATATACCCCATCCTCACTGAATACACAATATAGGTAAAAACAGAAGAGTCACATTAAAAATAAAATTTTAAAAATGAGCCTTGTGAGTGCATTTTAAACCTTCATTAGACTGCTTTTGTGTTTATAACGGGTAATCACCTGAAAAGAACCATTTTCCTTGTAGGTACAGAGCATGCAAGCTGTGGAAGGAGACAAGTGTTGTCTGCAAACTTGTATGTTCATTTGGTATGGATGTTAGAAGGCATGGAAAGACTAGTAACTGAGAAGAATAACAGTCAGACATCCTAGAGCTGCAACTTCAGTCTGCTTCTGGAGTCATGGTAGGCTGCTGCTGGACAAACCTCTTCAAGGAAACATCAGATGTGGGCTCCATTATGCCCACACTGAAACCTTTCAGTTGAGATCAGCCAACTGCTAAGTGCATGTGGACACAATGGAAATCAGTGACAGGTGGTTTCAAATAGGTGATTCACACCTAAACAGATTTAAATGCAATTTCAAAATTAGTACATAATTCGCATATCAAATTCTGGGTGGGGGTACTGTTCCCATCTGTTAAGAGGGGATGAAGGGCATATAGATTGCAGAAGCTAGTGCACTTACCACAATGAGTTAAGGACCACCTTTGGAAAAAGTAACTGCAAATAAATCAAAAATCCCACACAAATCCACAGACCACTACTGCAAATTAAGAAGACTGAATGAGGTTTAGAAAAGAAATCACCACAAAATAATCTATGTGTTTTAAGAGTCATCCAGACATACTTATTGTGTTGCTCTGCTTTTCAACTATACTAGCTGAAACTAGTCTTTGTCTTACAGCCTTTGACAATCAGAGCTAAAACAATACAACTTGTTATTCCGTGCACATTCTGTGCATTTTTTTGTTATTAGGTATTTCAAATAAGACAAAAAAAAATTCATTTCACTTCCTGTAGTTTGAAGACCTCTTGGTACTTTTATGAAAATACCTGCCATGGCACTGAGAGCAAAGAACACTTCTTTATCAAGATCAACAGTATGCAGTATTTCTGTGCCACAACAGACATAGTTTACAAAAAGCTTTAATTTTTTTACAGCATTAGCGTTGTCTTTTTTACAATGTTTTACATTCTTGTTGAGTTCCAAACAGAAAAAGCTGATCAGACCATGGAACGATGGGAAATTGTACTTCCAAAATAAACAATGGATTTGAGTCACATCAAAATTTAAACAGCAGCTTACAGCAGAGCTTTATTTCTGTAAATATGAAACATGCCTGTGGATGTTTCATGAATGTTACTACTGTAGGCACACCTGAAGTCTTGTAAGAGAATATGGAAATACTTACACTGCCATGTAATCATACAGTGCATTGTCGCTGACCTCTGAAAAGGCTTTATTAAAAATTTCCTCATCTGGAAGTGATTTCCAATCAACAGATGTCCAAGAGGGGAGATCCCGCAGGAGAAAATACCTCCACAACAACGGATCTTGCACAGCTGCCCTCCAGTAACAATTCGTGGTTCCTAAGCGGCAGAGGTCTTGGGGCGAGAGGAAGGACATGATGTTCAGCTGCACGTCGATCTGAAAACCATTGAGACCAG
>VXBB01017368.1:116289-139253 GCA_013399915.1 Illadopsis cleaveri | reverse complement strand
GATTTACAGGTTGTAAAGTACCTCTGGCTCTAGCCTGTGACCGAATATCACTATGTCGACATCACCGTGGTACTGAGTGCCATGTCCAGACTTTCACACCTCCAGGGACGATGACTCCACCACCTCCCGGGCAGCCAGCCCATTCCAAGGTAAAATCACCCTTTCCGTGAAGCAATTTGAAAAAATGTTTTGTGAAGGATTTTGTGAAATACTTCGTGAAACAGTCCTATGTCCAACCTAAACCTCCCATGACACAGTTTGAGACTATTTCCTCTCTTCCTGTCACTGGTTGTCTGGAGAAGAGGCCGACGCCCACCTGGCCACAGCCTCTTTTCGGGCAGTTGTGGAGAGTGATCAGGTCTCCCCTGAGCCTCCTTTTCTCCAGGATAAACACCGCCAGCTCCCTCAGCTGCTCCTCACAGGACTTGTGCTCCAGACCCTTCCCCAGCTCCGTTGTCCTTCTCTGCACTCTGCAGCACCTCAGTGTCTTTTCCTGAATTGCAGGGCCCAGAGCAGGATTTGAGGTGCAGCCTCACCAGTGCCCAGCACAGGGGGACTATTCCTGCGCTGCTCCTGCTGGCCACACCCTTGCTGATCCAGGCCAGGATGCCACTGGCCTTCTTGGCCACCTGGGCACACCCTGGCTCATGTCCAGCTGCTGTCACCAGCACCCCCACGTCCTTTTCTGCTGCAAAAATTTGATTGGGGTTTTGCTCCTATGAATTAATGCTTTATGAATTAATTTTCTTCGCTGCAAAATAGGTGTTGCCGGATCAAACTCACACTTACTTTTCAATAAAGGGGTTTTTATTAAACTACATTTTAGTATTTAATTACTTAACATGCAGAAGTACAGCTGTGAAAATACATTAAATCATTCTGAAACTACATACATTTGATTAAAGTAATGAAGCACTTGCTCCAACATTTTGTCCAGCTTTAAATAATGCCCTTCATGAACTTCATATATGATAAAGAATTTCCATATATGAGGGGAAAACTGTAAGTATTCCTTTTATTTTTAACAAAATCTAGCTACTATCTGACAGTCAATCATCAAATATTTTGTGTTGTCTAGTTATAAAAGTCCTGCATTTCACTATATTGTTTCCCTAGCCTTCTCCATATCTTTACCTGCCTGAAAAAAGCTAATACCTCAGTGCGTATTGTAGTAATGTGAAACTCACACAATATTCAGAATTTTGTCATCTTGAATATTTTGAAAGAATAATTGACTAAAGACATTTTCCCATTTTGAGGTCATATGCTGCTCATTCTGTCATTGCCTGTGTTCCACCAAAGTACCTAAGAAAACCAACCACCCAACCACCCAACCAACTGAGCAAGCAAAAACTCACCAAGCTTCCCCCTCCCTGTTCCCCCCCCCAAAAAAAAAAGTGTCATTTACTGGAGTACTTTAGAAGTGAAAAGCTGTCTACTTACAGGCAGAGTTATTTTTGCTGTTTTCTGTCAAATGTCTTGTGAAAGAATTGCCAAACAGATTAAATACAACAAAAAAAGTAGAACCTAAAACGAAAAAAAATGTGTTTTCTTCTTGAAATGTTTTCATTTGTAGAAGAAATCAGGGTTTTTATTGGATAATGGATTCTTGTTCATTTCTGTGTAGTTGATATTCAGATACAATTTTTCATCAAAGGAGCAACCATGTTAAGAATACCAGAAGTATTCTGGTAGCTAACATGTGAGTGAAGGAGATAGGGCTTCATGGCTAAAGTGAAATACAACACTTTCCATGTTGTCAGTTTTGGGACTGAAAAAGGCTTGTGAGATTGAGACATCCCCTTCTTCAGATCCTTTGCTTTCTTGATCCTTCTTCTCTTCAATCCCCAGCTATGATTAAGTGTTGCTTTTTTTTCATACCTACTCAAGTGGGCAGGTATGTCAGCCCATAATAGTGAAGGAGACGTCACCCAGCTTTCAAGATGTCTCCTGTAAAAAAATATAAAATTTAAAGACCCCCAAACAACCTAAACCAGAGCAAAGCATCATGGTTGTATGTTGACTCATCTGATAAAGGAAGTGGTATTTTTTCTTCCTGTGCTTCAGGCACTGTTGCAGCTAACTTTAGTTATATCCATTTTAAAAGCTAAGTGTATATGCAGTGACTGTTTTTTTCCCAGAAATTGTTATCCACTCCATCTGTAAATATCCAGTGGGATTGGTTTTGACTTCATCAGTGGCTGAGATGTTAATACCAAGCTGGTAAAATAGAAACTGCTGCAAAGATTGAAAAGGTGGTGACACATGCTTCTCTTGAAAGATTTGTAGTGTTTGGGGTTTTTTATTTCCCCCAACTTGATTTTATCATGAAATGTGTGCAGGAGCAGAAGACATCTTTAGTGGCATTTTTCTTGGCGTTTGTTTCTCTCATACCCTACATACTTCCACTGGGAGCTGGTTTGTGAGGAACAGAGATGGCAGGACTCTGGGCAAGTAACTGAGGGACTGCAGAGCCTGGAAGAGGGTCTGGGCTGAACTGTCATGGGATGCTGCCTCCTCACTGCACTTGGCAAGCCCTCGCCCCGGGCAGCCTCTGCCTCCCTCCTGCCTGGATTGGGCTCTGAACAGCCTCGTGCCCATCCCTTCCCAAGCTATATTCCTTTGAGCACTAAACTCCCAAGCTCTGTTCTGTAGTTCATGAAGCTGCTGTGCTAGTCTTTTCCTCACACCTTGCAAAGTACTTTGATGTGAAGACTGGTGAAAGACAAAGTGTCTGATTATTTGAAGGAATGGCGACCTCAATTGCCTTATTTTTTGCTTTTGCTTAGAACCAGTTTGAATAAAGTCCCTGTCAGGTATTTTAAGGGGAGTGGACTGGTTCAGGGTTTGCTACCTCTCGACATTCTTCTCAGAGCTTGGGAAACATAGGATTCAAATTTCTACAGCTTCACATGAAGGTGCATCAAATATTTTTCTGAATGTTTCCACGTTTAAAAAGAAACTGTTTCTGAGTGACACCATAAGTTAGGTTGAAGCAAAAAAATATTTCACTTCACGTTCTAGGGAACAGTTGTGATAAAATGATCTCTGGTGAGGGAATTCAGGTGGGATTTGTGCTCTTTCAGTGCCTAGCACTACCTGGTTTTTAGGCTACTGTTATCAATATGGATGGGGTAAGGTGTTTGCTGTTTAGAGACATGCTCTGTCCCTAAATTGATGGAAAAATAACAGGAAGAGTGTTGTTGTGTGTCAACAGTGCGTTTGATGGAAGAGGGAAAGGTAATATGATTCTGTCCTTCACGGGCATTGCCACTACAGTTCTCCTGATATTTTGGGTTTGTATATAAATATATTTCTGTGTATATGTGCATGTGTGTATACATGGTGCAAATGTAAAGTAGCTTCTGTAGATTGCTACATTGGATTCCGTTGCCTCTTTCCTTCCAAACCACATACTCTTCTTGTCCTGCTGGCTTGTGTATGTAAATGTGTATGCTACTAGAGAACAGGCTGGTTGTAATGATACACTTGGGAATTATTTTTGTCCTGTGGTATTCCATCAGCACTTGCTAACTGCCCTGATATATGTAACTGTGAAACTGGGCTAGCCCGATATCTCCAAATACCTGAAAACTTGGAATATACTAGAATAAGTGATGTCTTGAATATACATAGTTACTCAGCTTTAGTAGCTCTGGGACATTTATTATTTATATTGAAAGTTAAAGAAAGAGTGATTAAACACAAGACAGTTGAGGTTTTTTTGTATTTGGTATTATTTAAACTAGGGAAATGTCTTTAATCAAAAATACAGTATTGTTTAAGAAATGCAGATTTGCACAGTAGTGATTCATAAGTTTTTATTATTAGCAGCAGCTTCAAGACCTTTTGAATTATGCAAATTTTCTTAAACTGTGACACTTTGTAAATGTCCCCGGGGCAGCTGCTTACTGTCTAGCCCTGCACTGGGACGATTACCAACGATTGTCCGTGGGTTTGCTCTGATCTCAGCCTGGCAGCGTGGTCTGAGGTCTTGGAAGAATAGGCAGAGTCCGGCGTGGGGTTAGCAGAGGTTTATTCTTGAGGGTCCACAGCCGGGGCTGAAGGGAGGCAGGCAAGGAGGGGCAGGNTGTGAGGTCACCCCTCAGCCTTCTGACGGCTGGCTGTTTTGATCTCTAGAAGAAAAGCTAATTTGCTTCCAGCAACTTAGTCCTCTGACCAGAGGTTACAAAGCCTGATGACCACTGGATTCCTTACTGCTTGTTTTGGTTATGAATTGACTCCTAATTTAAAAAAAAAAAAAAAAAAAAAAAAAAAAAAAAAAAAAAAAAAGAAGTTCTGTGGAGGTGGAAGTAGTTAGTAATTGAAAAAAAATTAATGGAATTAGAGAGATAGAAAGATGAGATCAGGCCTGATCAGACAAGACTCAAAAATTGTTAGATTTATCACTTATCTAGCAGATTCCTAACAGTTTTAGAGTCTGTGGTAAAAATTCGTGTTTAAAACTAACAAGGAGGGTATCATGGATGTTAATACAGGTGTATTTTGATAGTTTGAGCTTGTAGCAAATAAAGCAGTCTAGCATGCTTCAAGTCCTGTAGAAACTGGCAAAAGTTATAAGACTGTATTTGGTACTGAATCTTAGAATGACACTGAATTACTATGGTTTCAAAAATAAGTATTTCCCCTTATTTTTCAAACATGAACAATTAGTTGAGGAGTACAGGAAGAGTTGGTTATAAAAATACTTGACTTAAGCTAAGTTTATGAAAACATGTTGCAGAATATTTAGTTCTCCACCTGTCTTTCATCACTATATTATTTGAAGTAGGTATTTCTGCTCTTGAATGTAAGCAAAATAAATATTTGTATTTATGCCTAGAAAATATGAATCAGAGGTCTTTATTGTATGTGAGCTTCATGTGTTTGTTGTAGCTAATAATATCTGTAATAATATCTGATGGTCTATAGTATGGTAATCACCTTTCAGCCACTATTCAAGTTCAAAAAAGGAGATATATGTTCTGACTTTCACTTCATGGCTTTGCAATTACCAGGGAAGAGGAGTAAAACTGCAATTTATCCAGAATAATGCTAAGGAAGTGGAAATTGTTACCAAAGATTTCCTTCATGTTTGTGAGATTAAGGACTATGAAATTATTTCCAGAATCTAGAGTCATATGGAATAATGTCATGGGATTATTCATAGTGTCATTATGCATGACATTATAAAGGGCAGTATCAAATTCAGTTATCCCTCTTAAAATAAGGCTATGTATTTAGTCTGAAATATATCCAGGTGAGAGCATTTGATATTCATATTGTCAATGCCAAATGTAAAGTCAGAGAATAAGGGTGATCTGTAATGGAATTTTATCTTTGTGTAAATAGATGAGAAATATATTTATTTTGGAGAGGCATGTGAATGCCAATTATTAGTAGAACTTGCAGGTGTGTCATATTTCTATTTGCCTGATCTTATATGGCTGTTCTTTGTTCTGTCTGCTTTCTATTTTGTTTATAGTTCAGGTGGTGCCCTGACAAATTATGAACCAGCTGCTTTCTTACAACCTGCTGCTGGAACAATGTGGTCCTGCATTTGAAACAGGTTCTGAACACAGAAGGTAATTTAGCAGTTTGTGATGTGGTTGTTAGAGCGGCATGCACTGAACTTTGATGTTGGAACTGCTGTCTCTTCTAGAGTGAACTCCCTGGAAGAGGGGAGCATTAAAGACTGACATACAGGAACTTCTTGCTGTTTGAGGGAAGTAATTTGTTTTTAAAAAGGAATCATAAATATTCTGTACAATCTTCTGTAAGTAATGAAATGGTTTACTTTCAACAGGCAAGGAAACCTGGGTTTTTCTATTACATGATTAATGAAGAAAGAATGATGTGTACACTGTATGCCTTCATCCAGAGGAATGCTGTGCCTGCCACATCTCATTTATTGCCTTCTGTCAGTGTTGGTCTGGGAGAACTTGCTTACATCAGTCTTCATCATAATTTCCAAATGTTACAGATCACTGTAATTTATGGTATTATTTCACAGTCGACTTACAGCAAACACAGAAGTAATGTTCTTTGGTCAAACAAACTCTTGTCAGTTACTGCATCTTTAATTGTATTATTTCTAAAGTTGTGTGATGGTTTGGTTCGCAACATCAGCGAACCAAAGTCTCTTGCTTGACTGAATGCTGCCCATTTCTTGCACAGACCTAGTGTGCAGCAGAATCATCAAGGTCATCAGAATGTCTGTAAAATGAGACTGTAGCTTCCTTCTGAAACTGTTATGTGTAGCGTCCCCAGAGAGAATATTTATTTGGCTTTTACTGAAGTTTTTTTGCCTCTGTAAGAGGTTTTATAGTTAATTCCCTTGGATCATAGCAAAATTAAATCCACTAAGTGGGGTGTTGTATTAATCTACATAGCACTCGGCATGAAAGCATTTCCTGTTCTTCTGGGGTTTGTCGTGAGGGAAAAAAGCCCAAACCAACAAATCAACATTCCTGAAAGGATCATGCAATGGATAAGAATAAATGTGTACCTGAGGTACCACGAAACAGGTGTCATGCTTTAGTCTGGCAAGCATTACTCTTGGAAGAAAATCAGTTTAGTCAGCTACTTTGGTCTATGACACTGACTTTTAAGTTGTGCTTATGTGATTGCAACTTTCAGATTAGTGTGGCTGGAAATCTCATCTGTGTTAAAAGCCTCCCAACCCCTTTTCCAGTACTACAGCTGGATGTTCAGCTATGCAAATCGATGCACTGCCCTTGCTTGAGCAAGAAGTCTGTGTTTGTTGTTTGTTAAGTGTGGAGGAGGATGTGAAGTGTCTGTGGTGTTCTGATTGGCCTGCTGGAAATCTGCTACCTGTGAGTGTG
Source organism: Illadopsis cleaveri (assembly GCA_013399915.1). Taxonomy (NCBI): domain Eukaryota; kingdom Metazoa; phylum Chordata; class Aves; order Passeriformes; family Timaliidae; genus Illadopsis; species Illadopsis cleaveri. Next base: position 132,408 of record VXBB01017368.1, on the reverse strand, counting down.
ACTGCCAAGATTACTCTCTTGAGCCTCTCTTCAACTAAATACTCCATCTTTTGAAGTCATAAGAAAATAAATATAAATATTCTGAGTTTGATTACTTAATCTTGTCACAGGTAATGCCTCTGTTACAGTGTGCAACTGTTGAAGTGGCAAACTATGATAATGAAAATCTAGGTTTTACCCTGTGAGGTAAACAAAAAATTCAAGATTGCTGACAAATTTTATGATTCCTGTTGTACATAATTTGCAAGTTAAGGGAAATTCTTCAAGTGATTGCTTGAACTTATTAATGCTATAAATGTGCTACAAGCAAAACTTGTCATGTTTATCACTTGCATAAATGATCTAGTCATGTGAATTATACATTCTAAAATTATGTGGGAGTCTTGAGACCTTTTTGCCATTCCCATACAATTAATTTCAATCCAGTGTTACTGGTTACCATTGCTGGTTTATGTTCTCTATGCCAAACTTGCTACAGAAGTAGCGCTTCATTGGTGCCTGGTAGTCTTAAGTGAGGACAGGCATTGGTGCTGAGAGGACATATGTCAAAGACCTCGAAGCCTTTTGTGTTAGAGAGTTCAGCAGGATGCCACCAGGTGTCACCAATGCGCTCAGTACAGTCCAGCTTTTAACCAGGACATTTCACGGAAGTGATCTCAATGTGAAATGACTGTGTTTACTTAAACCGCAAAACTCAGAGCATGGATGTCTTCATCAAACTGGCCCCTGAAACAAACTATCAATATCTCTGGGATATGCTGAAATTGAGAGCAAGAAACCCAAGAGCTTTGCAACAAGCAACTGTGTGCTTGTAAATGCAGGAAATCTGCTGCTTAGGCTTAGCAGGCTCCAGAGCTCCTTCTGAGTGTGTATTTGTAGAACTAGTTTTAAAATCAGACAGGTTTACTTTACCAAAACTAGGGGATAGCTGAAGGAAAGCATGGTACTCTAAGACTAATGGATACTAAGAGGCCTTTTAAAAAGATGGAGGAGTGAATTGTAGGAGTCCATTTTAAATCACCTTCCATAAAAATTAACAGCAAAAGTTTCATATTTTGGCATCTTTGTACAAGTTGTTATATTCCTTACTAATTCTGTTAATTTGCTTGTGACTGAAAAATGAAATGTCACTGTAAAGGACTGTCTTCTTTTAGACATGCAAGTTTTGGACTGTTGAGAATATTAACCGAGCCATTGATAAGCTGCCAACTGTAAGAGGGAAGCTGTTCTGAACTCCAGACAGCTGCTTCTTCTGCAGTTGGAGGGACTAGAAGAATTAGGCAAAACAATTAGCATCCAAACCAGTTTGAAGAGGGATTGGCACTTGGTATTTTTGGTGCATGTATGGAATTGTCTCCCTTGTCAGTAGATGATAAAGTAATTACAAAGGCTTAGATTACATGCATGAGTTTGCGTACTAGATTCTTGTAGACATTCAATGGTGCTTTCTAATTAAGCTCCACACTCATGAAATAGATGGCAAAGTCCAAGTTTCAAAGAGGAAACCACAGTTGCAGGTGAAACCTGACCAGGCAGGTGTTGCCTTTCTTCATTTACAGCTCTGGCAGATTGGCCCTGTGGACTTATTGTATAGCACTAGCCAGGCGTGGGATAGGGTGTGTGCATGTGATCTGTTTAGTATGTACAACTTCTGCAAAACAATACCTGCATAATCTTATTAAGGCTCTGTATTCTTTTACATGTTGTGTATCAAATGGAGGGAATAAAGTTGGTTCACTAGCAGTTTTACAAAGTCTACTTCAGTTCTGTTTTTATGGTATATTCTGTTGCTTTAGAGTTTTATTTGAAAGAACAATCTGCAGCTTAATAATGTAACATTGCATTGCAAAATCCAGAAAAGCCTGTTACAGTAGTGCTGTAACCAAACATGAACTGACTTGCCGTGTGACAACTGCTCAGGATTCCTGTTTACAGTTTCTTGTTTCTGTAGCTACTTTTGCTATGTTTACCTTTACAGCACCATTGGTATGGAGTATAAAACCCCCCATTTTTTCAGTTTGACCAGAGGGTGTGGGGGTAAAGACTTTCCAGTTCTGTTGCATTCTTGCAGCAGAAAACTCCTGGCAAATGTGAGGAGTCAGAGGGTAGTAGCATTTTCTGAATAGGCATTTATACCATGCTCCATAAGTATCAATACACAAACATACAGAACTCGTGCAGCTGATGTCTGCAAATATCTGCTGAATAGACATTTTGGGGGTTCCTTACGCCTGCTGTAAAGGAATGATAAGCCACTTATCCTTTCTCCAGAACTGTTAGACATATTGACTGTCACTGTCAAAGGCTCTTGCATGTAACTTATTTAGACAATATTAACACCAGTTACTAAATGAGCAATATATAGTCATGAATAGAAGTGCCAAGAATCATGCTGAGTAACAGACTCTGTGGTTCTATTTAAAGAAAAATTAAGTGCTGTATAATTAGACCTTGTAAGTACTATGGTTTCAAACTGAGATGCAGCAATTGCACTGGGGAGAAAATCTGAAGTTCTGTCATTTTTTTAAGACTACCAAATTGCAGTAACTACTTAACTGTTGATTTAACAGCTGATATTTCAGTGGTTACTTCTCAAGTGCTGTCAAGGTTAATAATTTGCTGTGATAGCTTTAATTCTCAAATTTTGATGAGTATAAAATATTCAGTGGCTTCTAAAAAATCTGCATAGTTGCTTATCTTACCTTGTAATAATGATATGACAGTCTGACAAGATATAGAGGCTTCTGTATAATTTATATGAAAGTAGGGCATTCTACCTAAAGTATGAGTCTGATATAAGGAAAACTGGACAAGTATGAAACCAGCAAAAGAAAACCCTTTAAGATTGTTTTTCATTGTATGGAACTCCTCATCCAGTAAGTGGGGTTTTTTATATGGTTGGTTTGTATTAATTTTTTAGTTTTATTTTAATTTTTTTTGCCTTTTTTTTTTTTAATCTTAATTAGATGAGCTCTAGTATTCTACTGCAATATTCACTGTAACAAAAATATTTGAGGACTTAGTATTATTTGCTCAAGAAGTTCTTCAGGGATAAAGAACTGCTTTTGCCAAAAGGTACTGGTTCTTCCTTATTATGTAGCTTCACTATCCTTTCATAGTTTGGTATCCCTCTTTACCCTAAGCTTAGGACTATAAAAGTTAGCAAAGAGATTTCTCAATAGGTTCAAGTGTTGCTTCCTTCAAAAACCTTGTCTCTGTGCTTCTCTTATTTGCTTAACCATCTAGAAAGTGGCTTTTAGTGTTTGGAAGGGTTTATTTTTGTTTTTTGTTTTCCAACTGAATTTTGTCTTTAGTATTTATATTTAATCGTGTTTGAACTTTCATTTGTTTAATCTCCACTAATTTTTAACATATACAGTTTTAATTAGACTTCTAAATAATAATTTTTCTTTGTAATGACCTTCCTTTCACCAAAATCTTGTTAGTAAGTTGAATATTTAAGTTCCCTGGCTTCCTAGTGTGATCATTAGTCATGCAGCTAGCAGCCCTTTTGTCTTCCCCTAGTTATATATCCTGTAAGTGCTATGAGTTGATCTTGAAATTGTTAATGTATTGCACAGAACTTGTAAGTATTTTCATATTCTCATCATATTTGTAATTATTTAATGCTTTTAGGTCAGTATCACAAATTTTGTATCCTCTCTTTGTTTGTTTTCCCTGTGGCACTCCGTTCTTACAGGAATATGAGGATGCCATGAAATAATGTTTCAATTTTCTTTGATTTGCCATCCCACATCAAGGGAATCAGATTCGTTGCACTTTTCAAAGATGAGTTGCAAGTGCTCTTAAATGAATAATGTAAATAATAATTTAGTATTTTGAGTAATAATCAAAAGTACTGAAACACCAAACTCTTGTTTTGGAACTGGGACCTATTAACATGTTGAAGATAAGTTCAGGTGTTGTCTGTGTGTTCTAGTTGATGCATAGTTAAATGAGTTTTCCCTTCTCTGTGGATCCATAGATGGTTTTCATGCCTCACTAACGGAATTTTCCTGCCCAGTTTCAATGGGTCTGAAAAAAAGGTAAATTTCTAAATTTTAATTAGCTAAAGCCTGGGCCAAGTATAAATGAATTTAAGAAAAAAAAAAATCATTGAGAAACAAAATTCTTTACCTCAGAATTCCAGTTCTTCCCCCTGTGCAGGTAAATCAAACTTCCAAACTACCCGCTAACTCCTTGATGGCTTCTTTGGACAATATTATTTCACTGTATTGGTGTGCTGACTTTGACATCTTATGTTTGGTAGTAGTATAAGCAAGCTGGTGTTATACAGCATAAATAATGATTAACCTGTGGTAGCTCCAGAATGCCTACCTGCTGACTTGTTTTGGGCACCAAGGGCTCAAAACTCTCCACATTTGTAAACGGTGTTGAATTTGGAATATGTTTTGATTCACATTTACTGCTGTCATGTGATTTACTTCAATAAACAAAATAATATATCGAAAAATTCTTGATCATTTTAGAGATCATTTGTTTCACACTGGCTGCTTAGTTGTTCTGATTGTGTGAAGAGCTTTCAGACATCTTAAAAAAAAGTTGATGATCTACTGTCGTTTCTAAGCTATGCCAGAACAAATTATTTTATCTGCTCTTCCAGTCACGGTTGGAGCTTTTCTAAGCCAAAATAAAATGCTTGCAGTCCAAAGCATGTGAACTTGTTTGGTTTGCCTTTTTTTGTTTTAATTGGGTTAACATAATCTGTAGCACCTGATAAGGAAAATTTAGTTAATAAACTAATTTTTGTAAGTAGAGTAACCATTTTTGCATAATAGATGTTCCAAGGAGCTGTTAATACTCATCACTATACCTGCTGCATGCAGTTAGCCCCCTACCTTCAGTCTGTAAGGAGGAATACTGTTGGAATCCCAAACTGTGCAAACTCCATGCAAAATAAATGGTAGCTGGGTATATAACAAATACTCAATGCTGAACACTTTGGTAAGTTCTGGAGTGCACACTGTTGGTTTAAAGGAAGACAGCTTACTGAACTGAAGAGAATAAACTTACTTTAGACAAGTTTTTCTATCTAAAAACTTTTTCTTTCTAAACTTTTCTCTAGACAAGTTTTAGGGAAATTTTGTTATTAAAGGAAACATGACTTAAGGAATTTACTTTTTTATATGGAATTTAGGTAGAACCAAGGTTCAGAAATCCAGTGAAACTTTTATACTAATGAGTAGTCCCAGAAGAATACAAGCTGTGCTGTTATTTTGGTTTTATTCATTATGCCCCTGTAATTTGTAGCTTTTTTCACCTGGAACTGTTCCAGACTTAACTGACTAGATACATATGGTGAACAACAAGAAAAGAAAAAAATTAATAAAAACCTTCACAGTAGTGAAGGTGTTCCCACCACATGTCACTGGTATGTGCAAGGTGTGCCTGTTATGTGAACTGTAAGTACAGGAACCAGCACTTTTCAAAATGCTTATATAAGACAGTGGCATGCCATGGGTCAAAGAGCGACACCAGCAAGGCAGGACCAGTGCTCTGAATAAAATGGGTGGGTTCTGCAGAAACACTTTGCAGACCAGCAGCACACTCTGAAGACCTAGTTTTCCTTGTAACTTATCCTTCCGCATGTTGATTACCACAATGGCAAATTACAGTGAGGCTGGCAGCTGCGTTGGAAACTGCCTGGAAGCAAGACAAGGGTCAGCATGACCTGCCAGAAGTGTGACCTCCTGTCATGTGCATGAGGAGAATTTCTCTTTTCCTGCCTCTAAACAGCTTCTCACATTTTTTTCTGTGAATACTTCTGTTGCACTGGGCATCGTTAGGGCATGCACTAATCATTTGCGGTATTTTTAGTAAGTGTAAATATTAGCAGAAGCATACTTTAAATTTTCCTTTTAGCAGCAGCAAAAGGGACAGCATGTGGCTGCCACTTCAACAAGTACACATCTATTCTAGTAACATTTTCCCACCCAAACATAGCATCCCGGCTCTCTGTGGAGACCATGTGCTTTTTTGAGTCTGGGTCACCCTGAGAACTATGCACTGGAAACTTAACCACTTAGCCTCTGCCCTTTGCTTAATTCTTGTGCTGCTAGTCCTTGCTCACAAAGTGGCAACACAGAAATTTAAGCCACCTTAACTTTGCGGGGAAAACAGCTGAGATGGCACATCTGAGGTGGACATCTTTGGAAGTCGTGGAAAGGAAAACAGGAAAAAAAGAAAGGAAAACAGGAAAAGGTCTTGTTTTCTGAAGTGATTATAACACTGTAACACTGGTGTGGCGGTGGTTGACGCAGTTTGCCCACCTGTGTTTTGCGCGGGTTCTGATGGTTTCTATGAACAAACCCGCTGACGATGGGGCGGAGGTATCAGTGGACGCTACAGGCGTGGGGGCTGCTCCCTCCCGCGGGACAGCGCCCGGGACGGGCTGGCTGTGCTCGGCAGCCGCAGGGCGGCTGGACAGCTCGCCCGGGTCCCGGACGGAGGCGGCGGCGGAGGGGAGACCAGAGGCGCTCAACCCTCGGGCTCCCCTCAGTCGGCGGCCCCGCNGCGCTTCCCGCCCCGGGGGGAAAAGTATGGCTTTGTTCTGGAGGGGTCTGTCCCGGGGCAGCCCCGCGGGCGGCAGGGAGAAGGAGAAAGGCACAGCGCGGCCCCGCCGCAGGCCTGGGCCCGGCAGCGGGTGGGGATGCGGTGACCTTGAGAGGCTGACACGGAGGGTTGGCTTTGAGGTTTTTTGGTCTTGTTTTTATATTGAATTTATTATTATTATTATTTATTTCGTTCCCCATCATTTCAAGAGGCAGCACAGTTACCGTGTGTTCCCGTGTGTTCCCACGTTGCTCTCACCGCCTCCTCTCCCGGAGGTGGGCAGCAGGTGTGCACAGCTCGCTGGCAGGCCCGCCATCTACTGCTATCTATAAACGTGTGGTGTGCAGCCATGCAGCTCACTTCCTTTGGGAAGCTTCTGCCCAACCTCGCAGATTATATGGTTTCCAGCCCACACGTAACCATAGCAAAGTTATTATTTTTTTGTCTCTTCAGCCAGAGCTGTCTCTGTGGCTTTTCTTAATTTGATTTAGTTGAAAAAGCTCTCCTTCTCATGCCTGTATTTATTACTCCTGATATCCTTATGGACGAGTCTTAGCACTTTCAGGTTTTGTTTTACTAAGTCATAATTTTGCTTTTCCAGATATTTAAATTCTGTTGATTATTCTAGGAAGGAGCTAATCCATCCCCATGTTGCTTTCTTAAACCTGCCAGAATTGCTGCCGTTTCCTGAGGTCTTACTTGCTGCCTCAGTGTGCAGGGAAGCGTAGGTGATCCCTAGTGCCTCAGGTCCCTGAAAGCCTATTGCTCTAAAACAATGGGGTGAGTAGACAAAGGACTAGGAGAGGAACATATTTAGGACAGAAGAGCAGAAAAGAAGATACACTTATTAGAGACATCCAACCTGCAAATGCGCACTTGTGTAACACATGCTGCTCTGTTCACCACTGTTGCACACAGTCAGGAAGATTAAAGAAAGGTACCACGTGGCCTCTGAAATATTTTCCTATGCATCGGTATGGAGACACAGCAGAGGCCTGGCCTCCCTCCAGCCCTGGCCCTCGAGCCTTCTTGCAGCCGTGTTGTACTGTGATTCCCAAGGCTGCCAGCGCTTAATACTCCTCTGGACCTGCTCCAACAAGTCCCTGTCCTCCCTGTGCTGGGACCCCAGCTCTGGATGCAGAGCTCCAGGTGGGTCTCACCAGAGCAGAGGGGCAGAATCCCCTCCCTCCCCTGCTGCCCACGGGGCTCTGGATGCAGCCCAGGACACGTTTGGCTCTCTGGGCTATGAGTGCTCATGACCAGGGCATGTCCAGGTTCTCACTCACCAGCAGCACTAACTGGTCAGTAAGTTCCTCTCCCAGTCAGTACTCAGACCTGGGATTTTCCTGGTGCATGTGCAGCACCAGCATTTGGCCGTGTGGAACCCTATAAGCTTCCCACGGGCCAACTTCTTGGTGTCACTTGCAAACTGGATGAGCATGTAGTTGATCTCTCATTGTCATTGATGCACATATTAAACAATCTTGGTCCTAGTAGCAACCCCTGAGAAACACCATGCATCACCAATATCCATCAGGACCCTGAGCCATTGGCCACTCCCCTCTGGATTGGCTGGCCTTCCCAGCCAATTTCTCATCCACCAAACCCATGCAGTCAAATCCATCTCTCCAAATTAGAGACAAGGATGTTGTGGGAGACTGTTGCCAAGGGCTTTACAGAAGTGCAGATGAATCCATAGCCCTTCCCTTGTCCACTGATATGGTCACTCCATTACAGAAGGTCATTAGAATGATCAGGCAGGGCTTGATGATGATGATCTGGCAACCTCAGTGAAGCTGTGCTGACTGTCCTGAATTATCTCCCTGTCCTCCACGTGTCCTAGCACAGCTTCCAGGTGGAGCTGTGCCAGGGCCGTTCCAGACACAGAGGTGAGGTTGACAAGTCTGTAGTTCCTGGGGTCCTCCTTTTTTACCCTTTTTAAAGATGGGCACAATGTTTCCTTCAGGGAAGTCTCAAGAGACTGCACTTGACTCCGTGACTTTTCAAGTACCATGGATCAGTGGAGAAATATTCATGGTATAATTTGGCATGCAGATGGCTGTTGCAGTTTTTCTCACATGACATTGTTTGTCATGACCCACATACTGATTTTTTACTGAGCCCATCAAAGCAGAGAAACATCAGTGTCTCCACTGGGAAGGAGGTAAGCTTCCATTCAGAAAGGTTTTCTTGATAATTCAGTATGAATTCTTGCAGCTTTAATTATAAAAAGAGAACAGCTTGTGTAATATTGAAACTGAACCAAAATTTGTTGTCGTGGTTGTAACTGTAGGTTTCTTAAGGTAACTCTTCAGGGAAGAACTGGACTATTGTCTTCAAAATGTGTAGATTACCTTGTTTATTTATTAGTTTTTCTCCCTCTTTCACAATATAAATTTTTTCACTCCTGCTATCAAGCTAGAACTTGAAATACCAGTAGGTAGTACTTCAGCTTCCAGATTTTCTGAATTTATTGAGACTGTTTCAACATAGTGACTTAAGGTGTTAAGTTTTCTTCTGGTGCCTGAACAAATACCTGAGTAGTATTAATGCATGGTATTAGTGGTAAATACTTAAAGAGAAAAAAGGTAACTGTGATCTAAGTACATAACAGTACATACATAAGTTATGATGACTGCTGTGTAATGGCTTTACACTGTGAGATCCACGTTTGGGGTAGGATTTATGTTGATCTCCCTCCATATTTCATGCATTTCTTGGAGTCTCCTTGATTCTGGGCTGTTCTTCAACAGCATGAGGATCTCTAAGGCTGTGTTAGAAAGCTCTAAGACTGCACGAGGAAACTGAGGGAGGGTTTGCTCTGTGGAAGGGTGTCCCGGCTTACCAAACTGCCAGTACAATGCTGTCCTTCCTATTGTTCCGTGGCTTCCACTCAAATTTTGTGGTGGTGTTGTCTTTCTTTAAGTAGTTTCTGTTTATGTTTAGTGTTTGGATGTCTTTGAAGCTCATGTAGCAGTATATAGGTTTAAGAAGTCTGTGGATGGCTCCAACTTGTGCTGAGGAATTACATTTGTAAATCTGTTCTCAGAAGGCACAATTTGTCAGTAATTCAGGATGGAATTCTCTTTGTTTTGGAGACCAACACTGTACTCCCCTCCCCCCGCCTTAGTATTTAAAGTAACAACATCTTTTTGTGTCTGTTTTCTCCCTTATCTAGCCAGAGGCATGGTCTTCATTACAAAGCTACTGTACAATGCCTTTTATTCATTCACTTGTTTCTTTTACTGTTGTTGCAGGTTTGTGGATGCTATTTTTCTACCAGCTGTCAACGCAACACCAAATTTTACACTGATCCTGTTGAAGCTGTAAAAGATATACCCAATGGGGCAACTATACTTGTTGGTGGTAAATATTTAAATTCTTTATGGATGCAATCATGTAATGTTAAAGAGATACTTTTTGCTCATTTACTTTGTTTCTTTTACTATTAACTAATTTGAGAATCCATGGAATTGCATGAATTTAAACAAGTGGTTTCTTATTCTGCTCATGAGAGGCATACTCTTTCAGTGAGAAAATCCAGGTTCTGTCATGGGGAAGGGGAAAGAGCCTTAGAAAAATAGGTTCTTTTCCCCACTAGCAAAAATTGGACTCAATTTGTTTGAGTCTAGAAAATGAGCTTGGGAATTTTCAAGATAGCATTGTTATTTCACATGGTGAATAAAATACAATTTGGTTTGACTGTTTTATGTTTGTATTCTCGATATCCTTTGTCTGTCTTGTCTCTGGGTCTCTGTGACCTTGAACAAATTGCCTAACCTGTTTCTATGTTAGGAAGTGAAGATAATACTTATCTATGTTACACCTAGTGCTTATGTGTGGTGTTTCCAGAAGACTCAAGAAGTTGCATCATACTAACTTTCACTGTGACTTGAGCTTTTGGATATTGTAGGTGCTTTCCGCAGTTTCTTGCTGTTCAGTTTGCATTTTTTTAAAAAAGTGATTTATCTATTTCTTAGGTTGTTTTAATATTGCAGAAGTAATGAATGTAGCATTGTAAAATGCTTCTATGGAGATATGTAATGAGGCAAAATTCCTTCTGCAGGAATCTTGTTTGTTTGTTTTTGTTGTTGTTACCATTTTGTGAAGAAAAGAATATTTGAGCCCAAGATAGCTTGGTCTTGATGATCTCAAGGGTCTTTTAGAACCTGGGTGATTCTGTGGTTCTGTGAAAAGGTAGTGCTTGTAGTGTGACATGGTATTTTATTTTAGATGCACTGGGGTCTTGCATAATAGGTGGGAGTGTGAGGCTCTTGTGCCTTGGTGGAGATCTAGATTACTGTGATTCCAGGCAGATATCCTCCCAAGCGTATTCAGACTCCCAGAGTTTTATCACCTAATTACGGGCGAAGCTATGGGATGTGCAGCAAAGATAGGAAGTTTAAGTGGGTAGAAAGAGAAGGAGGAATAATGAGTACAGGGTTGAGGACACACATAACAAGAGCCATGGCCTTGGAGCACTTCCCTAAAGGCCCACTCTGATGGGTAAAGAGCTTTCATCCAGACTGGGAAGTGTCTGGTAAGTGGGAGGTTCTAGTACTAAGGGGCAACTCTTTCCAGAAACATTGATTTATTTAGTTGACTAAGGAACTTGTTCTACTCAGAAAAGATTTTTAATTCCCATAGTTCTGAACATTTTATGTTCTTTCAAACACTTGTTACATAATCAGCTTTCTTTTATTTTGTGTAGGTTTTGGATTGTGTGGGATTCCTGAAAACCTCATTGGGGGTTTACTGAAGACTGGAGTAAAGGGAATAACAGCAGTCAGTAACAATGCAGGGTAGGTATTCATATGTCTGTGGTTTAATAAGTGCAGACTAAAGATTCCAATTATATGAAAATGCTGATATATATGAAAAAAAATCTTTCTTTTCACCAACATAATTTTCATATTAACCAGACAGCTTGGTTTGAAAGTGTTATTTTTGGAAGCACCGCAGGAAGTTCAGTACTATATGTATACTCGACTTTGTCAGGGACTACTTGTCCTGCTGTAGACAGTTGCAATTGTATTACTGTAAATATTTATATTTAAATTGGTGTCTATTTAACCAGTTGGCTGTAACTGGAAAGTATAACTTAGAGGCTTTAAATGTAGTATCAGTGATTCTGTTTGTATGTGTGTGTTTTTGTGAAGTTTCAAATAGGGCTATATTTTTTAAACTCAGTTTGGTGCTTTCTGACTCTCTTACTGTATTTCTGTTACTTTAAAAAAGCTCCAAGCAACACAAAAGCAGCGGAGAATATCTAAGATTAAAGAATGGAGAGTATTTTTAATGTGTCTTCAGATTTTTGATTGATTTTTTAAATGTTTTCCCCTTAAGAAATTCATGTAGGGTTGAAATTGAGAATACTTCTTTCATGTATAGTTTCTCATCTTGTCATTCAGGCTAATTTTTACACAAGTTGTTTATTGTAGTAAGCTCTGCAATAACTAATGATCTCCATATAGACTATAACCACTTCTGTTGAAGTGCATTGATAAAAATATAAATGAAATTAAATAAAAATATTAATATGTGAAATATTATTTGCACATTCATTGGATAACAGATGATCTGTATTGGTATTTGGTACATACACAGTCAAACTTAAGCTCCTTAGAATCTTGTGGGAAACAATTTCTGCTGGATGGTAAAAAAGAAAGAGAGAAATAATTTTGAGTGGAAAGATCAAGCACTAGAGTAGAGATCATTAACTTTCCTCATAAGCTTATTTTTGAATAACACACATATATCTGCAGATAGAGAGATTGCACAGGTGTTCCTGAAGGGCAGGTGAAAGTCTGAATATGAGAAAAGGTAGAAAGAGGAGCACTGTGGAATAGGATGAAAAAGAAGACATTTTGTATTGTATTCTGAATATAGTTGCTGATGTTATAGGTTAGAATTAAATTGTTGAAATAATGTTAACTTTCCTGCAAGTTCTTTGGATTTTGAGGCAGAAGTGATTTCTGTAAAACTCTTGGCTGCTAGCGGGAAAGCAAAATTTTATTCCTGTTTTCTTGAAACTAGTTTTATGTGAACATCCATGAAAGCCCTGGAGAGTTCCTCACAGAACGGTGTAACAAGTTGAAAATGCTCAAGGGCATCTAGAGTTTTTTCTAAAAGTCTAGTTTGTAAAAATACAGGTTTTACTCTCCTGTCAAACAGTGTAATTTATTTTGAAATTTAATTAATAATAAAATAACTGTTTCATCTATCTTTTTATTTACTATATTACTACTCTGTGGAACTTAGCCTGCTACAGTTTAATAGTGTTTGGGAACCAGGTTAAAACACATCTGTTGTCAGAAGTAAAGTCAGAATTCTCATCAGAGCAATTGATACCATTTCTAATCTTCTAATTAGCCTGTCAAAAAGCATGCTCTTATAATACCATGCATCTTCTTAGCATTTTCTAATACCATATCCAAAAGTACAGTGGTATTATCAAATATTGCAACAGTAATAAATGCCTTTACAACTGAAGTAGCACAGTAATCAAATACCCTACAGCAGTTGTATTCAAAAGGTGAATTATTCCTGTAGTGTTGAGATGTCGGGCACTTTGTGGGATGACTAATTTGCCACTTTCAAATTGCCATAAGGTTTAGTGTGCTTTTCTGTGGTGACCTTGTGCTGCAGTTGATGCCTGGATGTGTTTCAGTTTTTTGACTGCAGCTGCTTTCTTTCCGCCAGCTCTTCCAGCAAATAGGAGGTAATTGGTTGTGGTCAGGTTTTCTCATCCTGCGGGGGTTAGCAGCAGCTTGTAATTGGAGCAGGGAAGGAGCCAAGTGCACAGACAGACAGGATGTTCTGGAGAGCAGTGCAGCTACATGGATTAAGTCACATGCCTTTCAATATGCGAGACCCACTGAATGTTACAAAGCTGTCTGTTTATAACAAAAATAGCAGCAATGGAGACAGCAATTTGGTTACATCTAGGGGAAAGCAGTAATTAGAAAGTCCTGAAGCGTTCTTGCCAGCTTTTCTAGCTGGAAACACACTTCAGCAGAGCCTAGAAATGCTTGGCAGTCTCTGGAAACAAATTTAAAGGTGTAGGATGTTCACAAGTTCACATCCTACTTGCTGTTCTGTGCTGCAGTGTAATTGGCAGGAGATTCCTACTGCAAAAACTTGTTCAAATCTTGTAATTGCTGGCAGGTGAAGTCCCGTTTTTGGCCTGTTTAAGGCTTTCTAATGACAGATTGTACAGTAGTGCATGGGATGCTCTTTGTCACACTACTCAGCTTACTGTCTGCTGCTGCACATTATGCTCGTGCTGATGCTGTGTGCTAGCCAGTGAAACAGTACCTTTAAGAGCAGTTATTCTTTTGCCAAGCCAAACAAGGCAAAGTGTTTGAAAGTGAAGCAGTTCAAATATCCAGTACCTCTGGTATTTACACAACTTGCTACAGGGGAAACTGAAGCTTGTGCACCAGGGCAATAGTGCAAGATAACTGTGACAGATTAGTATGCTTCTAAAATACAGTCTTTCACACCTTCTCTTGTAACTTGTTTTGCTTATATTGTTCATACTGTAAACACTTCATTTACACTGTTTTTGTAAGCCTTTTAAATTGCGAGTATTCTGTCTCAGTAAGCTACCAAAATCCATTTTATTACAGAGTTTCTTCATTCTTGTTTTAATTTGGTTCGTTCCACATTTGCTAGTATTAAAATTAATACAAGTATATAAAAATAATAAATAAATAAATGAAAATGAATGGATCAGTCAATCAATCAATCAAAATTTAAAATCTTGTTTTAAACATTGATTCAGTAAATTCCCAACATACCTGTGATTAGTATACCATACCTTTTCGGCTGTTTACTCAACCCCATGTAACTTCATGGTATCCTGTTGCATACTAATTTCAAGTTACTTGGAACTTGGATGTTTTGGCTCAGCCTATGCCAAGACTTTCCTAATGCAGGCTACCTGTTGTTTCAGGACCTGTGTTGCAACAAAAACTATCAACATAGCCAAATATTCAAAATGAAAGTTAAAAAATTGTGCATGAAATTAGTATTTTTAATTAATTGGTCTTAATAAAATGGAAAAATAATTTTGTCTGTAGTCACATCCTGAAATAAACATTTTCATTGTATCTACCATCTGAATAGGCTGAATTTTGCTGAGTGAAAATGAAGCCCATTATTTGTGTGTGGTCTGATCGTTTTATTGAGTTTGGGGTTTGTCTACTTTTGAGACTTAAAAATGCATCCTTTTTGAATGCAGTAGTGTTCAACAAAAGGTTTTCACTTGCACTAAAAATAGAGAAGTCACAGCTAAGATCTTAATTGCTTATCACCTGTTTGATCATCTGAAAGGAGATTGACAGCATCTGTCAGATTATCACTAGTTCAGACTGTGTTCTTATAAGGCATTACCAGCTTTTTGAACCTTTGGTCTCTGTATGCTTTTTGAAGGTCTTTAAATGTTACAGTGTTAAGATAAGCATTTGCACTTTTCAACATAACGCCTAAGTGCCATCACTTAGCTCTGTTAAGCATATAATACTCTTGTTTTCCTGATGGGTTGGGATATTTGTAGTTTCCAAGTCCTCAAAAGCCAGTACTCTATGGGATCAGGTGTGTGGTAAATTTACTGCACCCCATATTCTAAAGCACAGAGTGTATCTTTATATTCTTAGCAATAAAATAATTTGAATTTGAAATAGGTTCAAGAAATATTCCGTAAGTTAAAGTTTAAGGTTATCTAATTTTTCAGTCATTTCTTTGAATGGTATGTTTCTGTTAAAACCAGAATTTATCTGCCACTTTTGCCATGGATTCCCTGTTTATTCTTGCATGTAACTCATGTGGCTTAATTCCACTGTTATTGTTACTAAAATATCCATCTGTCTGTCTATCTTCATATTACTTACACTTATTAAAAACATATTCAAATGTAAATGTGTATATAAAAAAGCCATCATGTGGAAATTACATTTTAAATTCACAGAAGGTTGTGAAGTTTTTCCATATTAGGTGTTAGGTGATTTTAGTGGAATAAATTTGATAATCTTTTGATTCAGAAAGTTAAAATGTAACTGAAAATGTCTGAGGAACTGGTATGGAGGCTTGTATGTACATAGAGGGTGGGATCAAGGTGACTCTCAGAGTGTCTTACAACATGTGTGTCGTTTTTGTGTATTCGTAAGAAGTTCTTCAAATATCCCAAATTAAATATACTTTCAGAAATGAAAAACAAGTTCACCAGTGACTCTTAGCTCTCTTGGTAGAGAGAGAAGAGTGGAGTAACGTAAAATCCTGCACATGGCAAATTGCCAAAATCAGGAGTCTGTATATTTTCAGTGAATTTGATTATTCAAATTTGATTTTTTTTTTTAATTTGTCTGCATTCTTTATAAAGAATCCAATCAGATGCTTTATTACAGCTGTTAAATTACTGCCACTGTGAACTGCAAATCCCTGAAAATCTGCCTAGGTCATGTAGCTAATTTTACTGTGGAGGTTATTTAGGATTTTGGAAGGGCAGATTGTACTAACGTTGTACTACGTGGAACTATTGAGAAA
>VXBB01017368.1:99505-116264 GCA_013399915.1 Illadopsis cleaveri | reverse complement strand
TCAGCTGTGGAGATAACTTTCTGGTTGTGATGACAAAGGAGAAAAAAATAGATATGGAACTCAGCATGGCTGAGGAATTGGTTATAGAAAAGCAACAATGAAAGTTAAAACTACCTTTCGGCTGGGTGACTTTTGAAGTGTGATACATTCATGATGAAATTACATATTTATCAGATTACTTCTATACCATACAACTTCTCTGTGAAGGAAAAAAATGGTGCTTTTTAAAAGTTAAAAATAGAGATGTTTTACTTGTTATCATAAAAACACAGTACACCTTTCCATACCAGAAAGGAGCATGGAGAAAGGAGACTTTGCTGCTGATGTAACCATGCAATGTACAGTATTTCTTCTCTTCAGAAACTGCACCCATCCTTGTGACATGCCTGCACCCATCATTGTGACAGGAGAAGAGCATTTTTGGAGGAGGATGGTGGAGGAGCAGTATTGCCATTTTGCTGTGAGACTCGTGATGAAGTTATGAGAGCAGAGACAGGACAGAGTTCCCATGAGAATACTTGTGTAGCAGAAGGACAAGGGCAGACACTGCAGAGAAGGAATAGAGGAAGAGTAGGGCTCACGTACAGCAGTTTGCACACAACACTGTGATTTTCCACAACCATTGCCTCCCTCCCTCCCTCCCTCCCTCCCTTTGTCTTCTGAACAGGACTGCCATAGCATATGGCAGCACCCAAACTTCTCTTACTCCTCGTTTTTCAGTCTTCAGAGACCTTCTTTTCCCTTTCTTCAAAGAGCTTCATCCTCTCTTTTTTGCTTCCATTAAGCAATTTGCAATCTGACATATGGGAAAATGTTCTAGGAAAGAAGGTGCCTGAAGACAGTGTCAAGACACTTGGCTAAAGACAAGACACAACAAGGGAAATAAGCATTATACTTACGAATACGTAACTTTTCTGTGGGCTAAATCTGTTTTTTTCTCTCTGTTAGTTAACACCTATTCCTCGTCTTGTTCTCACATTCTTGGTACCCTTCTGGAAGTGATAGACAGAGAAGGAGAATCACAATATCATCTGAGCTGGCTCTTCAGTCAACTTCAGTGTAACACGTGAGGAAATTTTTGTGGGACATAGTCTTATTATGAGCCAGCTGTAAGACTGGGGAAGATGAGTTATAAAGAACTGTTATATACATTAATTTTGCCCTGGGTGTGCCTGCACTTTTGTTCAGTGTCTTCATGCAAATACGATCTAGTAGGCATTTATTCATTTTCTGCACAAAGGCTGTTAAGGATCTCTCTGGTGCTGGCAGGATTATACTTCTTTTTGTGGACCTAAGAATGTGTATCCCTAAGAATTCAGGCAGTACCTCTATCCATGTAACTTTCATGTTGGTAAAGTTTCATGTTATAGTCAGGCACCCCTGTGCGCCTGGAAACTTGAATCTTTGCTACTAAGAAATGTCTCACAGGTGGTGTTGATGATGCATTTCTTTTAGTTGTGAAGCATATCTGGTCTTCCTTAGGAATTGTGGATCTATCAGAAGGCATAATTGCATGTAACTTGGAGCAAATAATTTGGAAGGCTGAAAAGCTGATGTTGCAAATAAAACCAGCCTCTATCTACATGGAGAGCATAGAGGAATTCAGAGGAAATAGTTTCCTTTCCCCACTCCTAGCCTATTGCCAAGAAAATTTCTAGCTGTGGAACAGGTCCATCTGTTATCAAGTTTCATGCTTCGTAGTGTAGCACTTGGAGCTAATGAATGCCTAAAAAGACTGCTTGTCTATCTCCAGAAGCTGACTTGTGTCTTTATATAAAATGTTTTCCAGGAGTACAACCAACCATTTATGTGCATTTTTTTGCAGCGACAGCTAGTTGAAGAAACTTTAGTTTCTGTCTGAGGTGGAGTCTTGCCCCAGGATTCTTATTGCATGCTTTTCTTTCTCAGTCTGTAGTCTTCAGATGTGATGTAGTTTTACCCTCCTATCTTTCCAGTCCCCAAATTATGAGAGTAGAAAGATCAGGTGGTGTATTATGTTAGCTCCTTGGCCAACATGTTCTCATTCTCCAAAACTCAAGATACTCATGTTAATATTTCATAACTAATGATTTCTGGTCATGTGTAATCTCTCAGGAATATCAGCTTCTGGAGAATCTTTGAACTATTAGTAGAGGAAGCTATCTCTTTAAGAAATCTGTAAGGAGAGCCTCATTCTAATTGATGCGGCTTTCCATCCAGTAAGGGCAACCAGTCTGTTCTGACCACACCCACATTTTTTAGAAACAAATAAATATCTTTACAAAGGCAGAGAGAGAGGAGAGTTGTAATTGTCTTGTGATGTCTCCTTTTACTCAAACCCTGCCCTTCCACAACAATTAAGGCATTGTATGTTTTATGCCACAGTGTATGACATTCCAAGTAGCCTTTTTTTTCTGCATAAGAATGCAAATTTCTATTTCCTATTTCATCAGGCTGCTTAGGGCTTGTTAGTGTGTGAGGCTTTTATCAGTTTGGAAACTTAGGTAGATGATGCTGTAGAACGTGTCACCAAAGAAGGGCTGAGACTGGCAGATTATTGTTTATCTGCACTGAAATACTGACATGTTGCCTTTGACTACTTCCAGTGTACTGGAGGTGTGTGGGCTAGATCTGTCTGGGAGTCATATTTGGCTAATTTTTTAAATTAGAAAAGGCAGACACAGTTTTTGGCAGTAAGTTTTTGTAGGTTTCTGAGAGGGACAAAACAATAGGAATGAATGTGTTGCTAGACAATGCGACAGGTCCTTAATTTTTCTTGTCTGCATCAGTAGCTTGGGGAACTTGGGTCACCAATGTCTTTGATGAATGCCTAGTTAGATCTCTTTCCTATATGTGTTTCATATATTCTGTTGATCTTTTCATCTTAATACAGAATGAGGAAACTTCTAGAAATCCAAACATTTCTGAAGGTAAAAGAATGCATTCACTGTCTAGCACTAATATGTACTTTTCCTTTTCCGACTGTACACATAACAAATATGTCAACTTCTGCCACGCCTTCTTCCTTCCTATCCAGGGTAACACATTCTTATTGGATTTACCTTTGTTTTAATTTTTAAAGGACTGAGTCCGGCTTTTGAAAAAGGTGTATGGGGTGTGTTCTTCTCATGCACTCAGTAAAGGTTCTTTTATTCTTTTTATGATTGCTGTTTGATAGGGGGAGAGTTGCCTGCAAGGCACGTATTTTATGGGTAACATTTTGAGGGTGAACATAATTAAAGCTGAAAAGTTCAAAAAGCTCTTGTGCTTAAAACAACACAATCAAGAAAGCAAAAAAATAGAGAAAGGGAGAACTAATAACTTAAAATTGCCATAGAACTGTTCTATTGAAAGAAATCTCCGTAAACCAGAGGGTTTTTAAAATTTGTAATCTGAGAGATGTCACATGAAAATAAAAGGGTAGGGAAAATAGGAGTGGGAACAGAGTTTTCTGTGTGAAATACATGTTTCTTGGGACACTGACATGTAAGAGAAAAACATAGGAAACATAAAATAGGCTGAAGTGCTGAAAATGGGTTTTTGGAGGGAGATGAAAACTGATGCATGTGAAGGCAAAAGGATTATTTTGGCTGGAAACCTGAATACAGATTACATCCTCAAAAGAGATGGATCGCAGTGTATATTCTTTAAAGAAATGTACATCTGAAGAAACCCTTTATGAGTAATGGCAACAGGATTTTATGATGCTGCTCTGAAGATTATATGCTTGGGGGAGCTGAAGTAATTTTGTGTTTCCAGGCAGGTAGAGCCTCCTGGTGCATGACTTCTGGAAGGTGAAATTTCTGTTCTCATTGGGCTGGGGAAATAATGTATATGACCTGTGTGCTCAGTAACAGATCCTCACAGCAGTTTTGTTTTTTAACAAATAGGCTACATTTGAGGAGAAGAGAAAGAAAGAGTGACTTAAGAAGTGAAGAGCAACTTGGCATGAGTGTGACAGAATAACCTTTGTGCAACTTTCTGCTTAATTTCTTCATAACTACTAAGTTTCATTTCATAGAAGATATGTCACAGTAGTAGATCAGGGAATCAAATGTATCCACATGGAATCCTGCAGGATGATATGCAAAATCCTGTTAAGGATAATATGCTTCAGTGGCTGCTTCTGAGAATGTAGGAGGAAGGATTATGGATTTTAGTGAAATGAAGCAGAAATTTCTTTAACCCTTACAAATCTGCTCCTGACTCTCTGTTGCCATCCTTTCTTACACCAATGCACACAGTATTTAGTTGTCTTCATGCAGAAGTGTTCTTTGCTATTTGATAACTTCCAAGTTTTGTAATGATAAAAACAATGCTAACTACCTGAATGATACACAGAAATTGCAAATTCTGGCTTGCAAGCAGTTCAGGAAGCTTCCTGTTGTTCTTGCACTAGAAAGCACTGCACAGTTTTGTTTAAATTCTGTACTTTTGCCACACAGTGCCATAGTTACACCAACCTGTTTAATTGCCATCAGATGTTGGCTGGTGTTTTGCATTTGTTTACTACCTTCATAATGAGAGGTCAGGGTTTGATGGTTTTCATGTGAGAGGAATTGCCCTGCTTTGAATTAATCTATACAGGAAATTCTGGCTTTTTAAATTCCTTTTGTAATCTCTTTTGCCCACAAGACTCTTCTTCTCTATTCTCAGCTTTTCTAGTTTCAGACTGGAGGATTTTTTTTTCTTGTGGGGAGTTAGAAACGCAAGTTGTTTCTAGGCAACGCACATTTTAGTCCCAAGGCTTTGACACCACAACACTTTGGAAGTTGCATCACCATTAGATTTTTAACTTTTTTTTAATCGGTCAGAGTTGGAGAGTGGAGCAAGCTTTTATAATAAATCACATTCTTTTGTATCTAGAGAACACAGAATAAATTGAGAGAACCAGATCAGAGAAGCTTGTTTCACTTCCTCTCACCCAGTTTCCAAAATGCTTGCGTATGCACTGAAGTGGGCCATCTCCTTAAAATAGTCTTAACCTTAAAATAGTGCTCATGATGCGTGCAGTTGGGAAGGCATTGGGACTGCATGTCTGTCCATGCTGCTCTCGGAGTATTGTGGTTGGAGTGAAGAGCTAGTGCTGGTCCTGCTTGCTCAGCCCCTCTCCCTTCCCCTGCATCATTGCAGCCTGTGCTGTGGCTGGCAAGCATTACCACTTCTATATTTGAAAATGAATGCTGCATAATAGTGAAGCTTTTTAATCTGGTCTTTTTTGGGTGCTTTTCTTCAGGAAGGGTGTTTCCAACAGGATTCATGTATTGTAAGCATGTGTGTGGTAACATAGTTAACAAAGTGCTGAATAATTGATATCTTAAAAGATTGTTTTAATGTTTTTTTGTATTTCTTATCCTGAAATGTCAAGCCATTGTGTGGATAATTAAGTCATATTGAATTGAGCCAAGTCATGGCAGATATATATTTTTTGTGAGGTAATTCTGGGTCATGGCATCTTTTGTGCAGAGGAGCTGGAAGGTCTTGAGTTCTCTGCTTATACGATGAAGAGACCAACGTAAATGTAGAGAGAGGAGCTTCACACACGTATACCAGTCTGCTGACGTCTTGCATAATGTGCTGTAAAAGTGAAAGAAATATGTCTTTATAATATCATCTATGTTTATTTCCATATTTATATATTAACCTCATATTTCTTTGAATTGAAGTAGTGTTTTTTACACAGCAACTTTGGTTGCAGGAACTCCTGAAAAATGTTCCTAATCCAATAGAACACAATATAGCATGACAAATATCATGAAGGATATTAGAATTGTAGAAGCACTGGCAGAAGAAAAAGGTTGTATAACATCTCTGACATTCGGTTTCAGCTGAAACAGACAAGAAAATCTTTGTTTGTAATGCCGAAATCCTTTGTTGGAGTAGGCAGTTATTTAGTAAGAGATTAAATTATTTACTACAATAAGAAAATTTAAATACATTCTCTTACCTTATATAGAAACTACTATTACAAACTTTCTCCTTGGGCTGCTAAGCAATCACATGTCTTTTTCCCAGTGAGCAGGAGTGTGAACAAAAATATGACTTTATTCACTCAAGGCCATGCTTGACTTTTTTATTAATTTGGTGAGGCTTTTTAAAGGAGCAGATATGTAAAATAACACCACTTGTCCAGCTGGTATTTTTAGCTGTTACCATGTGAAATGACTTTAAATGGAAGTTTTGGATGTATTCTGTGCCTTGGAAGAGATGACGTCTGAACACTGAAATCTTGAATTTTAATTGTAGTTTTAATGCTTTATCCTATAAAAGCTTGAATTTGTGTTTTGTCTTCAAATCCTTATGTATGGGGGAGATAACTGTTTCTTCTTATTAAATCATTACAGCTTATCAGGTGCTTTTTTAACAACAAAACTGTATTGTCTGGCATTTTCTACACAGTGTTGACAATTTTGGACTTGGTCTTCTGCTTCAGACAAAGCAGATAAAACGCATGGTGTCATCATATGTTGGAGAGAATGCTGAATTTGAGCGCCAGTATTTATCTGGTGAGCTTGAAGTTGAGCTTACACCACAGGTAAGGAGTGTCTCTAAATGCTTAAGTGCTCTTATAAAATTGTTTTGCAATCCCAAGGTTTTGCTTATGTGCAGAAGGCATTTTCCATCTGTGGTGGGCTGATCCTGACTGGACTCCAGGTGCCCACCAAAACCTAACTCTCAACTCACCTCAGCTGGGCAGGGGAGAGATATATAATAAGAGACTCATGGGTTGAGATAAGTAAAGGCAGAGATCACTCACCAGTTATGATCATGGGCACCATAGACTCAGCTTGGGGATCTTAATTTGGTTTATACCAATCAAATCAGAGTAGGCTGAGAGAAATAAAATGAAATCTTAACACCGCCTTCCCCTATACACACTTTACTCCAAGCCTCCCTTCTTCCTTTATTCACAGTTTACCTCCTCCCTCCTAGTGGCACAGGGGGAGGAGGGAATAAGGGGCTGTGGTCAGTTCATCACATGTTGCGTGGCTCCTTTCTGCTCCCTCGTGCTCTTCTGCCATCTGGTGTGTGTTCCTTACATAGGATCAGTCCTTCAGGAGCAGACTGCTTCAGCACAGGTCCCTTCCACAGGGTACAGTCCTTCAGGAGCAGGCTGCTTCAATGTGGATCCCCTGTGGGCTCACAAGTCCTGCCAGCAAACCTGCTCCTCTGTGGGCTTGTCTTTCCATGGGGCCATAGGTCTTGCCAGGAGCCTGCTCCAGCATGGGCTTCCCATGGGGTCACAGNGAGCACCTCCTCCTCCTTCACTGACCTTGGAGTTCGCAGAGCTGTTCCTCTCATGTGATCTCACTGTTCTCTGCTCTGCATGCACTTAAGTCTGTGCAGGAGGTTCTTCAATATGCTGTCCTAGAGGCACTGCCACTGTTGCTGATGTGCTTAGCCTTGGAACCAGCTGGCACTGGTTCTGTGGACACTCGGGGAAGCTTCTGGCTATTCTCACAGAAGCCACCCCTCTAGCTACCAAAACCTNTCTTTGAGGCATTTACCTGCTTGGGCTTGGGTCTTCCAGGGGCTGCTGATGGATTTGTACTCTCATGTGGCCCACCATGGGCTGCAGGGACACAGCTGCCTCACTGTGGTCTTGCCACGGGCTGTAGGGGAATCTCTGCTCTGGCACCTGGAGCACCTCCTCCTCCTTCACTGACCTTGGAGTTCGCAGAGCTGTTCCTCTCATGTGATCTCACTGTTCTCTGCTCTGCATGCACTTAAGTCTGTGCAGGAGGTTCTTCAATATGCTGTCCTAGAGGCACTGCCACTGTTGCTGATGTGCTTAGCCTTGGAACCAGCTGGCACTGGTTCTGTGGACACTCGGGGAAGCTTCTGGCTATTCTCACAGAAGCCACCCCTCTAGCTACCAAAACCTTGCTAAGCCAATACAACATCTTAGGGTCATGCATCTGTTAAGAACTGACCGTCATTTGTGTGAATTCCTTTAATGGAGTTAATTAATTAATAATAGATTGTATTAATTTGAAGCCTATATATATATATATTTTTTTTTTTTAAGATTGTGGAGAAAGGCATAAAGTATGCTCAGTACTGTGGCCCCATATAAAGGGAAGGAAGTCAAGGAGCGGCTCCGTTCCCATCTTGATGGCGGGTTTTGGGGACCTTGCATGTGCAATGCCTGCCATCTAGTGGGCAGGAATCAAATTGGGAGATTTTGTTCATTCTGAGACAAAACCTTTTGGGGCTTGTTCATTAACTCTTAATGAAATTAATCTGTGCATACTGTTGTGAGCAAATTTAAAATTTGACTTTTTAGCACTGTATTTTTAATTATTTTAGCCCTGCCAAGCTGCCTGAATAGCATGAATGCAATGAGATCCTAAAATCATCAATATCAGTTATGTTGTATTGAGATCAACTTCTCTGAAGTTGGTGCTCTAACTCTAAAGCCTACAGCATGTTAGTGTGTGGAGTTTTCAGAAGTGACACATACAGTTTGAGCTTTAAACAGCTATTTATATAAGTGTCTGGGAAAAACAACTGTGTTAAATTTTTATTAAGAATAGTATCTTGAGCTCTCTCTCTCTTGTGAGTCACAGAATCACAGTATGGGTCAGGTT
Source organism: Illadopsis cleaveri (assembly GCA_013399915.1). Lineage (NCBI taxonomy): Eukaryota > Metazoa > Chordata > Aves > Passeriformes > Timaliidae > Illadopsis > Illadopsis cleaveri. The sequence goes on along the minus strand of VXBB01017368.1, from coordinate 107,694 downwards.
GGAAGGACCTACAGTGGGTCTTCTAGTCCAGCCTCTTTTGTCAAGCAGGGTCATCCCAGAGCACATGGCACAGGATTGTGTCCAGATGGTGCTTGGCTATCTCCAGTGAGGGAAACTTCACAACCTCTCTGGGCAACCTGTTCCAGTGTGTGGTCAGTGTCACAGTAAAGGAGTTCTTCCTTATGTTCAGGTGGAACTTGTGTGCATCAGTTTCTGCCCATAGCCTCTTGTCCTGTTGCTCAGGACCCCTGGACAGAGCCTGGCTGCCTCGTCTTGGCACGTTTTCTTCAGATACTTACAGGCTTTTATAAGGTCCCTTCTCAGTCACCTCTGCTCAAGGCTGAACAGGTCCACTCCCTCAGCCTTTCCTCCTAAGCGAGATGCTCCAATCCCGTAAGCATCTTTGTTACCCTTCACTCCAGGAGTTCCATGTCTTTCTTGTCCTGAGGAGCCCAGAACTGGACACAGCAGTCCAAACATAGCCTCACCAGGGCTCAGTAGAGGGGCAGGGTCAGCTCCTACGACCTGTTGAAGATGATCTTCCTGATGCACCCCAGGATACCTCTGGCCTTGGCCTCAAGGACACACTGCTGGTTCATGGTCAGCTTCTTGCCCACCAGGACCCCCAGGTCCTCCCCCACCAAGCTGCTTCCCAGCAGGTCAGTCCTTGGCCTGTACAGGTGCAAGGGATCATTCCTCAGCTGCGAGACCCTGGTTGAATTTCAGATTGTTCTTCTCTGCCCATGTCTCCAGCCTGTCAAGGTCCCTCTGAAGGGCTGCACAGCTCCCTGGGGTATCGGCCACTCCTCCCAGCTTTGTGTCATCAGTGAATGTACTGAGGAGTCCTCTGCCCTTCCTCCAAGCCACTGATGAATAATTTAAACAATACTGGGCCCAGTATTGACCCCTGGAGTACACCACTAGTGACAGGCCTCCAACTAGAGCCTGTGCCACTGATTACAGCCCTCTGAGATTTGCCATTCAGCCAGTTCTCAGTCTACCTGTCTTCTCATACAGTCCACTCTTCCTGAGCTTGCCTATGAGGATGCTGTGAAAATGGAAACATTCTAATGTTTCTTAGAATTACAGACGTGAGTGGAAAAGTTCCTTTCATACCCAGTCAGCAGACCTGAAAATAGCCAGACACTTGTCATGTCTGATATTTCAAGTGTCACAAATCTCACAATGCATTTTTTCCTTCCTAGCTAATGTTCAGTCCTTTCACCTAGAGGGCCATGAACTCCTTAGACATGTAGTTGGCTCTGTGGACTACAGATAAACTATGCAGATCCAGCATGGAAATAATGGGTCTACAGTATATAATGGGAAACAGTAAGGTGAATTAATTACCTGCTCAGAGATGTGGGGATTTGAAATATTTGTCAAGAAAAATAGTCTTTCCTAAAATAGTTTGGTATAACCTTAGGCAAAATGGGACACTTTTGTATTATTGTTGCTCAGAAAGGAAGAGGTTACAGTGAGGTCTTGAAATCCTAAGGCTTCTTAGAACACAGGGCTCTGAATTGTTTCATGGTTTGCATCTGCTTCTTGCTGCCATTGTGAAAACCAGAAGCCATTGTGCTTCTTGCAGGGAAAATGAAATCTGTTCTAGAGGCTGTTAAACTGGATAATTGACCATGATGTTCTTGTCTTGCTTTGAGTCCAGGAGAACATTAGAAAATAAAAACCAAAACCAGGAAATGACAATAATGAAAAGCAAACACACATTTTTGTCCATAAATCCGTAATTAAGGCGAATGAGGAATTTTTGCTGTTAGTATCCTGTACGATAGCTGGACATAGAGAAGAGTGCAGACAGGGTGGTCAAAGAGAGTATAAAACCTGCTCTATTAGCTTTTTGGTATTCTTGGCACAGGCAACCCAGATCACTGGACTCCCTCTTCCTTTGTCCATCTGCCATGCTTGCCTGTTTCAACTAGGAGTGGGTTCGGATGTTTTTCTTAGAATGTTGAAGAATGAATATCAATGTTTAGGACTGTCAGAGAAGAAAAACTTTTTAGGATACGTAGCCAAGTGGGAAAGAAAAAATAACTCTGTGCTATTCTCAAGAATAATGGGTTGGGAAACTGAAAGAGAGGAGAAGTAGCCAAGTGCTGGGCCTGGTATTTGGCAGGTAGTTGTATGACAGTGCCATCCTGAGCACTAATCACTGTATGTCAAGCATTTCTTGCCATATCCAGTAGTAGTCCCACACAGGAAAGCTAAAATGTGAGGAAGAAATAGATGATCACATCTCTCTACTGGGTACAGAAGGAAAAGCTACAAACGACAGGATATAAAATAAAGTTAATGCAAGCTATTAATCAAAGTTGGATTTGTTGTTCCCAAATGATGTTTTCTTAAATGTGTTTTCCCATAGGGTACTCTTGCTGAACGTATTAGAGCAGGAGGAGCAGGAATCCCAGCATTTTACACCAGTACTGGCTATGGGACACTGGTGCAGGAAGGGGGTGCACCCATCAAGTACAACACAGATGGCAGCATTGCTATTGCCAGCCAGCCAAGAGAGGTAAGAGGTCTGATTGCCATTAGGAAGCCTTCAGCACTGACAAATTAATTTCTAACATGTTTACAAGATAAACAGGAGTTTAAGGAGGAGTTAAGTTTAACCTTACTGTATTCAGTTAACTGGATGTCTGTGGTACCAGACACATTAGCTTTGCTTCCATGGCTTACTGCTGTCCTCTGTGACGTGAAGTTTTTACAGTTCTAGAGTGACTGAGCATCAAGACATGGTCCAGGTGAAAGCCTGCCTTGCTGAGTTACTCTTCACTTGACCCATGTTCTTTGCCCATGTTCGCTGTGTATTCCTACAAAATTTTGTACCATGCCACTGTAGGGTATAGAGCTGTTTGAGAAGTCTCTTGTTAGTTGGGCTGGTGCTCTTCAAATACTGCACTATGCAGTAAGCAGCCCTGCAGCTGTACGTGGAGCTTCAGCCTTAGAGGAAATGGGGCATTCTCATGTAAAACTGGGAAGAGCTCAGTTGACACAAATTTCAGGAAATGCATTTCCCTACATTTGAAATGCAATTCAGTATCAATTTTTAAAACTGTGAAGAAATAAAAAGACTGTGGCTTTCAAGGGAGAAACAAGGATTTCATTTTGAAACTGGATTTAGAATTTGGAGAAGGGAAGAGAGATCTCAGTGCCATAATTTTTCTTGAAGAAATGGGTGGGGCTAATATTGTGTGTTCCAATTATACTGTGTACAACATTAAATTACACCTCAGGCACATTTCTGGGGTAAAGGTAATTTCATCCTAACCCATGGTTTTCGTGTATTTTATACATGACTGTTTGCAGTATCTAGACATAGTCTTAGTCTTTTATATTCCCTTATTTTTTTTACTTCATTATGATGTTTTACCATTTGGAGAAATGTTTTGTTCATTAAATAGCTTGTAATTTTAATAACATTTTTCTTCATTTGTTTTTCTTTTGACATTTGTGGCAAAATCTCTCTTATTCTCCTCAGTCTAATAACTGTGGGGTGCTAATAACATGACTAGCATGATATGTTCAATTCCATTCTCCACATCCATTTTGCACAGAAGTGTCATTTTATAAAGGCTCAGATCTCCTTTTATGGTACTGGCAAACTGATGTCTGATACATTTTTCTCATAATTCCTTTGACTTTCAGCAATTTTAAAAAGCTCTCAAGTAATATTTGTGTATACTCTTACCTTCTGCATTGCTAAGAGAGGTGGTCTTTCAGCTCTTAGGATTCAAAGACTAGTTCTGTCCCTGTTCCAGGCACAGTATCATCAAAAATGCATGGAAAACCAAGTGAAACTCAGCCTGTTAGATGACATGATTTGAGTAATCTATCTTGAATTGACTTCATTGTGGATTTGGTGTTTCTGATGGCGGGCAGGGCTTATGAACTATTTCAGTAATTCTGCTTTAGCACTTTGGTTTTTGGTTATCTGGTAGAAGTGCAGGAGAAAGCATGTCTTAATTCCAGTAGATGGAGCAGGATGAATATGGATTCTCATGATGTTTCACTGTGACACTATGATAAAACTCAGGTTTATAGCCTTTCCATGCCTCTCTGTTATCATACAGTTTTTCAGTTAAAATTTTATGGAACACAAAAAGAAGTTGAAATATAATAGTCTGCAAAACTAACCCCTAAAGTAAGTATTACATGTGAAATCTGTTGGAAGAAACCTAAATCTCAATTTTGTACTTTTTTCTGTAGGTGAGGGAGTTTGATGGCCGTCACTTTATTCTGGAGAAATCGATTACAGGGGATTTTGCTCTTGTGAAGGCATGGAAGGCTGATCGTGCAGGAAACATAATTTTCAGGTTTGACTTGTTTGCTGGTGGGAAAGATTATTTTACAGTTTAGGTAATGAATGAGGAGAATCCTGTCTCCTGTGTTAGGGCAAAATAATGTTTTACTGATTTCACTTTCTTTCATATTGCCTTTCCCTACTGTCAAATTACACAGCTATAAAGCACCAAAATATAATTGCTTTTTCTAATGACTTTTGAGAATTCAAACATAGCTATGAAATAAAGCACTCATAGTTAAAAATGAGACACAGCAGACCGAACTTGTTATGATGACTGTTGAGAAATTTAGTGACATTCTCTTTCTTTCAATTTTCATGTTATTTTGTGTCCTTTTTCTTGAGCAACTAAAGGCTGACCCAAGAAGTACAAGTTCATGTACAACAGAAGAGAAGGGAATTGAGTCAGTCTTCTGGCCAGTCAGTGATAGGAAAACTGATTGTGTGTAAAGAAAACTGTTTAAAGTTGATTCCATCTCAGTGGTGTAGGGAAAGGCATCATATGAATTTAAACATCTTTGCAATTAAAAGTTTGATGTTGCACTACTGAGAAAATCTTTTACACAAGTTTCTCTGTTTGTGTTCTGGTTTGTCCTGAACTGAAGTGGGAGAGAGGTTTGCTTATGTTTAATGCCTGGTTTTTATTTGTTTGTCTTATGGCTATCAGATGAAAAGGTAAGTGTTGTAGTTATCACTTGCAGTTCATTACAAGCACATGCTGACTGAGTTTCCAACGAGTTGGAAAAACAACTGAAAAATATATGTATAAAATAATACCTTTAAAGTAATGCTTTTCTTTATGTATGTATATGTGTGTGTGTATATATATATCACATAATTAATACTAAATTAAAATACTTGAAAATTAATAAATAAGTTTTTATTTTGCCCTACTCTTGACATCCTGACTTGCCCACTGGCAAGATAATATGGTTTCTGTTTGAAAGCTGAACTTTTTTGTGTGGGTGCAGATGAATTTGATGGGTGCTAAACTGTTCTTCTTAGGCTCTGGTACATTGAATACAGGAAACACTCTTACCCCTTGGCCTTGTCTTTGTTTGATCCTGAGCCTCTTCTCTCTGTGTTTCTATCCTGTATCTTTCTACTGATGCATAATAGCAACCTGTCAAAAGTTCTTTCATTCTCCACAGAAACAGACTAATTGTGTTCTTCTTTTATCATCTTCCTTTATGTCCTGTTCTCCATGCCTTTTCTTCTTCCTGTTCCTTTTATGTCTCCCACATTCACACAATACAGCTGATAACAGATAGTACATCCATGTGGGGTGAAGACCTAAAAATTTTGACTCCTCCCTTCAACTGTAACTAATTGAAGATGGAAACTAATCATCATCTGGCATCCTATTCCATATAGAATATTGCTAGCTCAAAGGAATTTGCTTATGATAAGCAGTGACCTATTCAGTTTCTGGATGAGACATGATTATCTGATAACATAGAACATCATCTTATAACTTGCCATCTGCTACCACTTTCACAGCAGTGTGGTACTATTTATAGTGTATTTCCTGTGACTCTGTGAAGCCAGTAGCAATGGTGTAAGTGTCTGCCAAACTGTTAATCATCCTTCGGCTAAGAGCTTTTATAAATTTAGAGGACAAATTTTAGGTACACTTACTTGGACTACAGGCTGGCATCAATTTTTTTCCTATTCTCAAACATCAAGTTATACTGTTTGCTTGGAATTCAGAATTCTTTAGAAAGCTGTTTTTAAAACTGTTTGTTTTGGTTTTTTTAAAAGTTATACTTCATGAGCCCTAGATCTTTTGTTCCATACAACAGTTGTGGTGGCTTTCATATCGGGCATCTTCATGCTGAGTGGACTATTCTGCACCACTTCGCAGTGGTTAGCTGTTGTCTAACAAAGGTCTTAACCTCCCTTGGAGCTTTGCTCATTAGGGACAATATCAGGGAGTGCCACTGCTTCTGTGGATAGTCAGAGAATCCCAGAATGGGCTGGAAGGGAACTTAAATATCATTCAGTTCTAGCCTCTGGCTGGGGCCAGGAACACTCTTCACTGGGTTGGGTTGCTTAGAGCTCCATCCAGCCTGGCTTTGAACACTTCCGGGGATAGGGCATCCACAACTTCCCTGAGCAACCTGTTTCAGTTCCTCACCATCTTCAGTAAAGAATTTCTCCCTTATCAAATCTAAATCTAAAATCAAATCTAAATCTAAATCAAGTCTAATATCAAATCTAATATCAAATCTAAACCTCCCCTCTTTCAATTTGAAGCCATTCTCCCTTGTTTTGTCACCACGTGCCCTTGTGCAAAGTCAATCTATGTTGAATACTCNGTTGTCCCTGCCCAGGTGCAGCACCAGCATTTGGCCTCGTTAAATTTCATCAGATTGCCATGGGTTAGTTCTTGACCTTGTCCTGGTGGCATCCCATCCTTCAGGAGTGTCAACAGCACCACACAGCTTGGTGTCATCTGTAATTTGTTGAGGGAGCACTCAATTCCTTCGTCTGTGTCATTAATGAAGATATCAAGTGACGCTGGTCCCAGCACAGACCCCTGAGGGACATCATTTGTCACTGATGTCCATTGGGACTCTGAGCCATTGACCATTAACCTTTGGAAGTGACTATTGAACCAATTCCTCATCTACCAAACAGTCTATGCAATCAAATCCATCTCTCTCCAAATTAGAGACAATGATGTTGTGGGGCTGTAAAGCCATGTCAAAGGCTTTACAGAAATGCAGATAAATGGCATCCATAGCCATTTTCAATCCACTGATGTAGTCACTCCATCGCAGAAGACCACTATATTGGTTAGGCAGGACTTGCCTAACCAATAGGAAGTTTTGCTGGCTATCCTGAATCATCTCCTGGTCCTCCCTGTGACTTCACACAGCTTCCAGGAGTGTGTGCCATGATCTTCCCAGGCACAGAGGTGACACTGACAGGTCAGTAGTTTCTGGGGCCCTCGTTTTTATAATTTTTAAAGATGGGAACTATCTTCCCCTCTTTCCAGTCACCTGGTACTTCACCTGACTGCCATGACTTTTCAAATGTCATGGAGAGTGATTTGTCTACCTCCTTTGGCTCTCCGCCCTTTTCATCTGGTACCATTCTGCTAGTTGATCTAGTCCAGTGTACTTTGACTTTACAAGCAAATATGTGGTTTGTTGGTGATGAAAATAGACTGTTGACAGAGAAGGAAAAATGTTGAAGGAATAAGCTGAGTCGGAACCTCTTCTGTCAGAGTCATGTCAGGTCATCTCTTCATGCTTCAACTGGTTCTGCAAAACATAAATTCAGCTCATACCTGAGGTGTCTCTGCACTTTCGTATCATTAGGTATGTAGTGGATGTAGTTTGTTGGTTTAGTCTTGTATGAACGAGTTTGCTATCTTCTACCTCTGAGAGAAAAGATGTCATACCTTTGGGTCAGCTTAGAAATCCAGTGGAACAATGGAACTTTGTGGAGCTGAGTCCAGATCTCAAGAAAATTTTCTTAAAATAAAAAGGTAACAAAATTTAAAAAAAAATAAAATAAAAAAGGNACTCTTGTTTTTCCTCTCATTTGCTACTCTGCCTGATTTAGGGTAGCTTTTCCTGAATCACTACTAATTTGTATTGTATTCATTTCTCAGAGGAGACTATAAATTCACATTGTGGGGTTTTTTTCTTTTTGTTTCTTACTGTTATATGCTTCTTTTGGGTTTGTATAACTACCAAGAAGACCCATGGGCAGAAGATATTCATAGAATCATAGAATCCTAGAATTTGTTGGGTTGGGAGGGACCCACAAAGATCATCAAAATCCGACTCCTGGCCCTGCACAGCACCATCCCCAAGAAGCACACCATGTGCCTGAGAGCATTGTGCAAATGCTTCTT
>VXBB01017368.1:85033-96765 GCA_013399915.1 Illadopsis cleaveri | reverse complement strand
TAATACTTTTTTCTCCCTCGTACTTTTTTTTTTATTAGTTCTCCAGTTATTTGGCAAAAAGCTTTGTGATGCTTAAAATACAGACATTCCTCTAGTAGCTTACCTCTGAGCAGTCTTTCATTGTACTATTACGGCCTTTAATATTTATTAATTTATTTTTTTTTCAGGAAAACTGCAAGAAACTTCAACCAACCTATGTGCAAAGCTGCAAAGACAACTGTAGTAGAGGTAGGCAATTGAAACATATTAAGCCCTATACCGGTATAGTCAACATACCCCTTTATCTTACATGATATTCTGGAGACAGGCTGGGGGGATTTCAGGTCATTGCAAGATTTCAAATCAGAAACAGTGGTCCAGTCTCTCTCCTTGGATTGCCTTCTCCTGACACTATGCTCTGCTTTGGTGATTAATTCCTTTGTTGCTGTACATCTAATGCTGACCAGGACTTCATGTTCACTGTGATCAGCCTTTGAAAGGAAAATAAAGCAAGGGCCTTCAAATTTGGTAAGTAAAGTAATGTGTGGATGAAAGAGAAAAAGAGGCTTAGGCTGTGCTTGAGAAGATTCACATAAGACTTTATGCAAAACTTCTTGAAAATAAAATCAAGTATGTAACAACATAGATTAGGTAAACTATAGACCTATCACAGTTGTGGTCTCTAAAATTTAATAAATTACATAAATGTCAGTCCATAATGAGATACAAATATTTTTCCATGTCTTGAGAAAGAGGATGGACCAGCTGATCTAGAATTTTCTTCCAATCTTTTTGCCCTTCTTCTTTGTCTGAAATGGTAATATTTAAAAATATGAAGTAGGCTGCACTGGAAAAATACTGGTGCCTGGAGAGTTGCTAAAGCATAGAAATATGTAAAAGATAGGCTGCTCTATTAGGTTTTTCTTCACTCTCTGGTAAGTTTTTTTATATGCCTAATAAAAGCTAAATACAGTTTGACAGTTAGATCAAGACAAACTCTTCTAGACTAATTCTAGTAAATGGTTTATAGAAGAGGCTTTTTTTTCTTCAGGGTTTCTTGTTTGTTTTGTTTGGGGGTTGGCTTGTGTTTTTGTTTGTTTGTTTGCAAGACGTGATTTGGAAAACACATTTGTTATATAAGCATCTCTGGATAATACATTTGGGAACTTCAGTTATTTCTTTGTGCCTTACAGAATTTTCACAAAAATACCGTGATACTTTTTGCCACATGACTTACAGCAACAATGCAGCAAAACATCTTCATGTTTTGTTTTTAAGAAAGGTTTCAAGTATTTTTCTCTTTAAAAATTAAATAAAGAATTTTTCCTTCTAGACACTTGTCCTTCACACCTTGTTCAGTATGGCATTTAAAGAATTTAAGTAGATCAAAGCCTTCCACCTACATTCCATCTCATTCTCTCTTTCTGCTCTTCTATCCTTATATGATAGGGTAGAATTTTCTTGTCAGTGAGCAACTGATGTGGCATTGTTCTTGCTGTAATTCCATTTATCAGTTTTTAGTAGATCTGCTGTGCACTGTGTCCACTATGAGTCTTGTTGCATTTTCAATACCATTTATAAAACTGTCAGTCTTTTGCAAAATGCATTATTAATATTACTTCACAATTCTGGTTTTTTATGGACAAATTAGATGAAGATGTAAACCCCCAGATTTAGGGCAAATATTTTAAACCATGCTTGACTTAACATCTAGATGTCATTCTTTCAAAGTGGAATTTAGAATCTTGTTTTTGGGTTTAAGAGTTAAAACTCAGGGAATCAGGAGGAGGTATCTCTGCAGGGTGTGTAGTAGATCCTTGGTGCTGAGCACTATAAGCTGTCTTAGCTCATCAATAGGGAACCGAGACAACTAAAAATTTGAGGTTTGCCTGACTCCTTAGTTAATGTTGTTCAAGGCTGAAGACTGAAATTCTCAATCCCATTTACAGGGAGAAGAAAAAAGTTTGTTTAGGGTAGTAGTTCAGATACTGTCTTGGCAGCAGTGATTTCTAAATTCTGGTGTTTGTTCCCAGCTCTGTTTCTATTTTTCACTGACTGAGCATTTAACTGAATTTAAGCAGACAGTTCTAGTCTCTAGGAGTAGAGACTTGAAGCCAACCCTGCTCCTTTTCATCAAAATAGCTACGGGTCAAGCTTGTCTTCAAAGATGAAGTGATTAATTGGGGTTTTCAGGATTGTTTCCCACTTTTCTGAGATTTACTTTAGTTTCTGATCATTGATACAAATATGGAATGGTATTTGGCATAGTAAGATACTAATGAAATAAAAACAACTGGAAATCCAATCTCAATATATCTGTGAAATTGTTGAAAATAGTAAGTTAACTGGAGATCAATTACATTTGTTAACATGTCCTGCTAAGTTACCCTGTGGAGCTGTGAAATCTGACATGTGGAAGACTTTTTTTTCTTTACTTAATGCTGCTGTTCTCTAGTTATAGTCTGTGTGGTGTTTTACATGCTCTTATCTGAAGTACAGGCAGACACTTAATAATTGTAATAATTCAGAGGCAAAGAACTTTTGTGGATGTGAAGGATAAGAGGAAAAAAAAAAAGGATAAGAGATTAAAAAACCCCCACCTCTCAAACTCACAGACTGATTGCTATTGTTTGCTTAAAAATTCTCCTGTATTGTGAGAAGCGAGATTGGCTGTGCATAGAGGCATCTGAAGAATGAAGAAGGAGGAAGTCAGACTGTACTGCCTGTTATGTTTGGGACACACAGTGAAGAATTACTGATTTTTTAAACGTCACATTAAATTTTCAGCCATGTTTATTTTGAATAGGGAAATGGTCAGAAGTAGCCATTCAGTACTCATTTTGGGATCAGAAATACATTGATTGTAAGCTTCTAATGAAATGCAACAAGTGCTTACTGATCTGCACAAATTTTTTGAACTGTTGCATGCATCTCTTTTGTTTATCTACGTAAGAGGGAGTAGAACCTATTATCAAGATAATAAGGATGAGTTATCTGAGGAACAGATAACTATCTGTAGAAATCTAACTGTGCAAAGTCCAAAGGAATTTCTACTTTAATTTGAAGGTGACCCATTATTAAAGATCAAAATCGAATTTTCAGCTGAATAGCATGATTCCTGTTGTTTGGAAATTAACCTTTACAGAGAAAATTCTAAATAATATTATTTTGGCATTATACATGAAAGTGAAATGATGCAGGGAGTTCATCTGCTTCTCACTTGAGCTTGCAGAACTTGCAGAAGTTAAGCATGCGGCCAGATCTGTAGCTTTGTTTGAACCTGAGCTCTCAAGCACACACTCAGCCTGAGGCTTTCGAGCTTTTTTCAGATCTATAAACAGTTTCCTGCTTCTATAGCAAAGATGGGAGAGTTGAGAAATTGGCTGATACAAAAGAAACTCAATGGTCAGAAGTTACATACAAACCACTAGCCCTTGTAAAGGTTGAAAGTAAGAGCATAGCATGTGAAGAAACTTGAGAGGTTGTGTGGTGTTACAGATGTGGTAACAGTTCCAACACTGTTGAATGAAGGTCAGGCTGAATTGAGGAGGCGTCACTGCTTTCAGGACCCTCAACAGAGCCATTGAATTTTGTGATAGGAAATGAACTGCGAGGCAGCTGGAGTTGCAGCAAGGCCTCTTGGATTTGTGCCTAGACTCGTAGAGCAAGGGCTGTGATAACAGGGTGCTTCTTAATATGTGCGTCTCCCTGTAGAGACACCTCTGAGCAGAGCCCCACTGGGGCTTTTGCTCATGACACCTCTTTTTTGTAGGGACTTGGGGCTACCCAAAGCCACAGAAGAAAACTTGGTGTAACCTCGCCAGATATGGTGTTATGACAGCATGGGAAAAGGTGATGTAGGCTTGGGCTCTTGCTTTCTGCCACAGAAGAGTACATAAATGTCTGTAACATGTCCCAAGTGACCCTTAGCTCTTATCTGTTTTCTTGTTATTCTCTGCTGTGAGACCTACTGAATATTTTTCCCTGGTGAAGTGGTTTGAGATCTCAACCACTGCCACCGTGAAAGTGTTTGGTAGTGGTAATGATCAATGTGTTTAGAAATATTTATTGACTGGCTGTTTGAATATCCAGTTTGAATAATTTTCTTGTTCAGATCACAGAAGATGGCTAAATATATCTCCTTGGGTAAATAGCATTTACACCTCAAATAATATCAGGGGAGGGAAAAAAAGAGAGTGTACTTTCTCATAAAAATGCATTAAATAAAAATCATTAAGCCCCACATTTTATCTCTGGTTGCCTAGTAACAGCACAGCCACATCAGTGAGCACCATTTTCTCAGGTACAATGAACTGTATGGCACTAAGGGACAGAATCAGACTGAAATAAGCTATTTGTATCCTGTTATCTGTGCTAAATCATGACATTTGATTTTATTGAGGAAACTGGAAATGAACCGTTTTTGTGTGTGTATGTCTATTCCTCCAAATGCTTTAACAATGGCAAAACTTTCCTCACGTGCACAGTGCTGTTCTGAGGAATTATTCAAGATTTTTGCATAGTGACAGTTTATTATAAAAAACCTGTAAGTACCACTTTAAAGTGAAACAATCATCTAATAGAATCTTTTTGTCACCTGGGTGCTCCAACCATGGAACTCCAAAGTGAACCCTGGTAGAGGATGGCTTTGGGACGGGCACAGACTTTACATTAGTGTATGTTTCTGTAAAACCACAGATCAGGATGAAGGACGTAGAATTGAAGTCCTTCTGTGCAAATGCTGTAACCACTGAGCTTTTGTGTTTGCTATATCTTTTGTTGATATTATTTAATTGCCCAATGATGAGTCTGTGTGTGCTTAGGCAATGGTTGTGAGGGAGTGTTTCATGGATCTGCGATGGGGGAAGGGCTTTTTTTAAGAATCACATTTGTTACGGGATGGACGCTGAACTTCTTAGTCCTGCCACATTAGCAGCTGCTTTTGGCACAAGTGATAGTAGAATTCTAGTTGCCATAGTATGCTCATATAATACATTTTTATATGTGTATATGTATAGTTAGTATAGAAAACTTTGTGTCTTGAACTTGTAGGTAGTTAGTGGGGGCTTTCAACTGCGTAAGTGTATTTACATGCCTAGGCCTTGGCTAAATCCTGAGTCACAGATGCCTGTGGATCTGAATTTAGATAACCCGAATATAATGTATAGACATTAAAATAACCTTTCTCAGAGAGATCATAGTTGAAAGATTTGAATGAACACTTGTGGGAGAGCAACTTCAAAATACAAACCAATGATTCTTAGAAAATGTAGAAAGGAAAGAAGAAATTAAGTTATGGAAAGACTCTGTTAATGAGCTTGAGAATAAAATTTTCCAACATGGAGGAAGTATTGGAAGAGCAGTAGGAGTTTGACCTTGATCACAGTCATTGTAATCTCAAACACAGAAAAGAAACATGATAGAAAGTGAGCACCAAGGTCAGATGTCTGAATCTAAGCATTACAGAGCCAAGGCAAACCAAAATGCTTAAGCTTCTAAGAAATATCCAGCCCAGTACAAAATAAAGAATACTTGAAAGTAGCAGGGAATCTTTTTAAGAATACATACATAGTGGACTGGGAGACCAAGAATACTTCACTGCTCGATGAAGGGACCAAAATTATTAGTGCAGATTACAATGAAGACTGAAGTGTTTAATACCTTTTCTCCTACAGTATTGAGCAAAGTTAACAACCAGTTTGGTGGCTATAATGATGCCAGTCATAAAAGGTTAAAGAGCACATCAGAGAAGGATTGGAGTTGAAATTCCGGGACTACTAGTATTGTTTTGGAAAAGCAGCTCCTAGAAACATTTGCACACCATTGCCGCAACAATTTTGAGTTTGCTGAAAAGAATGCCACCCCCAGACTTGAATACACTTTTTTTGGTTTTATTTCCCTTCATTATATTTGATTCCTTGCTTCTGTGTGTGCACATGCTTATTAAAAACAGAATAGAAAAATAAAACATTTCTGCAGCTGTGATGCAGACCATCTTAAAATTATTAGAAAAGTACTAATGGAATATAAGTAGTTCTAGGCTAGAAGGGAGTTCATATGTTGTTGTCATATTTAGTTAACGTGCTTCTGATGCATGGTATGATTATTGGGGAATCCTCTGCCAGGCCAGGAGTTGGACTTGATGACCTCAATGGGTCCTTTCCAACACAGCATATTCTGTTCTGTGATCTGTTCTATTCTGTGATTTTCAGAGGAATAAACTTCTTTAATAGTTAATTTTGCTATGTGGGGTTTGCTGACGTTTTTTGTTTGGATGGGATTTTTTATTGTTTTTTTTACTGTTTTTCTTTTATTTCCTGGTTGTTGCTTTGAGTTTTTTCCCCCTACAGTTGCTTTTCTTTTATATATAACATCTAATTAAATGGCTTCAGATTTGGCACTTCATTGCTCAAGTAGTGAATATTAAGCAGTTAAAATTCATGGCAGATCAAATTGTTCCTGACTGCTGTTCAGGTAGTTTTACCTACTCATAATATAGTGCTGGAAGATTTGAATTTGTTTTTCTTTTAACTGTCTCTTTTATTTTATTACTTTCTAAGTGATACTTTCTTGAATGCATATCATGACTCTTCTCAGCATTCAGCTTCATAAGTTCATTGCAGATGTGAATATATTCTTCAATGAAAAAAAATTCCTTTTATCCTTGTCACATATGTTAAGAACAAAATGACATTTAAAAATAACAAGAAAAAGCAAGCTCATCGTTGATCAGTAGATACTGCAGATTGTCAGGAAGTCAGTGTGCTGGAGAAACTGATGGAAAGCCTCTGTTTGCTCCTAAAGCTGAATTTAGAGGGTTTTTCATAACATTTTATAGAAAATCTCATAGATTGTACATTTGAAGTATATTTCCTAATAGTACTCCTGTCTTCTGTCATGAGAATTTGAAAATTAAATTTATAATACTCTAACTTTTCAGCTGTGGTTTATGTGCAAGATGTGTAAATCAATCAATGACTTACCTGACATTGCATTTAAAATCATGCTTTATTATAGCACTGAAAATATGGGAGAGTTTTAGGCATGATTCAAGAAATTTAAAAGCATATATCCTGGTATCTTAAAGCATTAATTCGTTTTCTGTGCTATTAATATATCTGATGAAGATTTCTGGTATAGAATGAGAAAGATTTAGCATCCAAACTGAAAATCTTTCAAAAAATTGCCTTCTGACATGAAGCAAATGTATGTTCTCAGATGGTCAATATACAAAATTTGAAAAGCTGCAGCCTCATAACTGTTGCTGGAGTGAAATTTTTTTAGTAATTGAATCAGTTGCTCAGATTTTAGCAACATCCTTTTAGCATCCTTCCCCTGCAAATGCGATTGCATTACTCAGTAAAAAAAAGTGAATATTTAAAGAGAAGTAATGGGTTGAGATACCAAGGCTGAGTTGACTTAAATCACGCTGATTTCTCAGGCTGCACACAGTGGTAAAAGAATGAACAAGGACAACAGAGCAGTTTTCATTTTCTGTGTCCCAGACAGTTTCCTAGTCTTCCTTTTTGTTTGTTTAGTTTTTTGTTTTGTTTTGTTCCCAAAACTTTATTAAATACTGTTATAAAGAACTCGAACTCGGGGTGTCCAGTGTGTAGAAATGCACTCTCATTTATTTTCCCATGAATTAGATACTAAGATCCTTAGTTTGCCACCTCTGATTTATCTGGAGAAAGCAGTAACTAAACTAAATCTTAAAGCAACTTCATGTTTGAACAGGTGTTCCCAGGATTTTGGTGTAGAGGAGCAAGCACACTCCTCCTTTTTGTTAACTTTTGGAATAAGTCAAATGTATTTTTTTTCAGTTTTCTTCTTGTTGAAAGAAGTGGAGAAAGACAAAGACGTGAGCAGATTACCTCAGTTGGTCAGAGCATGGTGCTAGTAATGCCAAAGTTGTGGGTCTGATTCCCTTACGGATCATTCACTTAAGAGTTTCATTCCATGATTCTTGTGGGTCCGTTCCGACTCAGATGATTCTGTGAAATAATCCTAATTAGAATGGGGGAGGTATGTAGCCAATTGGCTGTGCAAGCCATGGGATAAGGAGCACTTGTGCTCAAGACAACATGTCAGCGTTTCTAGTGAAATCAGGATTTTCTTGTTAGGCTATGATAAGCCAAAAATTCCATTTTTGTGGTTTGAAGGACTGATTTAAAAGTTTCTGCCATATTCAAATAATAATAAAGTTCTTTTATAAAGTACCTTTTTTTAAAAAAAAAACAAACCTGGGGTTTAATTTCCATATATGTCCATTGCTCTGTTTTCCAGGCAGATTTTAGGAAGGATAATGATTAAGTGCAAGAAAACTTTAATTCTTCTTAAAAATTGTTACTGACAATCTCTTTATACCCACGTTTCTGTGGTCTCTTGAAAGTGTCTAAACCACGTCAATTGTTTCCTTTCTTCCAAACATTTCCTTGAAAGGTACCCTGACTACCTTATTCCTCAAAACTGTGGAGAGGTTTATTTATCATGACTTTTTTGGGGGGTTGGGATATCTGCTATGATTCTGAAGGTGAAATGGACCATACTAATTCCCTTTTGAGAAATAAAGTGGTAACATGTCAAGTATTTTTCAGAACTCTTTGTAAATTACCGCTGTCTCTAATGAACATCTGAAATAAGGAGAACTAACAGATGTGTGTATATAACATGCCATTTTGGCATGAAATTACCATTTAGTTACCTTTATTGAAATACCTGCAGGGTTTCTTTTCTTAGCAGAGAGAACCAGCAACCTAATTAGCTACAAACCAGCTGCTAATACATTGTTTTACTGGCATTGCTTGCTATTTATCTTCTGTTGAGCATGCTCTGGTCTGATCCTTAGTTAGAAATATTCCTTGAATCTGGGGGAGGGTTTGTTGCACTTAAAGAGACTGTAAAGTACAAAAATCACCTCTTGGATAGTACAATTATATCTCTGATTTTTTTTTCAAAAGATCATTTTGCTTTTCTGTTTTTCACTTCAGTATTTAAATTCCACTTAGTTCATTTTTGAAAGTAAAGTTTAAATTTATCTCCTGACCTTCAAGTTACATTTCTTGGAATGCTTGGGATATGAGAACTCTTCTAGTCTCTTTTCATTTGTCATTTCTCTGATGTAAGAAAATAAAATCTTTGGTTGTGATTATGGTTGGGATTTTTTGGGGGTTCAATTATTGCTGGTAAAATGTGAATAATTTTAATTTAAAAGTCAGTTATTTATTTTTACCTTAGAATAAGTTCAAAGGCTTTCAGTGTAAAGCAATTTCAAAATAAGTAACAAAATACAGCAATAATTTATTTAAAGCAAGGTATGTTTTGTTTGCAAAAATGTTGAATTATACTCCAGTGGAGATAAAATTGTTAGCAGCTATTCTGTTCTGGAGTGGAAGTGTTTGGGATGTGATCAATCCCCTTATTCAGCAGAGTATTGATTAAACAGGTTTTTCTGCTATTAACTGGTCCTTAGCAAATGAAGACCTTATTCACCGATTATGGGAGTTTTGTTTGTTGTCTTCCGGCTCTTCTCCCATTATTTAATTTTATGATTAAAAATAATTCCATCATGTAATCTAAAATGCTATTTTTCAAAATTTCCTTCTCCAGAGATGAGAAAATGATTTTTGTATAAATCTCACATGGATGGTTGTGTTTTATTTTGTGTTAAGAACCTAGATATTGAGTACAAATTGGGTGCTTTATCACCTCATTTCATCAAGAAAGCAGAAGTCACAAAATGTGATCACAGCCAGCAGGAGTTCACTGATGACTTATATCAGAGCAGCCACAGGGTTTCTGAAGGAATCACTCCCTAGGTGTGCCTGCTTGTAGGAGCCTGGTTTGATTGGTAACGCTGGGGCTGCTGGACTGCTGGATCTTAAAGTAGTCTCTCATGCTCTCAGTTCAGGTAATTTTACCATTAAATAATAGCGTAAAATCCAAGGGAATGAATTCAAAGAGATATGAAAACAGCTATCTTTGCTTTCACTTTTTAATGGATACAGAATTATATAGACGTACTAGTGCAAGTCATCGAATAAGCAAGCCCATCAATTTAATGGAGGAACTTCTTTGAGAAATGTCAGTATCTTCAGACTTTGAACCTGTTCTTGAAACTTAAGACCATTGTGTATCCTCACTGTGCTAATATGTGACTAGCTTAAAAGTTTCTGAAGTGTAGTTCTATGTGTATGGCAGATCCTCCTCAGAGACTGGTGATTAAATTTTTCATATTCTTCCATGCATGCACACAGCTTTACATATACATAACCTTTGCAGATAATCAAGTATGCTTCCTCTTCTCTTTGTGGTATTTATCCTGGAGCTGCTGTGTGTGAGTACCTAGAGCAGGTAATTTCCTGTTATCTGTTTTCTCCTCTGCTGTCAGCATGGAGGAAGATGTCAAATGCGTGGAATGGAAGGGGGCGTTGGAGGAAACAGGCAGCAGGTGCGGAGAAGTGTGAAAGGAGATTAAGCCTGAGGCAACTACAAGTGGAGGTGGTAATTGAGGAGATTTAGAATAGAGAAAACAAAAGTGAATTGAGTACATTCTAGCAGGGGCTCATGATTTAGGAGGATCTGTAACCACATGACGAAAAACCTGGAGACAAATGTGGGAGATTTATGTCAGTTTTACTTTCCTAATCATCAGATACAACCTACTGGCAACAGATTTCACTGTTTTTCACTGTGGTGATGACAGAGAATAACAATCTACTAGAAAGAAGGAAAACACATAAAGGTACATCAGATCTTCAACAACATGAACCAGACAAATAAAGAGCTGCTGTGTGCTGTTCCTGTATGGCACAGAGAAGGGAGCACACAGTGAAATTTTAAGAGGTAATAAATGTTTTTCATAATAGTTAAATTTAAGAAATGCATCAATAGAGTCTCTCAGGTTCTAAGAAAACAATTAGTTCCTGGCTCATCAGAAGCTATGGAGAAGGTAATGTATGTCCAGCCTCTGACTGAGGACATCCTGCAACTGACACGTTGCTAGCAGCTGGGAGACTATAACCAGAAGTACCACACTGCCTCTTAAGATCCTGTTGCTAAGAAGAAGGGCTATTTGGCTAAGTGGACCTTCAGTGTGACCCAGACCATGTTCATTGTGTGAAAGGTTCTCTAACAAATATGAGCTTTACAGGTTTTTACTGTTCCCTGCCCCACAGTATGCTTATGAAAATGGTTGTTTGAAGTCTTATGTGACCATAATGTGATAATTGTTGACCAAGATGTGCCTTTATAAGGCTATTTGGTAGTTGCTTGATTTTAAAGTTCTAAAAGTTTCTTTTTCAGGATGGATATTGACTGCCTGTCATTCCATTACTGTTGGATTTTGACAGGAGTAGAAATTTCATGGTCTGTCTGATCTTACAAAAGGAAAGAATTGAACTCAGATCCTCTGTTTTATCTCCCTGCTTGCAGAATTCAGTAACCTGGTTTGCTTTTTTCTGTAATTAAGAAAGTTTTATACTGTGTTCTTAATTTCTAGTGAACTGTTTTCAGAGTGTATTTCATAATTTTAAAATATCAAAGCTTTTTGTAAAATTTAGTCTAAACAATTAGTATTAACTTTTTTCCCCCTCTTGTTTGCCATTAACCGTCATGAATGGTTGATCACAGTTTCTGTGATCTTGAATACAGACACATACAATTTATTTTTATAGCTCTTTATGTATTTTAAGGTTTTTTTAATTTTAAGATTTTATAAATGTTATAATGAATGTGACATCCTGACTCTTCCA
>VXBB01017368.1:60845-84960 GCA_013399915.1 Illadopsis cleaveri | reverse complement strand
AGATGTGTACTGATGAGTTTTTCTTGGTCTTTAAGTGGCTAAATTTCATTCCTCATGTTGTTTTGGGCATTTAACCAATTGTAATGTTTTATTTTACTAACATTCTGCTAGGAATGATCATTATTTCAGTTTGAAGAACTGAAGTGAACTAAGATAATTGAGATAGTGATAGATTTAATAAAGTTAGTGTAAAAATAAGCTACTTAAAAGTGCATAGGTTTGTTAGGCTCTCGTTCTTCCCCCCCATGTGTTTCTTTCTTTCATAAGCACATTTCTGATTTTTTTTCTGTAATAAGGAATTATATTGTAATTTCTGGTTATAGCTTAGTTTTATGAAAACTGAGATTTAAAACTAAACCAGCTGAAAACATTTAGCATATCTTAAAGTACATAATTAGGCTACAGAAATACGTAAAAGGATCATACTTGAATCAAAGGCCTTTTTATTTTTGAGTGTTTTGGCATAAACAGTTTGTCGTTGTTATTTCCTTACCAGTTTTTGGTAAGGAACCATAGTTTTTCATTTTTCTAACTAGAAGTCCATAACTATCAAGGTTCTCTTTTTCTCTCTGTAAGCCTTCAGAAATTCTGAAATAAAACTAGAAGAATAGCTGAATTTCTGTAAGGAAAAGGAATTCAGATTGCTTTACGAAGGAAAAGTAAATGTAAAGTAATTACAGAAGGAAATGATACTGTGAAGCAAATGACCACTGCCTCTGTGAGTGCTGATACCAAAAGGAATGGCAGAAGGCTCTTGTGAATCATAGTGGAGAACGGTTTTTATGTTATGGGTGTACTTAGAGATAAACCAGTGTTCAGAAGGGACTGAATTCATTCATCCTCCTTCCATTGTCAGCAGAGAAGATTTGCAAGAACACTGTCCCCAGAAAGAAACCTCCAATACTGTGGAACTCTTGAAACAATGAAAGGATTTTTGAGTCATTCATCAGAGCCCTTCCCAGAAGAGGGAAGTCATGGTCTCCCATAGCTACTTTTAACAAAAATGTAAATATTTTCTGTCTTTTTGCATGTTGATGAAATGAAGATTTAAGATGAATGCATGTGATCAAGGCAATCGAAAAGGTACCAGAGGATTTTGCCTTTCTTATTACAAAGAGCACAGGATGTGATCTGCCCTGATTAGTTCCCTCTCTATGCTTTGCCAGACTCGGTGTCTCTTGGGTGGGATGACACATAATGATTTTTGATGTTTACAAAGATTCTTCTGTACGTTACAAAATAAAGCCTGAGGCAGGGTGAGTACAGAAATGAAAGAACAGAAGCATAGGTAAAATGAGAGCAGAGCAGGAGAAAAACTCACACGTATCCTTTGAATTATTAATATACAGATGCACTCCTGCCTTTCTCCTTGAGGCTTTGTCTACCGCGGTGTTACAGAGCCGACTCATAAAGAAATATGAAACCTGAAAGGGAAGTGAATACACTCAGTGATGGGACTATTAAATTTGCAGTATCATTCTTGTCTAGGAAGATACTCGCGCAGTGCCTTGCAGTGGCCACAGGCACTAAGGTGCTGATTCCCACAGCCGTCAGATTTCCTGGTGTCACTTCAACTGGCACAGCTTCATCTCTGGCAATGCTGATGGCAGGCAGCCTATGTACGGTGCCTCATCATCCAGTTCCCTGGGAGAGAGGGCTGGAGCACTCAGACGGTGTTTGTACTTCCCCTGCATGAATTCTCCCTTCTCCTTGTAAACGTGCTGATTCTTTCACTTGCGGAACTGGAAGACAGTTAGTCTTTCATGCATCACGTGCAAATTCTTAATCCCTTTTCAAAATTCCTCTTTACTGCTGCAGAGATATTTGAACATATTTAATTTTAGTTACATTTGATACTTATTCCACATAATGGTAGAAAATGGAAAGGTGTTCCAGTGGTTGGGGGGATCATTAGACTTATCTGAAATCCCTAGGACAAAATACAGTTTGCAGAGTTACGTTCATTTACGGTACTGTTTGGAAATAATAGAGGAAAAGCTATCAGGCTGACTGCTGTGTCCCAAGAGGCAAAATACAAACCAATTAGCAGAATGGCATGACTGATAACAAAATATAACAATTTATTGTTGGATGAATAATTTATTCTGTGTATTCCATGGGGGGAGAGTCAGTGTGTCAAAGTTTTCTGACAACATAATTCTGTTTGAGTTTGTTGAATTGTGCCAAGATTTTGGTTTTATAATCTCAGCTGCTGCAGCAAATAAATGTAGTTATTCTGTGAGAAAGTTCAAATCAGGAGCAATTAGTATTCCCCAGGCCTAGTTTTTCATCTGATAAGTGAAGACAAATTTAATTAGAAAGGGTGAATTTGGGAATTGTATTGGTAGCAGGCAGATCATCAGCTTGCCTATTGCTTCATTGGAAAGTCTTGTCGCCTGCTTCTCCTCCCTTTTGAGGATGTTCTGACAGTAGTCACTGCACAAAAAGTGCAGCATGTTTCAGCTGTGTGCTTCAGGATTTTTTAATTTTACCCTGTGTTTGACTTGGTCTCCATATTAGTCTCAAAATGAGTGTATAAAATTAGAAACTTCAAGTGAGATGGATGAAACTGTAGCATGTTTTCATGGATACCCAAAACAGAATTTTCAAGATACTGAATTGATTGTCTCTCCTTATCTTGTGGGTAAGGGGTTCCTGGATGTGGGGCTCTGCTCTCTATGATCACTGAGCCTGGTGTTGCTGTGGCTGTTACTGCCTTTTGCTTAGGATGTTTGCCTTGCAGATTTCACATCCTTTCTGTCTCTTTAACCCAGGACTTTTTTTAGGATTCATCTGAACCTATGATCCTGTGATCTTTTTTTTTTCTTCTCCCTCTCCTGTTTTAGGTGGATTGGTTGGTTTCCTTGTTTATTGTCACATTTCAAGGCACAATAGGAAAGTCATTGTGTATCACATGTACTATAGATTTTAGTATTGATCATATTGTCCAGTGGGATGTCAAATTGAGTTTTAAACTCTTTAATGTTGCTTCACTGGTGGCATCTGTTAGGAGATTTACCCTTACCATACCTTCGTCTTGTTTTGGGGTTATTAAGTTTTAGACATTCCTAGGAGTTCAATGAATCCCTGGTGATAAAGCAGTTTGGAAATTGTCTTTTAATCTTTGAGTACGTTGTTATGTCCTGTGTAGTAGCTTGTTGTATGTTATCTTTGACTGTTGCTCTAACATTGGATACAACTGCAAACAGCACTAGCATTAGTGTCTGTTTTGTGGCAGAGTGAGATGTGCTCTGTGTACCTCAGACTGGCTGGGAAAGCACCAGCCATGGCCAAGGGTCTGTGGGGCAGGTGTCTGTCTATTGCAGGGTCTCTAACTAGTTCACCCCCAACTCAGGCCTAGAAGGAAGGGAACTCCTGTTGTCTGTGGTGCTCCTGATAGATGACATTTCAAATCTACTGCATTTGGATGAGTGTCATTTTGGGCTGAGAAACGTATCCGTTTCACTAACTGTAAAGAATTCTAGATCTTCCTCTTCTATCTTCTTTCTTGCAATCCATTATTACAGTTCAAATGTTTTCTTGACATGATTGGCTGTATATTTAATGTTTAATTTCAAAACTTCATTGGTGTTAAAACCTCTCATTAAATATTTTTTTCTAAATATTTTCTCTTTTCCTTTTCACAGGTAGAAGAAATTGTTGATATAGGAGCATTTGCCCCAGAAGACATTCATGTTCCCAAAATCTATGTTGATCGTCTGTTACAAGGAGAGAAGTTCGAGAAGAGAATTGAAGTAAGTAGCTGAGCTTCTCAGCCACAACATATTTCAGCTTGAGGTGTATTTAAAATTTGCATGGTTTTCAATCTAGCCACCAAATCTTAGCACTGAAAAAGTAGCGTGCAAAAGACCCATCCAGTTTTACTAAGAACTGGAGCTTAGGTAGGTACTTAGATAGTTGGGTGGGGGCCTGAGTATTGAGCCTTCCTTCTTATACCTCAGACTCTGTGGTTCAGTTCCTGAACAGTTTAGAGAGCAACTGATTGTAGCCCTGAATGAGTTCACTGCAGTTGAAAATCTAGTGGAAAATGCTACTAAATTTTCCTTCTTTCTCTCAGTTCACCTGCTGTAGATGCAACATGGGGAACACCTAGACAAGGATCTGACTTTGATAAGTAGAAATTTTATTCTCCACTGGACAGCTTTTAATGTGGGCACTTAGGGCCAGCCTCAGTCCCTTTTGTGCTGTGTATTAAATTATGTTATATTGCAAAGGTCCTGGAGATCTTTGTTCCCTTTTCTTTAATCAGGAACTTTTTTTAACTGGTGGCCTTTCCGGTCTGAATAAATGTCAGTAGCTGTTAAAATTGCTGCAATAGTAATTCCACCACTGAAAACACGCAAGAAAATTATGATTATGTAATTGTTCTTTGTTGTTTCTGTGGCTTTGCCACACTCAGACTACGTCCCGTGTATTAATTTTGGTGATGTGACAATGCTTTTGAAGGGCAGTTGAAAATTTTGTATTTCTTCTGTGTCTCCATACTCTGGAGATGGGAATTGTTCAAAATGTCATCAGAAAAGCTGGTAGAAGGGAAGATATATGACAGAAGGGAAAAAAATCTATGAGAAAAAAGTGCAGAAAGGAATTGTAATAATTAAACTTCTGTTATTAAAATCAAGTCACAAAGTCCTAGGAAGTTGTACGAGGCCTTTTCTCCGAGCATTCTTTTTTGTGAATGCTAAGGTTAAGAAGCATTTTTTTAAAATTTCATCTGTTCATTCTGCAAAAGCATATTGCATGTTGTTGAGTAATTGACTGCAAACAGATGTGTCAAACCTTTTTTTTTTTCCTCTGGTTATGTTGGGTTAGATTGCAATTAATGGCCTGTTTTCTTTTTCTGAATGGCTGCATTATCTCCCAGAAAAGCTCTTTACCTTTTATGACAGAAATCTTTTTTAAATTTATTAAACTCTTACTTCTGCTGCATCTTGGCTGCAGAAATGAATACCTATTTAGTCCTGAATACCTGGTGAATACCTACCTAGCCATCTGCCCCCTTCCTGTATGCTTCAGAAAAGAAGTGGAGCAGGGGTGAGGGAGAAAGCTACTATAAATTGCCAAGCAAAATCGTAATGGAGCTTAAGTTCTCTTATGCAATTTTGTAATTCTGGCAGCGGCACCTCTCACTAGGTATAGGAATAGGAAGGAAAAGGCAGATTTATTTACTCTTCTGTTAAATTTTATAAATGAACTGGCTGTACACAAAAAAGCACTGAATATGGTAAGTGGTGAGAGAAGATGAGAAATGTAAGAAATAAAGAGAAGCTAGTCTGTCATAATTCTTACTGACTTTAAATAGCAGTTCCTGCCTAATATGGCTCAGAAGTGGTCTCTCTAGCACCAGCTATAATTTCTATCCAGCCTTCTCTTTGCTGTGTAGGAACCCTCTCTAATTCTTCTTACTTTATCCATCATCCACAAGTGAAGCAATTCTAGGGAAAATGGCCAAGGCATAAAAAGGAAGTTGATGGGAAATTCAAGAGGATTGATACTGACTTTTTCTGACTGCCTAAGGGGAAAGTGACTCTGCAAAAATTCTTTCGTGGTGATGAAAAGTAACAGGATAATTTTTTCTGATGTGTTAATTGTAGCTTGAAGTGGGAGAGGATATGAAGACATATGGGAGTGCAGGATATGATGTTGCCCAGAGGAATTTGATATGTATAGGAGAGATGTGCAAAGAACATAATCTGACTGGACAATAATTTAAAAGAAAGATGTTACAAACTTCTTGAATGTCATGGCATTTTCATCTACATGTGATTTACAAAACATGAACTTAAGATGAGAAAATATCAGGAAACAACTTCACGGGGTGTGCAAGATTATAAAGTTTGAAAATTTTGATTCGTAGCTCCTGGTATTTTTAGATGAATGGCATTTGTCTGTCTCATCCTTACAAATCTAGAATAGCTCATTGAATTGAATGAATGCAGAAAGAGAGCAGTATTTGTATTTTTGGCTGACATTTTACGAATCTATTTAGGTATCTCTGGGGTAATGAATCTCAGACTTGCTAGTATTTGCACTACTGCTTGGTGCCTTCTTCACCACTTCTCTGTGTATCAGGCTTGGCAATACAGACAAAGAAATAATATTTTACTCTAAGGCTGTCATTGTCGTTATTTGATGACTCCATTGGTTTAGCTAAGCTTGAATGCATAAAATAAAAGGTCACTTTTTTGTAGAAGATGAAAAAAATAACTTTGTTCTTAGACCAAGTATCTCAGTGCAGTCACAAATCAAGCTTTTGTGTCTTGAGAAGCAAGAATCTGGATTCTAATCTTTACTTAGGATTACTTCTTATTTTGCAGCGCTTATCAATCCGAAAGCCTGAAGACTCAACAGCCAAACAAAAAAAAGGAGACAATGTGAGGGAGAGGATCATCAAACGGGCTGCTTTAGAGTTTGAGGATGGCATGTATGGTATCCTTCAGCTGTGCTATAGGTTAAAGTGATTGCTGATTAGAATAAGAAGCCGATCTGGTTAGTTTAGAACAGATTGATGAGAACTGCTCATTGTCTTTACCAGACCCTGTGATTCTCTCATTTTATTAATATCCAATTGAAATAGAAGGGATGCTAAGACGTAAAATACATGGAGTTTTTATGTTTGCTGGCTTTGTTAGCAGTTGAATATGTCGGAGAATTTCTTGAAATAGTTGGAAAAGAAGCTTTATTAGCACTGTCGATTTTTTTGTCATGTAAAGGATTTGACAGAATCCAGTTAGACAGTCCAAATGGCAAAATAATTCATCACAAATATGAGGTATGTGAGTAAAAACAAATGTGCTTGTGAAGGGAAGAGTTCTAATCTACTCGTAGTATAATAGTAATTTTTTTAAATTTACTAGTTTGCAGTAAGCGTTTCTGCCTTAACCACTTCTTTTCAGCTAATCTGGGTATTGGAATCCCACTGTTGGCCAGTAACTTCATCAGTCCAGACATAACTGTTCACTTACAGAGTGAAAATGGAGTCCTGGGTTTGGTAAGAATATATTTTGGTCAGTTATTACAGTGTTTTTGTTTTGCTGTGGCTGGGTTTTATTTCCTGCTCACCTTCAGCTTGATTATTATATTACTAAAAATATATATGCTATATTATGTTATCATGAAATCCTCACTGTGCTGCAGGGAAGTTTTTTAGGAAATGCTCATTTTATGATTATGGTGCTACTTTGCTAAGGATGTCCTTAAATACATGTGTTTCTGGACTCAAAAGCACTGTAAACCTTAGCAAGCATAATTTTAAATAAAGCTTAAAGTGAATAATATTTTTACTGTCGTATGGCTTCATGAAGTTGCAGTTACAACCTTTTTCTGAAAAACGTCTGTCACTTTGGTTAAGAACAAAAAGAAACCCAAATCAAACAAACCTCTTGCTTCATAGTTGTTTAATAATTCTAACATCCTTGAAAAATATGTCCATCAGGCTATGCATTTATACTTGATATAAACTGTCTTGTAATGTCAGGATTTTTTCTGATAAAAAATAGAATTCCGATTTTAAAAAGATTTAAAAATGCATGTCTGCCATGATCTGGTTTTGGTAATAAGCGTTAGAAATAATATGGCAATTATTCATAGTATTTTAAAGGTATTTTATTATAAAGCTTGACATACATCTGTATTGTTGTCAGGGTCCTTATCCACTTGAAAATGAAGTAGATCCAGATCTGATTAATGCAGGTAAATACTTTAATTAAATTTAATTAATGGAAAATGAATAACCATGTTAATTTAAAAATTTTCTTTTGATTCAGTATTTGAACCTAGAGTCCTGTTTTATTTGATAATAAATATTAATGTATTTGTCTTCTTTTAAGTGACAGTCTTCTTCTACAGGGAGAGACTCTCTTCCAGGCCCATCACTAAATGGTCAAATCATCTTTTTCAGAAGTGAGATTGTTTTGTGCAGCCTGTAAGGGAATATGAGTTTGTTTTCCTGCTGCTTTTCACCTTGAGTCTTCTAGAAAATGGTTTTCAATATGCTTGAGACATGTTTTAAAACATCCTGTGTATAATCGCCTGGTTTATTCCTGGTTTATTATCCAGAAATATAACTCATTTGCATTCAGGGAGGGAGTGGTAACGGAGGCAGGGGGAAAGAGCTGCCCAGCTGGGACCTGGCACACTGAGGGCACTGCTGTGGGCGGCTGCTTTTGCCACTTTTAGCAGGGAATGTCAGTTCTCACATACTGTTGTTGCCCAGCTGTTTTGGGGCATTTCACCTCAGAAGATGCTATTCAATGTAAAAATGTAAGTTTCTTATGATTTAGTGCACCTGTCTGATTTCTATTTTTTTCATGGAAAAGTTGTGCCTGTGTACATTCTCTGTCTCCTTGTAAAAATACAGCTAAATACTGCATTGTGATAAACAGAAGTAGGACTTGTAATTTGTTATTGATATTACTGGCATAGGTAATAGACCTGACATCTTAGACTTCTTTTTTCATATGGAAAATATACACATTTCATATTTTTTATTCAAATACACACATGCATACATACAAATACATGTATGGGTNCAGCTGAATGATACTTATCACAGTGCTATGTGATTGCCTCTGTTACTGTATTTTAAATGTGGAGTTATTTGAGGCCATTTTCTGATTTAAATTAAAAATGATTTAAGAAATTGAGTCCGGCATTTCACCAGTATATATGTAATTGTTTTGAGAACTGCATGAAGGAATATATCAGAGGAGACACTGGAAGAAAAAATATTTAGAAGAAAAAAAAGCTGTAAGTGAAATTATATGCATGCATATTAGCACTTAAGTTTTATTATGGGTCTGTATGAAAAATGAACGTATTAACAAAATGACAGTGAAAAAAATATCCAAGAACTTCATAAATTCTCTGAAAAAGTTGTACTTTAACATGGAAATCGAGATGATCTTGAATTGTTATTTATAGTTGATAAATATTTTTTAAGAGTTAATCTGGAAGAGATGAAGCTAACATAACAGGTCAGAATGCAACATGAAAATTAGATTATTTTAGTAGTGTTAATTCAGTGTTAAGCAGCTTCACATGTCCCTCTGAAGCTGCAGTAAACAGGACATGGGATAGACAAACATCAGACCTACCACCAAAGTAATTATTGCAGTGATTGCTGAAACATTCACATGGTTGGATTAGGACCATTCTAGGTGTTTTCCAATCAAATTTGTAAAATCATGTGAAGAAAACAGAAGCTGAATGGCAGAGGAATAGAAATTAATCTTGTTCTCATTCATTGACTGGAATGATCCAGTATCAGCCCCAAAGTCCAGTTTAAGGTTTTTAAAACATACCTAGTTTGGGCTTTTGCCAAATTTCTCTCTGCAAATGTAATTGTATTGCAATGAAATATGTATGGGTTTTTCTGTTTGTCCCATTTTCTTAATGTCTCACTTGAAGTATATCTTGACTGCAACTGAAAGATAGACTACTGTATTACAGCAAAAATAGAAGTACTGACCTTCTGAGAGCATTTTAAGAAGTGGGTAGTGTGGTGCTCTTTTTACATTATTCTCTGGTCCTAAGCCTGTGTGTCTTTCTTCTCATCA
Source organism: Illadopsis cleaveri (assembly GCA_013399915.1). Taxonomy (NCBI): domain Eukaryota; kingdom Metazoa; phylum Chordata; class Aves; order Passeriformes; family Timaliidae; genus Illadopsis; species Illadopsis cleaveri. The sequence continues at coordinate 75,382 of VXBB01017368.1, read as the reverse complement.
TTATCTTGTTACTTTATCCCAGGCTTCTCTCTCCATGTTGCTGCCTGCAAACTCTGTTTTCTCTCTCACTGCCTTGGGGGGGTTCCCTGTAGGGAAAGATATTTCAGGCTATCTCAGCAGGTCTGGTTGTTAGCATGGTGAATTCTTGAGAATGTGCACTTGTATGACCTTAATTCTATACTATTCTATTTAATTTCCCTACAAATGGCATAAAATATACCTCAGATGAGTTTGGTAATTAAAACACATATCTTCGACCTCTATTTTAACTTTTATGCACTGTTTCTTTCCCTTCTTGCATTCTCTTAGTTAAACTCATTGTCTTCTTTCTTTTGTTTTCTGGAAACTGTGTAATGATGCATCATTCTCTTCCCATTTGTTGCTACTCTGTTTCTTCACCATGTCACACCTTGCTAAAATATTTCGGTTTGGTTTTTTTTCTCTCAAGTTTACCAATTTTTTTTATAATTTCACCTTCATTTATGTTTCTTCTGCCTTTTCAGAGGCACCCTGTGTAAATGTTTGTTGCTTAGTCTGATTCAAAGAGTTGGCAGAAGAGGAAGTAAAGGGCCCTGAGCAAAGTCAAAATGAGACACTTCCAGGTGTGCTCCATTGCTTGATTCAAGCATTGTTCAGAGAACAGTATAGCACACAGAAGCACATTTTCTTGTGCCCTTTAAAAGAGCAAGAATAGACTATACCTGTCATTTATTTTTTTGTATTTTTCATCATTAGCACTATAAACTGTTCAATCTAATCTGCTTACTTTTCTTTGCAGCCCCTCTGTTTATCTTTCTCTGTTTTAAAAGACAGTTACTTCACACTTTTTCTGTGAATGGAGCAGAAAGCTAAAGTGCATAGATATTTCATACACTCTGATTTTTGTCATAGCTTGCCTGGAACTGCTAGTGGTCAGATATGCAATCCTGCCACTATAAACTCTTAACAAACTGCTTCACAATTCAATAGGATTGATTAGGTTTACATGTGATGTAGTAAGTGTAATCAGGTTTGTAGTTGTACTGAATCCAAAGGAATTTGATAAAAACCTCCTTTTTCTTGGTAAATAGCTGTGACTTCATTTGTCAAAGAAATGATGCATACTGTAGCTTATTTCTTTTACAGGTAAGGAGACAGTCACTGTTCTTCCAGGTTCTTCCTATTTCTCTAGTGATGAATCATTTGCGATGATAAGAGGGTATGTAACAATACAAATTCTGATCGTTTTGGAACAGGAAAAGAATAAACAGCGTCAGTGACTGAGCTCATTAGTATTTCTTCCAAATGTGGTTAGCATTTAACAACCTGTAAAATTACCATGGACTTAATCAGTGATGGTTTACAGAGGGTAGATCTAGCTATCGGAAATAAAAAACCACTAAACTAATAGATACCATGGTGATGTTTGTGCCTACCACTACCTGGCCATCTATAAACACATTTATAATGATGTTTTAACAACTCTTTTTTGGTCATTTCCAAGTATCTAATCTGTACTTGCACTCAGTGTATTTTCTTTGCTCAGCTTGCAATTGTGATCCTCATTCCACCTCCTTAATGGAAATTCAATGTCTGCACCTGTTTTTTGTTTGTTTTTCGGAAAGCAGGTTGGATGCAAACAAGCACTAAATCCTAATGGCTCTGAAAAGATAATGGGCGCATATAAATATGTTAAGGAGTGCTCTAAAAAGTATGAGTTCAGAGATTATTGACTGTGCATGCAATTAACCAAACCAGACAAAAGTAGGAACATTTTTGAGGCTCAGTAGGCATAAAGAGACATTTGCATCTGTGATACATCTAGGGGGAAAAAAACCCAAATACATGTGTGACAAATTGTTGCTGCCTTTTTCATATGCCATCATTTTTAAATTGATGTAATGAGGATGAAGGAAAGCTTGTTAAGATTTGTGGGCTGTTACTTGAACATGATATGCTAATTACACACTTTCTGTTACCAGAGGTCATGTTGATTTGACAATGCTTGGAGCTATGCAGGTGTCTAAGTACGGTGACCTGGCCAACTGGATGATTCCTGTAAGTAGGTTTTTGAACTACTGTCAGTGTTTAGGATAAAATGTAGCTGAGGGCCAGGCAAAGGAGGAAAGGGCAGAAGTATAATGGGGGTTGTGAAGCTGAAAGTATTAAGATGGAGGATATGTGTATTTTTCCTGCATACTGCTGGCACCAAGCAATCCGTTATCAGAAGTCAGCCTTCTCAAATTATGATTGCGCATTGTGAAAAGCAAAACATTACTTATGCAAACCTTTTTCCTGCCTTTTATGTCCATGCCATTCAAATGTCACTTTTTTTTTTGCTGAGGACTGTTGCTTTTTCTTGACAGTGACGACTCTTGTATGGTTGTACCTGGAACAGTAAGTTGAAGGAAAGTGTAAACCAGCATGTAGTTCATATAAAATCATAAAAAAGTCTGCATTATTTTCCTGTGTTTCTGTCAAAAGATTGCAGTATTGGCCTTTGAAATACATTAAGAAAAAAGCAATAATACTGTATTTAGCCAAACAGACCTTCAGGTTCCAATGATAGAAATATAGGCTAATTCCAGCGTTATTTAAGCAGGTGATAACATTAAGCCATTCTTTGAACTTTATATTCTAACATTAAACAACATTAGTAACTTTCATACTGTTGACAAGTTTGATATTTTCCACGGATTTCATTATGGTACTTTCAGATATGGTTTGTATCAGAGATGTCTAGAAGAAAATTTTCTTATTAGCCTTGTTTGAAGTAATGAGACATATTTCTGTCTGCCTGAGGAGTGTTAAAGGCCTTGGGAAACTGAAGGATGATTAGAGGAGGACAAAAACCCAAATGAATGTCCTTGTGTCTTGGAGAAGGATTAGTTGAACCCAGCAGAGAGACCTACAACAGACCTTTGAGCATAGAAATCATGAAGCAGTGGCTGAATCCTAAGATGCTTTTACTGAGAGGGGACAAAGTCTGACTTTGGAGCCATACAAGCAGATGTGGGAGAAAGGATTATGTGAAGGGCTAGTCCAGGTGTCTGGGTGAGTAATTGTGGGGAGCGAGAAGGATTATGGCTACGCTGAAATGCACCTTTCACAATCTGAGCTATCAAAAGATGAAGACAGCTTTTTTGTACTAATAAAAAGATCCATTTACACATGCATTTCTTGAAACATTGAAGCTAAGATTGATTGTAATCTTTCTCAAAATGGTGCAGATTTACGTGTTCTTCCCTCAGTGCTTTATGTTCTCTAAAAGATACTGATTTTAGTTTTGCATTCATATATATAAGGAAGATTATTTTTTATATCTGGTATTGCTTATTTTACCTATGAAGTTGCCTCTCAGTTCTGTTCAACTCCAAATTTATGAGTAACAGGTATGTTTTCTGTTGCTGCGTGTGGGCAATCACAGGGTCCTAAAGAGCGACTGTGTCTCTGAGCCCGGGTTGTGGGATTGTAGGGCATGACTGGAATGGCGCTGACAAAGAGGTGAAGGGACCGGTTCTCCTTTGGATATCCGAAGACTGTTATGCAGGAACACAGGGAGGAGTAGCCAAGGGATCCAGGGACACAGAATAGAGGTTCAGGGACAAGAACAGCTTTGAATAGAATCGGGGACAAGAAGGAGGCAGGGCTGAGGGCACGGGGCAATAAACAAGACAGATGGCATGGATCTGAGAGTCAAGGTCCAATAGGGATAAAGGGAAGTGGTGCAGCAGGGTAAATAGGAACCGGGGGGACCCAACAAGGTAGTAGGGGTGGGATACTGTGGCAAGACAGAGCCAATGGGGTTGAAGGGAGGGAAGAACATTCTAGGATGAGTGCATATATGATGAACAGGGTGACATAAACTTAAAAAACAAATAGAACAATGAAACCCAAGAGATATTAACGTGANAATTTATGAGTAACAGGTATGTTTTCTGTTGCTGCGTGTGGGCAATCACAGGGTCCTAAAGAGCGACTGTGTCTCTGAGCCCGGGTTGTGGGATTGTAGGGCATGACTGGAATGGCGCTGACAAAGAGGTGAAGGGACCGGTTCTCCTTTGGATATCCGAAGACTGTTATGCAGGAACACAGGGAGGAGTAGCCAAGGGATCCAGGGACACAGAATAGAGGTTCAGGGACAAGAACAGCTTTGAATAGAATCGGGGACAAGAAGGAGGCAGGGCTGAGGGCACGGGGCAATAAACAAGACAGATGGCATGGATCTGAGAGTCAAGGTCCAATAGGGATAAAGGGAAGTGGTGCAGCAGGGTAAATAGGAACCGGGGGGACCCAACAAGGTAGTAGGGGTGGGATACTGTGGCAAGACAGAGCCAATGGGGTTGAAGGGAGGGAAGAACATTCTAGGATGAGTGCATATATGATGAACAGGGTGACATAAACTTAAAAAACAAATAGAACAATGAAACCCAAGAGATATTAACGTGACTGCAAAGGCTCATGGGAGGAAGGTTTTCCTCACCCTAATCTAGAGGGGTGTTTCTCCTCATCTGCCTTATCCCCTTCATGGCTGAGGCACAATAACCTTGGTGATAGGCCCCTGGGCATCCACAGTTTTCAAAACAGAAAAGTATACAATACAACTTTCAGTACTGTTTGACTTTCTGTTACCTTCGAGATGTACCTTGTTACTACATACTACAGTATACATCAGATGGATCCTTGTTACTTTTTGCTGTTGTCATTTTCCACTCTTACTAATATTTGGCTGTTTGCAAATTTCCTCTGCATTGAGTTTGTATTTACTCGTGAGTAAATATGCCAGTGACGCTTCATAAATCCAACCAGGAGCCTTTTCAAGCAGCAATAATTTCTCTTTGGTTACTTTTATGGAGATCTGTTGGATGGATGGTTCTTAATCTACTTTATTGATGTGTTACTACTATTCTACAGTACAGATTTTTAAAATGGGATTAACCAGCCCATAGATATACTGATCTCCCTGCTTTTCCTGTAAATAAGATGATATATTATTGTCAGTTAAATTTAATTATGAGCAAGATGTGTTTCTTTTTTAGTTACAAGATTTGTGTGTGGGTGATACAAAGATTGACTTTGCGGAAAAATTGTAGTGTAAGGAAACTTCAAACTGTATTTTGTTCTAACATTTTTCACTTTTCATTTAGTTTTGGTTAAATATTTCTTATACATTGTAGCTTTTAGATTCTTGTATTGATGATATTTGCCATTATGTCAAAGGCAAGTAATTGCTCTATGTGTTTTGAGTAAGTACCATTATGAAGCAGTCCTTTCTGTCCCATAAGAGCCTGATAACACTTCAGCTCTAGTGTGTGCATGTGTGTGTTTACTTGCACTTATTACTAGGAACTGAGCTGAGGAAGTCTCATTGCAGTAATTAAAGCCCTTTCTTTGCTCTTATCTCCTGACTTTTAATGGAGAGAAAAATCCCATGAGTAAACGAAGAAGAGGGTGTGAATATTTTAAGCACATGCAGTAAACAATGCTGTTTGCTTAGGCAGAAGTTACTTCCTAAATACTGACATTTATTGGTAATTTTGTTCCATTAAGCACTACAACTTAATGGCCTTTTGTCTTCCTTACTTTGGTATTTCTCCAACTAACAAGAGGGTTTCTGAGGAGGGAAAGGAGGAGGCGACAAATTTCTGTGCATCCCCTGGGAAGAGAATGCAGTTGTGAGAAGTGGTCAAGAGTGTTGCCTTCTAGGGAAGGCGTGACGACCTGGTCCTGAGAGCCAGCACGGCAGCCCGGCCTCACCCGGGCCACTCGGGCCACAGACACGCTTTACACCAATGTGGTGGACGGCAAATGGCAGTTTATTACCCTGCTTCGTGGGGTTAAATAGGGGGCTTCACTACGTCACGGGGGCTAGTTAGGTCTAACTGGGGTTAGTAAAGGAATGGAAAATTACTGGAGTTAGGGAGGGGAGTCGCATTCCACAGAGAGTGATAAAATACCACAGGAGATGATGGGAGAAGGGCCCTATCTTTCCGTCGCATTCCGAGATCTTGCGAGGGCCTGTCCCTATCTACCACACAAGAGAGGTTGAAGAGAAGCACAAAGGTCATGACCATGGAGTGGGGCAGATAGGCCAGAACATGTAACCCATGGCTGCTGGTTGCTACTGGATGGAGCCACATTTCATTTAATGAGTGCAAGACATTTGTGACCTGTCTGTGTGTCTCAGATTAATACCAGAAATTGCTGCCAGCAGGGCAGCTTCCCGGCATGTACAGAGCAGCAGCATTAGTTGTCACACATGTGTTTTTAAAAGTTGTGTGATTGACTGCACACATGCCTGCATGTACTTGCTTTCAGTTCCTTTCAACTAGTGTCTTTTTGAAACCCTAAGAATAGAAGCTTTTATGAAACAGTTTCTGCTGCCCTTCTGCAAGGGCCAGGTCTACTAAAAACTACTCCAGCTGCAGCTTACACAAAGTAGTGGTTTATTTTCCCCATCCTTCCTGAGAGAAGGCACTTAACTATGATGGTTGTTGTAACATGTATCAGAGGCTGGGCATAGGTAAAAACAAACCACCAGAACTTCTGCCATGTTGCCCTGTGACACCAAGGCCTCTGTCTTTTTAATACGCTTTTCTGAACAGCCCATAACATTAAACAATGCTAATATGACTACTGATACAGTTGATGTGCTGTACCAGCAGAAAAAGTATTGAAGCAATAGTGGAGGGTCTCTGCAGCTGGAACTTGATGAATCTGAAAGCACAAAATGGATGAAATGTCCATGACATCAGATACATATCAAAATATATCTAGTACATCAAAAATATAACTGTGTAGTAAATCATTAATGATAAGGTAGCATACTCAAGCGTACTACAAGGATGTCATGAGGTTATGTTGAGAGAGTATCAGAAGAGCCATAGTCCTGCTTAATTTGACTACTGCCATAGAAGACAGTAAGAAATGCTTCTATAAATACATCAATAACAAAAGAAGGGCTAAGGGAGTTCTCTGTCCTTCATTGGAGGCAGGGGGAAGCATAGTGACAAAAGGCGTGGAAAACACTGAAGTACCTAATACCTTCTTTGCCTTAGTCTTTTATTGTAAAACCAGTTGTTCCCCAGGGACTGAGCCCTCTGAGCTGGAAAACAGGGACAGGGAGCAGAATAAAGCCTCCACACTTTGGGTGAGCTGGTCACCAACCTGCCACTCTACATAGACACACACAAGTCTATGGGACCAGATGGGAGCCACCTCAAGGTACGGAGGGAACTGGTGAATGTGCTCACTGAGACACTTTCCATCATTTTCCAGCAGTCCTGATTAACCTGGGAAGTCCCAGGTGACTGGAGATTGACAGGTGTGACAGCTGTCTACAGAAGGACCAGAAGGAGGATCCAGGGAACTGCAGGTCTGTCAGCCTGACCTCAGGGTTAGGGAAGGTCATGGAGTAGATCGTCCCAAGTGCCATCATGCAGGGCATACAGGACAACCAGGGGATCAGACAGATGGGTTTAGGAAAGACAGTTCCTGCTTAAGAACCTGATCTTCCATGGCAGCGTGTCTGGCTTAGTGAATGGGGGAAAGGCTGTGTATGTTGTCTACCTGCACTTCAGTAAAGTTTTTGACATCATTTCCCATAACATTGTTCTGGACAAAGTGGCTGCTGATGGCTTGGATGGAGGGACAATTGGCTGGGTAAAGAACTGTGGGTAGCTGGGTCCAGGGAGTGGTGCTGAATGGAGTTACATCCATCTGGGGCTGGTCACTGGTAGAGTTCCTCAGGGCTCAGTGTGGGGGCCAGACCTGATTATCTTTATTGATGATGTGGACAAGGGCATTGAGTGTACCTCAGTCAGTTTGCAGATGACACCAAGCTGGGTGGGAGTGCTGATCTGCTGGAGGGCAGAAAGGGTCTGCAGAGGGATCTGGACAGGCTGGAACATGAGCTGGTCAGTGGTGTGAGGTTCAACAAGGCCAAGTGCCAGGTCCTGCCCTTGCGTCACATCAACCCCAGGCAGGGCCACAGGCTGCGACAGAGTGGCTGGAAGGCTGCCCAGGAAAGACTTTGCAGTGCTGGAGCATGTCCACCAAAGAGGAACAAAACTGGTGAAGGGTCTGCAGCACAAGTCTTGTGAGAAGCAGCTGAGGGAGCTGGGGGTGTTTAGCCTGGAGAAAAGGAGGCTCAGAGACTACCTTACCACTCTCTACAGCTCCCTGAAAAGAGATTGTAGCCAGGTGGGGTCAGCCTCTTCTCCCAACAACTGATAGTACAAGAGGAAACAGCCTCAAATTTTTTCAGGGCAGGTTTAGATTGGACAGTAGGAACACTTCCCTCACCAAAAAAGTTGTCAAGAATTGGACCTGACTCTCCAGGGAAGTGGTGGAGTCAGCATCCCTGGAGGTATTTAGAAGATGTGTAGATACAGCACTTAGTACCCACCATCAAAGAGGACTGGTGAATAAACTGGATTTGTGTAAGTTCACAAGGGCAGACAGGATACATCCAAAGGTACTAAAGAAGCTGGCCATTTCCTAAGGCAGCAGACTCAAAGCCTAGTCTCCAGAAGTTAACAAGCAGCAGCCTCAGAGATGATACTGGACCTGACAATATTTAGCATCCCTATTCTCTAGAAACAATACAAACTTAGAAAATAAACTTTAGCTTTGTATATTCTTCATCTGGAGTCTAGAATTCATGTGTAGATTGCTAAGGTAGTGCAGTTAGCACTAAGAGAAGAAAAGAGTGGTGTAATTTGTGCAGGAGATGCAGTTTGGATACGTAAATCTGTATCATTCCTTGGAAAAAAAAATCCTTACATTTTAGATTCAGCAGCCTGAGATTTTAATGCTCTAACTTGGGCTAGCTAAACCTAAGGGATTAAAATATTAGGAATTAAATAAAGTTACAAAAAAAAAAAAAAAAATCTAAGCTTTTTATTATTCTCTAGCTTGGACTAGCCAAACCTAAGGGATTAAAACACTTAGAATTAAATAAAATTTAAAAAAAAAATCTGAGTTTTATCAAAGAAGATTATCTGAAAAGAAGAAATGAGTTTGAAACCCATTCAAATTCAAAAATAAATCTTTTAACTTACAGTCTGTAGAGGTTAGTATAACCTAAGGCATTAGAAATATAATTTTATACATTATTGGTAGTTTTTCTACAGAGCTTCAAAGTACATATTTTGCACAGTTTTGGATGCTTTTGTCTCATTAGTAAAAACATTTTTAATGTAAAGGTAAATTGGCAGAGACCAGCCTACTCTGTGTCTGCATGAGGCTTTTTTAGTTTTATTTTTGCCTTTAGCTATTTGTAGCGCCAAACCTGGAAAAAGAGGGCTCCACACTAAGAGTTTTTCTTATTCAAAATTGTAATTTTTAATGATGGAAGCAAGGACACTTATCCCTTAATGCATCACTGAATGCCTGAGAGCACTGTAAGTCTTCTCTGAGGAGCCCTACTGCAGCCTGTTTGTCACTTTGCTTGGGTAGGGGTATCTTTGCACAAGGCATATATTTATTTTGAATCCCAGCACATTGTCTAGTTACTCTCCTAGTTCTCCCAGTATATCTGTGGCACTGAATGCATTAAACTCAGTGTTTCATTTCAAGCTGTACAGCATTGCAAGAAAAGTATTTTACCTATTAACCATAAAATGTGTGAAGGACTACAAATGGGCTAAAATCTGTATGAATAGAAAATATGCCGGTTAAATATGCTTAATGACTGGGTTTCTCTCAGTAATAATGTCAAGTTGTCTGATGTCTAGGACGTGAGGAGGGCTACATCAGTAGTTCAACAGAGGAGAAGGATGGGACTTGCAGTTACCCAGAGTCTTCTTGGAAATCTACTTTTCAATGGGACATTGGTTTAGTATGATGTATTAGGTTTTTCTAGACGCACATCTTGAAATTACACCTACAGTAATATATCAGCTTACTGCTTTTCTCCCAAGAAACATATGCCTGAAAGCCCTGCAGAACCTTTGGAACACAAACTTACCACTATTGCAAAAGTCCTGCAGCCAAAGAGGAGAGACTGAATGTACTGTGTTGGCTCTACTTCTTCCACCTTTTTGAGGCCTTTTTCTATCAATTTTCTTCATGTTTATTTCTCTTCAGACTGCATGGAAGGAATGTAGGAGCTCCCTATTAGTATTTTATTCATACTCCTAAATTTTAAGTGTGGGAAGTGGCAGCTCTGCTTTCTGTATAATGAGAGCAGCTGAAGAAATTCTGCCTGTCTCAAAACTGTAAGCATATGTCAAAGGACTTCTGATCTGTGGGTTAGTGGTGAGAACTGTTACTATGATATGGAACCATCACTTTCAAGTGAGACTAGTATTATGTTGGCAGTAAAATTTGATTATTGCATGCTATGCTGTGTGTTTTGGAAATGGTATGCAAAGGAAAATGGACAGCTTAATTGTCCCATTACACTGAAATAACATTCATCACTGTAAAGCAAATCCATTTCAATGAAGCATGTCACAGACTGTTTTGCATTGCTCTTGAGATGCATCTTCTCAGTGTATTCATTTGAATTTTACTCTGTCATTCAAATCTGTTGCCAATGGTTATTTCAAGTTAGGCTTATGGGAGAATAAAGGAATGAAATTTGCCTAACTTTCTTTGCACGTGTTTCATGCAGCCCTAATTTTCTGATTTTGGAAAATAAAAATATAAATATAGCTAGTGCACATATTTGTGTATGTTAAATTTTAGGGAAGAGTTAGTACTACATTTCGTCAAGAAAAAGAAGTAATTCAAGAACTTACATTCCATTCTTTCAGATATTAGACTTACTTTTTAATTTTGCTTTTCTCTATGTGTTTGTAGGTGTCTTAGGAGATACCTGGTTAGCATTCTTCAAAACCAGGCCGTTTCTTGTATGGCTAAACCACACAACTAGGGTTTTTTTGTATCTTTTAAAAAATACATTTATCCTGTTGTGTATATAGAGTGTGCTTAGTTTTGTTGTATTCTGCCAGTATTAGCTTTTTGTTGTATTGTTGCATTACCCATTCTTCTGATTGAAAAATCCTGTTAATGACTTCCCACTGATTTTTTTCTCAGAGTAAAATCTAATCTAGCCATCCTTGTTGACAGTATAGTTACAATAATTCTGTAAGTGGGACATACGTAAGGACATAAAATCAGTGTAAAATAGAAAAAGGAAGTATAGTTCGGAATACTTGAGCTTTATGCATCCTTTTTGATACAATCTTCATCCAATCTTTTACACTGGAAAAATGGAAAGTGAAATCTGGAAGAGTTACGACTTTCATTTTAGAATCAACTAAAAATGTACCTGTCCTTTAAATACAGGATAGGACTGTTATCAAGGGGCAAAGGAGACATCCATATGTTTATGAAGTTAGAGTAGATTTATGCATCTGTATTTTTTTAATATTATCTTCTGATTATTTTAGTTTTTGGTTTTTTTTCCCCAAACAAAGTTTTGAGCTAATACACACTTTCCCAAGCCAACCAGGTGTTACCCCACAAGTGATGAGATTGTTATGTATGGATCTGATGACCTCCTTCACTGTGCTGTGCTGTGCTGTTTGATGCTGACCCATGTGTGCTGGCAGTATCTATACAGAGAGGGAGATCTGTGTGACTGATGTGTGTTAGCAGTACTGCAGAGAGGGGAAAAGCAGAGACCTCTGAAGGGGCCTTCAGTTTATCCTTTTGACTGCAGCATTAGCACCACTGATGGTTGTGATGGCAGTACCTTGTATCCACTGCATTACCTTAGCTTCTGCTTTTCTCTGTGAAGCTCATACTGTTCCAGTTGCTCTGAATTTTAGTGTCTGTCCATGGCATGATACAATAATTTCCTTTCATAAGGACACCTTTCATACCATTTTTCCTTTCATACCTGACACCTTGTCTGTTTCTGTGGGCATGAGAGACAACGCTGACATCTTTAAATTCTTTGCTCTCTCATCCTAGCATCTTGTTCACAGTCTTCAGGGGGATGCCTGAAAATTGAGATTGAATGGGAAGCTTGCAGTTTAAAGTAGAGGTACTTGTTATCTTCTGTAAGACTTTTTGAAACAGCAGTTTCACTAACTTTAAGCATAGTGTGAGACATCTGTATTCTTTTATCTAATGGAAAGAAAGAGAAATTTTAGACTGCTATTTGTTTAATACAGTATTAGGGCAACTGGGAACATGGGCAAGGACTCTTAGGAGGGAAGTGACTTGATTTCTTTCCAAGCAGGTGTACATTATCATCTTGCCTGTGCTTTGATATTCAGTTTTCAATGGAATAATTCAAGATGCATTTACCACTGACAAGTTTTCATTGTTTCTTGAACTCATCATTAGCATCAGCTCTGCTGTACTGTTGATGCAATACCTGTTTATCTCAAAAGATCATGTTATTTTAACTGAAGCAAAACAGTTGAGGTGCATTTTTTTGTACGATATTGGGAATAGTTATAAAATTCAGTTACAGAAGAAAAGTCCGTCCCCTTGGGAATATGGAGGATGGTTTTAAGGCGCCAGCATGGATTCAAGACCCTAATAATGTTAGAAGGCTCCTGAATTTTTCTATTTTTTTCTCAGCTGTCTCGTCTTTATCTGTTTATCTGCTTGGATTTTCTTATAAATTGTTTTCTGCTTGCTATAGCACCTTTCTGGCTTGCTTGAAATACCACTTAGGCAAAACGTCCCATTATCTTGAAAAATATGGTGACTGCCTGGCCCACATTGGAGTACTCACAGGTTTCCAGTGGAATGCCGGGTTGTCTTGGGTGCCACATGTGACCAAACAAACATGAATTTTCCTGTGTAGGAGTTACTATCAGACTAAATTAATTCCTCAGGCTCTTTCATGTTGTATTTTGACCACTCAAATAATGTTCAGATATAAACACATTAGATGAGAAAATACATACCCTTCTCTCATATATTCTTAAAGATGCCCCATTACCACAATAACAAAATAATTCATTTTGCCATAAGTAGGCATTGTAAGAAGTTCCACTAGTAGTGTGTAGGTTTTTGACCTACACAAAGAAGCAGGAGGGCTGATGATCTCAATTAAGAAAACCCAAAGCATCAGATCCAAAATTTCCACGTCTTGCACTCTGGTATTATTTTGACTGAGACTTAGAAAAAACTGCTGATGAAAGTACAATGGGAAAAGGATAATTCCCACCTTGTATTGTAACTGAGAAGCTGCAAGGAAATTGTCAGTTTGTGTCTGTTCTCTACCCAACTCTTTGATAAATAACTGCCAACACTGGACCTCCCATGGCTAATTCAAAAATATTTTATTTTTACTTCAAGCTCTGTCTGATGAAATGGGTTGTATAACAGTGCTTTGAATTACCAGTGCTCTACCACTGCACTAAACCTTTCCTTCTGAAAGGTTTCGTAAGCTAGCAGCACCATGGTAATTAAGAACTAACAAAAATCATCTTAAATAAATAAATGGAGGGAGCGGGGTAGGGCAGAAATGAGTGAAATGTCTTTTTGGAATCACCTTTTAGTCTTGAATATTTTAATTCAAATTTAGTGTGCAGCTGTCCCCTTTTCCAGTATGGTGTAGGGGAAAATCCAAGTTGTGGTAGTTTGGTAGGTGCACTGAGAACAATGAATGTTATAATAATGAACTTATGCTTTGGATAGTCCTCAAAATAAAAGCATGTAATTACTTGGCTAAATGCTGAATTGATTTGCCTGACAAGGCACTGCCCTATAGTGATGAATATGTTTTCCTAAAGGGGAGGAGCAGATGAAGCAATTTAAAATCCGGAAGTCCTTTTCTTCAGCTTACATTTTCCTCTTTCTTCACGCACAAAGGGGTGATGTCTCTTCTCTCAGTAATGTATGACAGCTTCTTCAGCAGTACATTTGTTGATGACCTTCATCAGCACTTAGTTCCTCGGGAATTTACTTGTTTCTGCAGGTCTTTTGTAGTTAATAGAACGAAAAGGCCTGGAAAATGGGTTAATGGCATTATCAGGATAGATGTATTGATAGCCTGATCCTCAATGCAAACATATTCTGAGTTACTGTGGAGATAATATGTCATCTACAGCTACTCTGCATTATCTTATCGTGGAGTTTCTGGCAGGCAGGTCACTGCAGTCTCTGGCAGGCAGGTCACTGCAGTCTCTGTTAGAGCTGTTTTTCCAGGCAGGATGGAGTATGATCGGGGCAGTGCCAGGAAGTTAAGGACAGAGATAAATCCTTTTCACGTTTGTATTTGCAAAGAAATATTTAGTAGTAATGATAATTTATGTGATAAATTTTAAATATTAGTCTGACTGAACAATGCCAAAGGGCCTGTTTATAGATTTAGGAAGATGGAATTTATTCTTCACTGTGCCAACAGCAGGAAAATAGGAATATGTGTGTGTGTGTGTGTGTGTGTGTGTGTGTGTGAATTCTACTCTTGTGGCTTGGCACTGCCCCAACACCAGGCATGCAGGAGATTTGCTCGCTCACCTTCCCCTGCCATAGCTGGGCAGAGGAGGGAGAAGGGAAAAAAAATGGACGAAGGCTCATGAGTGAGACAAGGACCAGGAGAACTATTTCAAGGGCAAAACAGGCTCAACTTTAGTTGGAAAGTG
>VXBB01017368.1:37471-57455 GCA_013399915.1 Illadopsis cleaveri | reverse complement strand
GTTGTGTGGGTTTTTAATGAGATTTGAAGAATTAATTTTCACTTGAAAATGAAAACAAATATATATTGAAAAATATAGTAGTTTCACAATTTATACTAAACCATGATCTCGAGGGGCACATTTTGAGTAGCAGGGCTCAGTTTAACCTGATAGTTTTCATTTTTATATGCATAAATAAGTAAATGAAAGTATAAAATGAGTTCATCTTTGTGACTTGCTTCATTATCACACAGCCTCCCAAAAACTGTAGTAACTTAAGAGAGTTATCCATTTGCTCAGACACACATTTCAGGTATTAATTTGATCTGAATAAATATTTATGCTAAATGTCTACTTACTGTGGAATTTAGTTGAGGCTTAGAGTCCACACACAATATAATTATTCAAACCATTTTTTCTCCTAAAGGTACTACTGCTACAATATTTTTTCAAAACAATGTTTGGAAATCATTTGACCTGTTATGAACAGGTCAGGCATAGAATTATTTATTTGGCATATATATACCTCCTTTGAGCACTTTTGTGCATGGTGCACCTGATGTGCACTTCTGGAGAGCCAGTTACAGGTTTTCATAAATCATTTCTTCTGCTTTTGTGCAAAGCAAAATTAACAATATGCAATTTTTATTTTATTCCTATTTTTAAATGGCACCTTTTCCTCTTACCTAGCCACTTTCTGGGATCTTCATATCAATGCTTCTTGCTTGCTCAGATGTGAAGATGATGTCATAGAAATCTGGTGTTTAGAGATCAAAACTGCTTTTAGAGTTTAGAGTGCCTTCAATGGACATGTTCAAGTGGTGCTACAAGAGGTAGTTCTTGTGCTAATTTCATCTGAGTTATGATCTTGTGACGGATCTTCTAATCCTTTTCAAGTTTCATTGTTTGTTTTCTTTTAATAATAGCGATGGCTTGTTAAGCACCGAAGTAAGTTTTCTAAGAGTTTAATAGCCCTTCTCCTTTCAGTACATATGTTGCAGTTTTTAAACATAGAAATAGGCTGAGTCCTTGCAGCAAAGCAGAATATAATTTACACTGAAATGTGATGGTGGTACTAGTAACTGTCTTAGCACTCAATAAATACTCAAGGAACTTTACTCTTTAAAACTCTGGTAAGCAGTATGTTACAAATACAAACAACTATGCTCAGTCCCAGGTTAATTATATTTTTAGTTACTTAAGTTTCTACATGTAACGAATACCAAAATATACAGAAGATAGATGAGACAACATGAAATCAGCTTTGTAGAAGAATCTTCAGCTTAAGAAATGCTCTTGAGGAAGGGTAACAGACAAGTACACAAAATGATGAGGGACTGGAGAAAGTGAATGCAGAATTCCCACTGCCTCATGAACAAAGTAGGGATAACTGACTGGAATTAGTTGAAACAAGAAGAAACACTTAACACAGCCAGCTAATGAAGTTGGGGATGATAGCAGAATGATGCAAAAATACATAGAATTCAATGTATAGAAGGGACTAAGCTTTTTATGAGGTTGAGTTCATCAATGACAATTAAATGTAGGTGGAAGCAGTCTGCCTCAGAAAATCTGTGCATTACAGCATATCAGGAACCAAGAGGGCATATCTGCAGAAAGATATTTCAATTTTTTTCTATATGCTTAGTCCACTGAGAGACACTTGGCAAATGGACCTTATGTCAAACAAATTCATTCGTTTTTCCTAATGTATTTTTTGCTAAATTACCTCTTCTTTCATAGCCACAAATAAAAGAACAGTAGAATATAAGCTTGATATTTAATGTCTAAACAGTCCCTGTGCATTTGTGTCTTAATTTGCTAAATACCATGTGAGAGAATAGAAGTCAAGTTCTTATCCCCATACCATCGTTGACATGTTTTGCAAAACATAGTAAAGTAAGGGCTGGTAATTGTTCCATGTTGTGAAATGAGTTGTCTACACTGTTCAGAAAAACAGAATGGAGTCTGGTATTAAGCACTTGATTTGGGCATGATTGAAATATGGAGAACTGAATTGAAAACTCCTTTCTCATACTGTGAAAAGTTCTGATTTTAAAGTGTTGTGGAAGACTCCGAACATTTTTGTTCTTCAACAACAGAATTTTTTATTTAAAGCAGACTGGAACACCTAAGGTTTTATGTATCTACACAATAGTCTTTTTCTTTATCTGAACAAATCCTGAATAAATCTGAATAAATTCAGAGGGTAAAACTCGTGTGGTTCCATTTAAATTGCTCCTCTTATAGTGCCCTGATGTGTGTCTTCCAAAAGTCACAGAATCATTTAGGTTGAAAAAGGCCTCTAAGATCATTGAGTCCAACCTTTGAGAAGACCAGGAAATGCATTTCATCTTTAAGGCTAGCTGGTAATACAATAATCTTCATCTCAAGTGTTAAGAAGCTCAAATGTATCAATTCTCAGGGTCACAGGAGCCATTCAAGCTGTCACCTCTGTATGTCGGTATGTTTCAGTCTCAATTGGGTACCACCAAGAGACACTTCATTTCACAGGGCTGAAAAGTGTATCGGAAATGTTACCAAAAATATTACAAATAGCAGAGATTAATCTTGGCTCTTAGGCAGATTGCACAAGGACATTCTCTAGATGGACAGGGTATAAGTAGATCAATTGAAAGTAACTAGAATGAGGAAATAATTCCTCACAGAGAAAGGTAAATTCAAAAGCACATGGATTGCTCATTGTGTTATCACTCAGGAGTCAAACTGGCTATGAGATGGCCCCTGATGAAGCCTTAAGGTAAACTGCTGATTCTAAATGGTTGAATGAGACATGTTATACTCTGAGTTTCGAAATGCATAACTCAAAATTGATAATTAGACAAAAAAATTAAAGCATGGGGTAATGGGAGGAGTGTGCACTTAATGCTACTTCTGTAAAACACTTATAAATACTGACCAAAAAAGTAATGATCTGTCTGCCTTATATCGCTTCAGAGCTCTTGCAGCCTACATTAACTTAGTATGATCTAGAGCCATTTTTGAACTATTATTTTTGAAAAATTAAGAAAAAGGCAAAAAAGACAAGGACTTTCCCAGAGACAATATGGGTAAATAAGCTGGATTTACTGTTTTGAGAGCATGACTGTGCACTTGAACTCTGGGGATTTGAAGTTCCTCTGTGTGTGGCTGATCCTGCACATACTGTTTGTGGTGAAGGATAAGACACGGAAATACATTGCCCATAATGTTGTTCCCTAATTTTTGTCCTTCATGTGTCATCAGTGAGGTTCCATGTATCTCTTGTCCTCGCATTGTAGCAGGAAGGGCAGATTATTAAGCAGCAGTATGCAGGACTTCTAAACTCAGGAGTTCACTCAGTGGTACAGCAAGATTCTTACTAGTCAGCCATCGAAGTGAATTTGAAGAGCGTTCAAAGCACATTGAATGTTTAAATAACACTGAATGATTATACCTGTGATTTTCATGAACATGTTTGAGTTTTTTAAAAACTGATATTTGTATATTGGTAAACACAGGGCAATGTCCACAAAATCTTGGAAAAATGCAGTTTACCACTTACTGGGAAACAATGTGTTGACCGCATCATTACAGAAAAGGTAAAGTATTTTTCTTGACTCCTTGTTAATAGCTTTGTCCTCTATCCCTAATAACAATAGCAAAGCTTAGCAAAAATGAAGAATATATTCAGCATCTGTTACCACTGAAGGGAAAAGATGGCCTCGGAGTTTAGGTCGAGAAGTCTTGGGACTTATTTTTTTCCTTTTAAATTTTGACATCTAGTATACTGAACTGTATGCTTAGATGCCTTCAGAACAAAGATGCCACATATGACAGGCATGAAAAATGTGTTTCTCCTTGTTTTCTGTGAAGTATTTCTGAAAATTTGCTGTGACATACAAATTTTCAAATACGGCTGTAATCACAGCTTGGCTGGCAAAGGGGTAGTGTTGTTTGCTTCTGTTAGGTTTTTTTTTGTTTATTTGTTTTTATTCTTTTGTTTTGTTTCAGTTTTTTTTTTCCCAGCAGAGCACACAAAAGTTGGACAATTGGCATCTTTCATGTATGCTACATACTGTTTCAGAGAAACCTGTGGCTGTAGCAGAGCTTTAATTCTTTTGTCCTTACTTGATTCCATTTGTGAAGCAATTTATCCTCCAGTGGAAGTACATATGAGCATCTCATACTGCTGCTGCTCAAAGTACATTAGTGGATCTTTTCAGCAAAGGATAAGTGACTTAAGCTTTTTGCTGTAATCATACTCCTTTTATTTTTGGTGTTTACTTTTTTAAGGACATAGGGTAGTCTCTGTGAGCCATCTATCATGCCAAGTAGAATGCATCAAAGGTGCTGATGAAGAATTTGCTTTCTCATGGTGAGATATTGCTACATCTAAAGGATTTTTTTTCACGCGGGGAAAATATATTAAAATATGGATGTTTTCTGGTTTTTTAATTAGTCTTCTACCAACTGGCCACATACAAATGTAAGGTACAAAGTAAATGAGAGGGAACAAGAACTAATAGAAAGTAAACAAATAGAAATATCTCTGATATTCATAAATTACCAGATCTTGTGGTTTTATTAGGAAATTATGCAAATATGCAACAAAATTTAGATAGTGTTGCAAATTCTGTTTCCTCATTAGCATCCTGAAATGTTCTTTTACACCCATTTTTGAAGGCTTAAAGAAGCTGTCCTTTTCTAGTCCCATAAAAAGCAGTTTCATGTGCCAGAGGACAACTAGACTTCCGGACGCTTCTGTGATGAACTTACAACTTCACTTTCATTTCAAGTTCAAGTTTCACTGGTCTTCTGCTACTAAACTTTTATTTTTAGAGGAAAATTACTTTAGACCTTATGGTTTCCCTGGCAACTAGCTTGCAACCTGTGTATCTCCCTCTGGTAGGCACTAATAAAGTGCACATTGTTTTACAGGTATTTTTACTTGATGCACTTCAAGTCTCAGAGGTGGAGTGCATATCTTATGAAGACATCAGATAGAACACCCTTTTCCCCTTCAGTCTCTTCCTCTCAGGCTTTCTCTTAAAAATACTGCAGGGAGTCTTGTCTTTCACTGCTAGCTTCTAGAAATACTAGCATTTGCATTGGGTATGCAATAGCTGTTGGAGAAACTTGAGTCAGCCAAAGATGATCTCTCTACTGGCTATGAAATGAAATAAAAGAATGGGGGAGACATTCTCTTCCCCTGTTTCTTTTGTGGTCTCTTGCTGGGTATTGTCTTGCAGCAAAGAACATCTCAGACCTTTACTTTGAACCTCCCATTCTCACCAGATTGCAGCGGCGGGCACAGTCCACATCTCCTGCAGTGGTGAACAGTTTTGGTTTTTCCCCACAAAACTCTCACATACTAGATTCTAGATATTCTAACACATTCTAGATTCTCCTTCTTGGTACAAATAAATGCAGCAGAAATCTTTATTGGTCGATCATGAAAGTGAAAAGTGGCATCTTATGTTACTGAAGGAATGCTATCTACTTCAGCACACCATTTTGTATGTTACTGCATTTACATCCTCATTTTCTCTTTAATAATAAAATGATTATGTGCTTGTTGAATTGAATAGGCAGTGTTTGATGTGGACAAGAAGAAGGGATTGACTCTCATCGAAATCTGGGAAGGACTGACTGTAGATGATATCAAGAAAAGCACTGGCTGTGACTTCGCAGTAAGTAGTTTTACAAACCAGTACAGTTTGGAGTCAGAACAAATATTCTCCACAAATACTTACCACATGAAGGCTTGTAGTTGAAGTAAGTTTCATCTTTGTAGGTGAGGACTGAATAAATTATTGTGGGATTTACAATGAAAGATAATTTGAGGCTGTTATAGTGTGATGATGATGGAAGCATCAGAAGCTAGGAAAACCAGGAGAGATGGAGAAATAACTGAGAGTAAAAAGACAAGTGGAAAGGAAACTTACATGCTTTGAGTATGGGAGCTGATTAATCACTGAGAGATGGATAAATATGTATTTTTTCACTGTATAAGTTAGTTCACCTAACTCTTTGTAGCTAAGTTTCCATGCTAACTTTAGCTGGAGTTGTGAGTCTTCTTGACAGGAGTGACTACAGTTGTCCCCTCTGTGTTAGCAGTGCCAATCAATGAACTGCTCTAAGGCTGCCTTGTACAAATGAAACTTATGCTCTGCATTAATCCAGCAAGCCCCTGCCTTTTGACATTCACATTCATTCTTAAGTTTCACTTAATGCAAACACAAAACTGCATTATTAATGGAAAGCTATAGCACTCTAGAGTGTAACTGAATGCATGTGTGGTTGATAATACAGTTTTTTCTTGGCCTGTCCCTGCATCAACATTTCAAAATATTTTCTTCTGTTGTGAAGTCTTTTAGGGCAGTTCAACCCTTCTTTGGCAAGGGCAGCAAGTATGACAGTGTACAAGTTGTACTATAAAAATAGTTCAGGAATATTTAGTAATGCAGTAAAATACTCCTTTTTGCAGAGTTTCATGGCATGGTTATGGCACCTAATTGACAGACTGCAGAGCATTTAGTATGTGCAATGGTTTTTTATTCAGGCTTTGAGCATATTCTTGGTAGTAAGGAAACTTTCTGAGCAATGAACCTGTGAAATTTCAATAATTTCCTATGTCCATAAGAGACCATTTCTGATAGCTAAATATGATTGTGTATTTTTCTCCTTAGATATTTTAAATAAAGGTCTCTTCACTGCTGAAAGTACCTTTAATTATCTGAGAAAAAGGTGTTGGATTAAAGACTAGTGGCCTGCAACTGCAGAGTGCAGGAAGCAACTACAGAATCCCTTTGCTGAACCTAACTATGCTAGGTTACTAACTTTCCATGTAATATTTTAGGGAAGTTGTTATTTTTTAATTTAAAGTGGAAGCAGCCTTCCATATACAGCAGTTCTGTGTGGACATGAAATGATTCATTCAGCTTCTTACTTTGATCTAGTAAAAAAATATCAATATTTTAGAACTTTGATGATGTCAGGACTTCTTTTTCTTGGGCTAATCTGCCTGTGAAGCAGCTAGCGTCCAGAAGTAAAACATAAAAATGAGCTTTGTAGGTTTGCATGTATCACAATCAGTCACTTTGTTTTGTTCTTTTAGATTTAATTTGGGGGGTAACTTCATGATGAATTTGAAGGTACAATGTTTCAGTAAGCATTTAAATAGATGTAAACTACAGGAAAAGACTTCTATTTTCAGAAGACACTGAAAACACTCCTTACTTGTTCCAAACCTGCTGGTTTGAAAGGATCTAGGTTTTTTTTTGGTTGAGATGACCAAGAGATACTTATTCAATTAAGTGCTGCTTCCCAAAGTAAAGGCAAGCTGCCTGTGCTCAAGGCAGAAGCGAACAAAGAATTCAGAGGAAGAAGTGACATGATTAAAATAATGGGCTATGAGATTAAGCTTTGCAGCAGGTATGATAGGGCAGGACAATTAGGTTCAAAGAAAACATTAACACCACCCACTCTTCCTTGGTGCTTTCCTGGAAATATTACAAAGGAATGATATAAACTTCAAATCTTTAGTGTAACCTGAAGTTAGGAGTTGATGAGAGGTACTGGAACAATGCCCTGTCTGGTTCCTTGGGATATGTCTCTCTGAGGTTAAGAAGGGACCCTGCACAAGGCACCATTTCCTATCTCTCCAGAAGGCAAACTCCAGCACAGTCTACTTTGTTTGGCTGCCACAGTCATGCATGAGATCACGAGCTGTGGGCATGAAAAATGTAGATCCTTCTTGGTTTATGCATTTATAAATGCATAAACCATGTACTTACCTTGAAAAGCAGTGTCTTGCATAAATGCTTGCAAAGCAATGCTTGTTTGCAAAGCGTGTACCTCTGCCAGAGCACATGCATGTGTCAACGTGATTTACTGATGGCTCCTTACAAAAGTGCCCACAGTCCCTACAGCACTGCAGGCTGAAAGCATGACATGAACCTCAATTATTCATTTATTAAACCTGTGGCATGGAAGTGCACTAGCCCTTTCTTTCTTTTTTCCCCCTCATCCTTTAAAGAATGTTTCCAGGCCATAGCATCCTAGTCCTGCTGTCATTGAAATCCTTACCAAATCTTTTGAAACCTTTGACAGGAAGACTGGGTTGCTGTTGTGTAATATTGGACCCTTGATGGCATGAATTTCATATGCAGCAAACAACTACAGGTTCTTTACTTAGTTTTGAATTTCAGAAAACAGAAATTTTGGCACAGGGATAGGCAGTTATTCAGACTGCAGCATCCTTGGTCCTTTTTTTTTTTTCACATTTCAAAAGTCTGCCTCAGGCTTTCTTGCAAGAGTAACAGTTGTGCTTGTGATTATTTATGTTCACTGAATAAGACATCTTGGGTTTATTTATATCGGTGACAGGAGCTTTAGTGATATTGTATTGCCACAGTAAAAACAAGATCATATATTTTCCTAGTTTGAAACAGAACTAATCAGAGGAAAATGAGGAGCTGGCCCCTTTTTCTAGTAGCTTTTTTTTCAGTAGATGCAGTGTATGATCTGAACTAAAACAAATGTCTCTCTAAGTTCACTAGAAATGAGATTTTAAGAGATGGCTGTATCTTTATATGTAACTGCCTCACCCCATGAAGACAAATCCTGTTTGCAGAGGAGAACTTCATGGCCTATATGGCCATATTTGAGACACGTTTGACTATACAATTCTATTTCACAGCCTGCTTACTTGGAAAAACATCCCCTAAAGAACATTTACAAAACAAAATGTCAAAGGAAACATGATTTAGAGTCAACAATCTTCATTGTAGACTGGCATCATTTAAAAAATAAACAATCCGCCCTCGATTTTAGTGTGCTGTGAAGACAAAATGTTGGCTTGTCTTGCATGCTTAAATAAGATTTGGTGTAGCCTATCATATAGATCACCTTGGCAGGCAATCTGTTTGGGCTTGTACTGCCTTTTACCATTCATGAGACCGTGACAGAACATACTTTTGCAGATGTATTTAATTATAAAAATAATCAGGATAAGTCACAAATCCCCACCACAGCCTTTCTTTTTCCTTAATTTTAAAGCTTATTTTTTCAAAATATTCTTCAAAGATCACATGGAGTATAGAAAAAACATCTGTAAAGGCTAGTGTATGTTTAAAAAGGAATTGTGTGTCCAAGTACAACCACTGAGTTCAAAATGATACAGGATGTAGATTTTATTTTCTGGAAGCCCATTTTCCTTTGAGGAACATTTTCTTTTGAGGCTGTTGCAAGATTAAGTTGATTTTTAAATGGGGTTTTTTCCCCCTGATCAATCACTCCTGCTTCAAAAACCATTAAGAAGAGATTTTTGTATCAGGTATATACATATGTATTTGATATTAGAATTGTAGATTGCATTTCTTTGAAATGAAAAAATAGGTGTTAATAAGAGATAAGCAACTTTTATGAATTTAACAAATATGGTTTGTTGCGGGTTTTTTTGAGGGGCTCATTTTAAATTTTTGAACAGTAACTTGCTATTGCTTACTTGTTAAGTTCAATAAAACTTAACAGAACTCAGCCTTATTCAGAATCAGAACCTGAAGGAATGTTCACTACATAGAAAATCAGTGAAATAACCAAAGGGCTGTTTGTGTAGCTGAAAAGGGTATTTTGGGGTTGGGAATCAGAGATTCAACAGGCTTGAACTGCAGCAAGCCCCAGAGCCCAGGTGTCTTCTTACCAGTTGAGAGGCCACGTACTGGACTGCACAGGCAAACTCCTCCCAGAACACCTACCTGTCCAATATTAGCAAAGTATTTGAAACTTCCAAGTTAAGGTGTTCTTCCTGTAAGTGAAATAATATTATGGATGTGTTGCTTAGGAGGTACCGTAAGAAAGTAGCAACTCTGAAGCTGTGCACAGTGAATACAGTCTGCATTATAAATGCTGTGCTCTTAGCACAGGGTAATATTGGATTGACTGTCTCTAGTGAGTCAAAGCAGTGGACTTAGGGGGTCCTGAAATGCTTTTTACAAGATTATTCCTTGTTTTCCAAGCACAAAGCATCCGTTTTGTTACACTGGCATTTTTTCCTGCTTATTTAATCACATTTTAGTTAGAGCAAAAGTTGCATTTGGGTTGAGTTCTGGTTGGTGCTGGGCTCTCACCACCTCCATTATATTGAACAGACTTTATGGCACATCAGACTCACAGGCATCAGACCCATCTGAAGTGGATAGTGGTACACACAAATGACAGCTGTTAGCATCAGATGTGCAGACACCACATTTAATGTACTATGCTCATCAAATGTGAAACGGTTGATGTTTTGATGGTACTGAAATCTACATCATCAGAAAAATAGAAATCTCTCCAGTAATTGCCTTTGTTGTTGTTTGCAGAATACAGATTTTAGTGTTTCCATCTTCAACCTCCAGTGTTTAGCTTTGTTTCAATGGAACCATTCCTGGCCTGTGGCAGTATTAGGCCCAAATAAAGTGAGGTACATAGTAACTTGGACTCAAATGTTGAAGTGTTTCTGTAACTAATCCAGGAATGCTGATACATTGTACCTATGACTTCTAGTTCACGCACAACTTTGAAAAAAATCAATGAATTGTTGCCATCCACTGAAAACATTTTATTAGCATTTGACACAGTAAACACGTTCTTCAATAACTAACTTTTCCACAGTGGCTATCCTCATGAAGTTATAAATGATAATACATAGTGGCTGGAGGAAAGCTCACATAGAAATCTAAATGGTACAGAAAATACAGCCCTGTACCTCTAAAAGAAAGAGGCATTAATGCTTGAAAAGGCACTTATGTATTGTTATTTCATGAGTTGGCTTCTTGAGTAGTGTTAAATGAAAAAGTTGGGTTAAGGAGGCAGGAGGATGCAGTAGGTGATGCTTCCATGGGAGACATTAATCAACTAGGAGCCAGGTTTCCCACTAAACTGTTTTTCATCCTGAAAGAGTAACATCACAGAGTAAGAGTTATTTCTGATCTTCATCCTGGGGCACTGGGCTGGGAACAGGAGATAATTAAAGCAGCTTGGATCTTCTGTGGAGACTTGTTCCTCAGGGGTTTTGTATAGACCTGGAGCAAGAGTTCAAGCAAATGTTAACCACTGCTGCTGTACAAAGTCTTCTCTGTATTGTTCTTATTTACAACTTCTTTCCTCATTGAGCTTCCTATTTAGGCTTACTTATTTTTGCTCTGCTGTACATCTTATAATATCACTAACTGAATTTTGTGAGTGAATGAATTAAAACAATAGAATACATAAATATGTCCTTACACAAAAAATAATGTGAATGGGAAAATACAAGGTTTTTTTAAGAAAAGCAAAATTGAAATTAATTAACTATATAATCATTAAACAAATAAAATGAATGTGACTGGAAGAAAGACATTTAAAAAATTAAGAAATATATATTTGATATTGTAATATATCAATATCAAACAAATAATCCCATTAAATGTATCCATACACAACATTTGCAGAGCGTTTATTGTATATGCATAACTTTGATTGCATTTCCCCTGCAAACATGCATGTTCCAAAACGTAGTTGACTGTTTCTGCACAGAAGACTGTATAGGGGGCAAGTACAGGTTCATCTGCCGAAGTTTAATATCCTTGCATTCTTACACCAGTAATCTATCTCAAAATAAATGAAGTTCGGAGTCTAGATACTAGCACCCTACGTACCTTGTATTCTTGCATCAGAAAATTTAGTTGTGGTAGTTTTTATCTCTGTCAAATTGCAAATATAGCAGGTTAAGTAAGTACAGTGTCTCTAGTCTTCAGTGGTATATAGTTGATACAGGTGGAAGTGAATGGTGGGTTGTACTGCTAGATCTTACTTGTATGACAACAGTTGTGGTTTTTTTCCCTTCTTTTTGCTAGGTTTCACCGAAACTAATACCAATGAGACAGATTTAAATGTGAATTACAGACTGGGCTTATTTCACAAGAAGACTTGTTTCCAAATGGAATAAATTGATGGCTGTCTTGCAATTTTACTTTTTTTTTTCCTTTTCTTTTTTTTAAGGGCTCTCTAAGTAGTTTTCAGATAGTTAAACTCAGGCTGTGACTATAAGCCTAATTGTATTCTTCTTTCATAAAATTACCAACTTTAATGGAATGGTGAATATATTCTCTAAGTTTTGAATAATGTTATAGTAAAATGTTAATGATCATTGTAAAAAAGAAAAAAAAATGCCTTGTAGTCTGTCTGCCAAATACTAGGTTTTTTTACACAGAATTGGAAAAAAACATGCAAAACTTATGATTGCCTCTGTGTTTCCTGATATCTGTTGCATTGGAACTACAGCACTTATCATATCCATTCTCCTGTAAAAATGTGGGTTTTTCTTTTCCAGAGTGGTCTATAACAACTGCATGTATCTGTAGAAAGATATTGGGAATACGAATGTTCCTTTTTCTGAATCTTTTGATCAGTCTGTAACAAAATTGTTTAAACCAGTGGAAATAATTGGGACCTAAATATATCTGCTGTTTCCACAGTGTGTGTCTGTTGGTGTTGAGAGGCCTGTGCCTCCCAAAGTCCAACTGTGGCCCTTCATATTTCAGTCATACAAACTAGCATGGGGCTAGTATGAAGCAGGAAGATGAAAAAGTGTCTGTCCTCATGCAGGCTACTGTTAGCTGCACGGTTTCCCATATGAACTGCTCTTATTCTCCAGATACAATGCTTCTCCCCAGCTCCCAGTCAAAGGCAAATGAATATTGTTTTTGGAGTCAGGTCTGTCCTTCCAGTGTCTCATAGAGAAAAGGGGAAGAGAAGGTTGTGGACACTTTGAAGATTCTTCTGAAGGGAATACAGATGGTTAAGGGCAAAAGCAATATGCACCACTTGTCAATCAAGGCACCAGCTAAATCTAAAGAGTTTGGAACCCAATTTCATCCTAACTTGAGACAATCAAAATGAAAAGACATCATCTCAGAGTCATTTTGATGAAGGCCTTCTTTTCCCTGTTAATTGCAAAATCATTTATATGTTTTGTTGCTTTTGCAAACAGATAGTATGACAGCTTTGGATCTCACATACCAAATCAGTACAATATATCTTTATAATAGCAAGAATTGACTGGAAATCCACATTTACTAAAATACAGTGTTCTCTCCAATATAGTGGTTTCTGTCATTTCTGTCATTTGTATAAATAGGAGCATATAAAACACTTCAGTTAAAATAATTCCTGACATAATGTGTGGCATCAAGACTGCAGCATATTAAGTGACTGAAGAACACGTAAAATGTAGATGCACAAGAAAAAGTTTACATAATGTCTATCAAACATGTAATAAGCATGTTAAGCACATGACGTAGAAAGGCATTCTAATGCTAAGTGAATAAGGGATTCATCATAGTCAATGTATGTTGTGGAAGGAATGTAATACATTTCTTGGGCAACCAGACAGAAAAATCATGCAATATTTAGCTCTTGTTCTAGCCTTTGTACAGCATTTTTCTATTCTAAAATACGAAATGCTTCTCTTTCATGGAACGGTTACAAAATCTGTCTTGATCCACACATGGGTTTTACAGCAGTAAAACTGCTTCGATTGGAGGTATTATATTGTATAGTTGCACTTACCCTAAACAGTTCTTTGATAATCTCTTGTCGATACCATACATAACAGGCTACCCTTCATCCCAGAAAGAAATAAACAAAATGCCTTTGTAAACACTGTTATGCCAGTACAAAAGTATTCCCATAATACTAAGCTGTGACTTGAACTCATAGCCGCTAGTGGGTGGTAGGCCATTGTGCAACCTGCATCCATAGGCAAGACCTGATGCTGAGTCTGTGGGAAAGAAATATGTTGTACAAAGACCAGTGCTAATTTCATGATTAACATATACAATTGAGTTGGTTGATAGGTAATTTGCATAGAAGACTTGAAACTACACTACAGGATATCTTAACACTGCGTGTTAGTTTTCACATGTTTTCTCTGTTTAGGCTGTTTAGATGTATTCCTGTGTTACTCATTCCACACAAGTTAAGTTTGACCTTTTTTCTTTTTTTTTTGCTGTGGAGGTGCACTCAAGTTCTGCTCACAGAGGTTTTGAAGATTAAAAATCTGTATATAATAAAACCTGACTATTTTAGCTCACTGTAAAGAGTTTCACTTTTGAATAGAGCAACCCAGAGGCCTCTTCCCTAATCCATGAAGACACTTTGGTGACCATTCTGACCCCTGTCGTTCTGTAGACAGCAAAAGGTGCATGTCTTTGCCTTCAGGGCCAGAGATGGATGAAGAGCTACTCTGAGGGGATGGGTGTAGTCCCTGGACGTTTTGTTCACCTTCACTCAAAGGTCTTGTATAGAGTACCCAAAATGGATGATGGTTTTAGGGGAGAATTATAAAAACTATTATACAGGGGAAGGCAGTTATTATTAACTTACCCAGAGGGAAAGAAACCCCACAAAAACAGAAAGACCAAAGAACACAAACATTTAAGTAGATGGGCAAGTCTTAAAGAAATCTATAAATGAAAATGTTGATCTTTTTCAATTACCTATGCTACATTAGTTGTAGGACTGATTAGTTAATTACAGTAAACTTTTACACATCTGTGAAGTACAGGAGCAATGTCTGAGGGCAGGATCAGGTGTACACTGCTTCTGCATAGAATTTCACTTTGCTGGTACACGCACAGAAGCCATTGTTGTAATTAATACATGGCTATATAAAGACGAATGACCTGGTAATGTCTAGGAGTTTAGCATCTTGGTTTCTGAATCAAAGAATTAGGACCCAAGAACTCCTGATTTCCAGCTTTTCTGGTTCTCCACTTACTGCCTTGTGGAATGACAGCTGTGTTCTCTGCCTTGTCTCCTGTTGCTAGAAAAGGGGATGGTGTTTTTCCTACCTCACAGGGATGTTGTGAGGAATAAGAAGCTAAGGTCTGTGCAAGAGGTTATTTGTTTCTCTTCAACTTGGGGATCACACTTGATCAAGAGTGTGGAAAACTGTCATACGTGCTGTACATTTGAGTTCTGTGTCTTATTTGTGTC
Source organism: Illadopsis cleaveri (assembly GCA_013399915.1). Lineage (NCBI taxonomy): Eukaryota > Metazoa > Chordata > Aves > Passeriformes > Timaliidae > Illadopsis > Illadopsis cleaveri. Next base: position 42,473 of record VXBB01017368.1, on the reverse strand, counting down.
AGTTTTAATGCAAGAGAGCAAAAGTACATGGTGCTGAAAATTGGGGATAAAAGGAGAACAGGCTCTCTCCACACACAGCAATGATGCTGTAGCAACAGGAGACAAGATATGTGTGTCACACGTCAATTTTTTTATCTTGAGGACAAAAGATTGTGGTAGAATACTGGTATTGTTATGAAAATGTCATGAGTCCGCACAAGCTAATTGCAACAAGCTTTGAATCCACCTTTTAAATTCATTTGTTAAGCAAAATAAAAATTAAAGCACTCCTAAGTATTTCCCTCTCTGTGGACACAAGTATGGTTCACAGGTAAGGTATACTCTGAGCAGTAGTTGCAATAGTTGGTATTGCAGGGATGAAGGTTTATTGGGACTGAAATCATTCCCTGCTTGACAGCACTTCACAAGACAAGGACAGTTGATGCTCTTTGTCCTGAAGAAGATGATGATTCTACTATATTATCACATTGGACTTCACTTTATATTTTATTGATTCTTTTGTCCGTGAAACAAAGAAAAAAAAATAGAAAACATAGCTATGCTGTAAACTCTGCAAACTAAACATCACAGTCCTTCCTATGTATTTGCTAAACAATCAATAAAGTAAAGGTTTAAAATTGCAGGTTTTGTCTATAAATTTGTCTGTTACCATTTTTTGTGGTGTTCTGTTCTGCTTTTAGGAGAAGTAAAAGCAGCTTGTGTTCATACCAGCATGTCACACCTCAGCACATGGCAAAACCTCAAGGTCTTGTCTGAATGTGGATGGGTTTGATAAACAGAAATAATGAACCTCGAAAATCAGTTAACAGCTGGATTCTACATGTTCTCTCTTCTCACTGATGTCTCTGTTGGGTCAATCTCAAACATAATTATCACATTCATTTTCAAAATGACTTGTTTTTCAATCAAGTTAAATAGTGGACTGCATATATAGTCCTTAGAGAAGTGATTTTTTACCTTTTGATTAAAACTGCTGTAGAACTGATCACATTTGAGATGTTAATCATCGATGTTAGCGTGTGGCTGCACTCTGAAAATTGTACTAGATGACACATGAAGACAAATTCCATTAACCACCTACTGAATGATAAAGTAGATGATTGCAAAGGGATGGAAATGTCTGTGTGTAGTGGGGTCATCCTTCCATACCTGTCATAAGGTCATGTATAAATGTGTCACAGAATCATTTTCTCTTCAGTATCATCAGAAAGCACATTGATAAATGTGAAGAAAAATGCTTAGAGTCATTTAAAAAAACCCTGATGTTTTCTCTGAAATGAAACTCTTCAGTTTGAATTTATATGTGTGGTCAAAATCCAGAATCCCTGTGAAGGGGCCTACAAGGTAAGTGCCAAACCCCTAGAGATAATACAGCAACCTTGCAGCTCTGAAATCCACTCATACAAATGTGGACTCTGACAAGAGGAGAAAGTTGGTTACAGGCATATCTGAGTAGTTTTGTGGTACCTTGTATGTCTTCCGTTTTGTGTATTGCACTGGTTTGGGTTTGGGTAGAGTTAATTTTCTTCACAGTAGCTGGTATGGGGCTGTGTTTTGCATTTGTGCTGAACACGGGGTTGATAACTCAGGGATGTCTCCCTTATCCTGAGCAGTGCTTGAGACCTTGCTAAGACCTTTTCTGCTCCTCATCCCACCCCACCAGTGAGGAGGCTGGGGAATCACAGGAGTTGGGAGGGGACTCGGCTGGGACGTCATTTCTTTGCTGCACAGCAGTAGTCTTCTGAGAGCAGAACCCCTCTTCTGCACATAGCCATCTGCTCCTGGAGAGCAGGGATCTTAACATACCCATACCACAATGTTTGGCAGCTTTAATTGGAAGAATTTCAGAGAACACCAGGATGGGGAAGGAATTCCTTTTCTGAATGTATTTACATAACATCAGGTTTTGGGGCTCCAGCAAAGATAAAAGTGGCTTTTGTGTTTGGGTTATGAAAACTTGCTGTGCCTGGTTCACATATTTATGTACACATTTAGAAGAAGTGAGGGCATGGGAGAAATCCTTGCCTTCAAGGTGATTGGGTTCTCCATCTGCTTCCCATGATACTTTCTATTGATTGTATTTTATTGATGTAATCGCTTGCAGAAGCAAGCAGAACATTACTTATTTGTGGGAGCAGTAGAGCCTAAACCTAGAATTTTTATTTCTGCGTTTTTAGAACCGTCCCCTGAGCATGCAATCCAGAGCAAAACTGTTTAATTTGTGTAAATTTTTGATAGATGATTAGACTGCAGCTGCTGTAGTGCTTACGGGCATTGCCCCTGCTGCTGTTGCACAGGTGAGAAATGCTGCCTTTGGTGCAGTGCAGATCATGCTTCTCTCAAACCTGTGCCTGTGTGAGGTTCACAAGCTGGTGTCCACCCACATGGCTGCTAAAGGGTCTCACCATGTATGTAGGTTTGTGCTGTTTTCAACATCGAAGTGGTACAGCCCCCACTCCTTTGAAAAATTGTGATGATGTTTCTCTCCCTGTATTAACACAGCAGGGAGAGTTTTTGCAAAGGTTTGGCTCCTAACCCTGTCCAGTAGGATTCAAAGTACATCTTTCTTGTCCCAGGAAAACACCTAACCAGCCATGCTGCCTGGGAATCTTGGTGAGAGAGCTGCTCCAGAGAATAGTGTCTTCTTTTGCAGAAAGGATGACCAAAGCCACAACGCTGTGAATGAAGTCAAGAAGGATCAGGAGATGTTCAGGTAGTGTGCAAGTCATTCTCCCAGCAGTGGTAAGGTTTGAATTATCCTTCAGGGGATGGCTCTTTCATTAACATGAGCTTTCAAATGTGTAAGCAACCCACTTCCCCTCCTTTCTGGCTGCCCCGTGTATAGACACCTTACCTACAAGGTGTTTCAGGGCAAGCAACAAAACTGTGAAGTCTCTTAAAGAACTGGCAAGTCAAGCAATGTACTGCTATGACACCTCAGCACAGTTGCACAGAGGGATTTTCCCCTTAAAGATTGGATTGTCTAAATGAATCAAATTTGTTTGTAGATGGCCATGCCAATTACTTTTACTATTTGGATGAATTCCTAAATATTCCCTTTGGTTCTGTAGCTGGAAAGTACATAATACACAGGTAGAAAAGGGAACTGAAAACTTCTCTAAATGCAGGGAAAACCTGCAAGAAGAGCAAAAACTGCAGCCAGGAGGACAATTAATTTGCAGAAACAGAACAAAAAAACCATGAAAAGCAAACATATCGCCCAAGAAACAAAAGCAAGCCACGGAAGCAACACATTTATGCACTTAAGAAAGTATACATTAATAGAAATTCAATCTTACCTGTTTAAGCAGTGAGTGAATAAAGACTATGATTGGATCTGATGCCTATATCCTGCAAAATCATGTTTCCTCCACCTGTTCAGAAAATTTGACTGTATGAACAATTAACACTTTCATTCAGATTTGTCCAAAAACAAGGCAAGCTATGTGATGTTATAGCAGGCAAGGCTGTCTTGTCCAATAATAGCCCTAAAAATGCAGACTTTAATCAGACACTGTGGCTTGCCACTCATTTTTGTCTAATTCCATCTTGTATTTGCTCCAATGAAACCCATCACCTATGCTTTCCTCTTTCTGGCACCCTACCAATCCTAAACAAGTAACTCCCTCTGCTCAAGGAAGACTCCTCAAATTGCATCAGTTTTCCTGCTTGCCTGGGCTTGTTCTTAGGGGGAGGAGAGGAAGTTGAAGTGTGTGTGCCTGTGTTCTGCTGAGCCATGCCAGCAGGGGAATTGAAACCAGAATAGCAGAGGGAACACCACGGGCAGAGATGGTGCTGGGGAATGGTGTTAGAGAGCCACTGCTGAGCATCAGCACCTCTGGTGTTCTGGCCAGTTTCTAATGCACTGCCACTCACACATCTCCTGTCAGAAAAACCCCAGATTCATGGTACATTCTCCTCTCCGTTTTTAATTTTATTTCAACTTGGAGATCACATGGCTGTTCTGTTAGAAAAATTAAAATAATGAACTCCAGTGAAGAGGATGAATCTGAGTGAAGAGCAAGGGTCTTGGCTACCCAAGCCCTGGGCATTTTCCTGACTGCTGAGCCCACTAGGGCAAGAAGGAAGACATCAGGCTTGGACATGGCTCTTCTCAGATCATAGACGCTTGTCCTGTGGGCTGTGCTTATGCAGTGGTGGGGGACAGGGCTGAGGATGGCTCAGTACTCCTTTGGAACAGAAGGCAGGAGCTGAGATCTGGGACTGAAATGGCACAAACTCATTTTTCTGTCCTGCATGGCAGAACCACTGCTGGAACACTTAGTTCCACCAGGGGATGCTTCTCAATGTAGTGCTAATACTTCAGGATTACAGGCACTGGTATTGCTGATTTTCTGCTGCTGTATTGATTAATACCAACATTTTCAGATTCTTGTCTTCTGCAGGCAACCTTTGGCCTGGAAAAGGAGGGGAAGAAAAAAAAAAAACCAACTGCATAAATCTGCTAGCTATAAAACTGAAGGATGTTGAAATTATTCTGCAACAGCATATCCAGGTTCTCATTGAAAGCAAATCAGCATTTTTAGGACATGTTAACTGCTGCAGCAAGAAGAAGAAGCTGCAGATCAATATAAAATAAACCACAGCTTCACAAAAGCCAATTTATAGTTTCCAAAATTTCCGATTTTCCTCAATTGTGCAGGAAAGTCGTCACTGTTTCATGAGTGGGACAAAGTTACAGAGAAAGCCTCAAACCACTTTAGATGTGGAGTTGCAAAACTCATCCAATCTGAAAAAAACCCACCATATTGTAATGACAAAAGCCTGGAGGTAACCTGTCACAGAGAAACTGAGAAAGGGAAATGATCACTGATAACTGCACTTCAAAAGTGGAGAGGTCATGGCTGGTAATTAATTATCCAAATCATTCCTGAGTATATCTCTACCAAACAAGCTATGTGACCTATTGCAAAACAATCCCTCTGAGAAAGCAGCAATATGAGACCTTTTTTCCATGGGGATTTTAACTGTGCAGCAGCTA
>VXBB01017368.1:0-37059 GCA_013399915.1 Illadopsis cleaveri | reverse complement strand
GAAGTACTTGAAACATTTACTGTGCACTCAAATATTAGGAAGGGTCACACTAAAACCTAGAAAAAATATAATATAATCTGAAATAATCTAATAATAATAATAATAATAATATAATATTAAACTAGATTTAATGTAACAGGTTCTGTAAAAATCTAGTAAATGAAGAGGGTGGGAAGAGGACAGCTTTCCTGTGAGTTTCTTGCCACTTATCACTCCAAATTTTGTAAATTCACGCAGTGCTTCACAGTTTAAGAGAACTTTGTCAAATCAAACCCAGCAGCAGACATTCGTCTTCATAATTACTGGGGCCAGAGAAGAGTAAGCAAGCTCTAATTTTACCACCACTATTTGCAGATGAAGCCTTCCATAATAAAAATTAATACAGCTGGAGTCCCANGCTACCCAAGCCCTGGGCATTTTCCTGACTGCTGAGCCCACTAGGGCAAGAAGGAAGACATCAGGCTTGGACATGGCTCTTCTCAGATCATAGACGCTTGTCCTGTGGGCTGTGCTTATGCAGTGGTGGGGGACAGGGCTGAGGATGGCTCAGTACTCCTTTGGAACAGAAGGCAGGAGCTGAGATCTGGGACTGAAATGGCACAAACTCATTTTTCTGTCCTGCATGGCAGAACCACTGCTGGAACACTTAGTTCCACCAGGGGATGCTTCTCAATGTAGTGCTAATACTTCAGGATTACAGGCACTGGTATTGCTGATTTTCGGCTGCTGTATTGATTAATACCAACATTTTCAGATTCTTGTCTTCTGCAGGCAACCTTTGGCCTGGAAAAGGAGGGGAAGAAAAAAAAAAAACCAACTGCATAAATCTGCTAGCTATAAAACTGAAGGATGTTGAAATTATTCTGCAACAGCATATCCAGGTTCTCATTGAAAGCAAATCAGCATTTTTAGGACATGTTAACTGCTGCAGCAAGAAGAAGAAGCTGCAGATCAATATAAAATAAACCACAGCTTCACAAAAGCCAATTTATAGTTTCCAAAATTTCCGATTTTCCTCAATTGTGCAGGAAAGTCGTCACTGTTTCATGAGTGGGACAAAGTTACAGAGAAAGCCTCAAACCACTTTAGATGTGGAGTTGCAAAACTCATCCAATCTGAAAAAAACCCACCATATTGTAATGACAAAAGCCTGGAGGTAACCTGTCACAGAGAAACTGAGAAAGGGAAATGATCACTGATAACTGCACTTCAAAAGTGGAGAGGTCATGGCTGGTAATTAATTATCCAAATCATTCCTGAGTATATCTCTACCAAACAAGCTATGTGACCTATTGCAAAACAATCCCTCTGAGAAAGCAGCAATATGAGACCTTTTTTCCATGGGGATTTTAACTGTGCAGCAGCTATTTTCACAGTGGAGCTGAAAGGGGTAGAGAGACCAGGGAGCAGCACTGTCACATCATAGCCCTGCTGGTCCTGGGGCAGCTAACCCACCCACCAGGTCATGATTCCTGGTTCTTGATTTGGATGGAATCCTCTTTGAGGTGATCTCGACAAGTGCATCTGTTGTTTAAACATATCTTCAAATTTAATCAGATTTAAGTGCGCGCTTGGGGACTTCCAGGAGCACCTCAGGGAGCATGAGCTTAGAGGTGACGGTCAGAGGAAGTCAGACAACAGGCATTGTGACCTGGGAGGGCTTTTTGGCAGCCAAGCAGGACCCACCAGCAAATGGGGGATCTCCAGTGTGGACACACTGCTCTTCCAGGGATGGTGGGACAGGAAAGCTGGGAAGTGCTGTGCAGTGCAGGTCTCTCCGTGCTGCCAGTTCCCATCTCCAAGTCTGGTCGAGGCTGTGCAGGGCTGCGGGACAATGGCAGACCCTTCAGCCTGCTTTGCAGAGATTTCACATCTTTTCCCAGAGATGCTGAGACCTGAACCTTGGCTTGGGTGGGGACATCTGAAGGCTTCCTGTATACATAATAACGCTTCTGACATGACAAATTTTGGCAGTACCTGACAATTTTACCCCAAAGGGAGCCTAGTTCTTAGTACAAGAGAATATGCACAACATGGTGCTTTAGCTGGGGTAGGTGCTTGGGGAAAGTGTGGGGAAGTGGAGGTTGCCCAGAGCAATTTTAGCTACTTAAGCATTAACTGCTAAATGTGTATTAATTTAGTGAGATTGTGGCCTAAGGATCCCAGGATTACTGCTCCCCAGTACGGGCTTTCATCTTTGAAAGCGAAGTACTTGAAACATTTACTGTGCACTCAAATATTAGGAAGGGTCACACTAAAACCTAGAAAAAATATAATATAATCTGAAATAATCTAATAATAATAATAATAATAATATAATATTAAACTAGATTTAATGTAACAGGTTCTGTAAAAATCTAGTAAATGAAGAGGGTGGGAAGAGGACAGCTTTCCTGTGAGTTTCTTGCCACTTATCACTCCAAATTTTGTAAATTCACGCAGTGCTTCACAGTTTAAGAGAACTTTGTCAAATCAAACCCAGCAGCAGACATTCGTCTTCATAATTACTGGGGCCAGAGAAGAGTAAGCAAGCTCTAATTTTACCACCACTATTTGCAGATGAAGCCTTCCATAATAAAAATTAATACAGCTGGAGTCCCAGTAGTTACACAGAATCTGTAAGTTGGGAAATGAAAAAAGATAACTGAGTTTGCTGAATAAATCAGCCCTGCCATCCCTGCTGGGGAATGTGGTTACTTGTGTCACAGCAGGAGGAGGTCAGCATCCTGCACTCAGGCTCTGCACAATTACCCAGGGGAGTGGTGGGGGTGCAGCTGGAAATGGTGCGCTCAGCACATCCTCAGCTGCAGAAGGATAATGCCCAAATGCACTGAAATGACAGGAGAAAAGGTCAATTCTTAACTGGTTCCTGACACTAAAGCCAGGATTGCAGAGAAGGAAAGCTGCTATGTTCTCATAGGTGAATTAAGTTGGTGGTCTAACGTGAGCTTAATTCCTTCCCAAGGCATGATTTGCTGGAGTGGTGTGTGCCCCAGGGTTTGATTGCTGCCTCGGCTGTGAGGTTCTGGCTGGCAGGGTGCCAGCCAGCCCCCACTAGCACCTTCTGCCAGCTTTGTTGCTGTTATTAATTTTTAAGGCATCACAAAACATTAGAGGTCCTTAAGCATGACATGAAGCTGTGGCTGAGATATTATTCAAAGAAGAGGACTCTTATTGCTATTTGAGTGTTCACAGTAAGATTGCAGAGGTATTTGCTAGTCCTAGTAAACAAAAAATCCTTGCAGCTAAGAACCATCTCCAGAAAGCACAGGCAGGGTTGGCTCTCCCACGTTGTTCTTCCACTGTTTTTCTTTCCCCCCAGTCATGTACAAACACAGTAATTTTTTTCACCCTTTTCCTGGTGTGTGGAAAAAAAAATTCTTATAACAAGAGTTTTTTTAAATACTTCTGTGTGATCCTAACATGATCATTGGCATGTGCACATCTGTATGAGTGTAAGATAAAGGGGGAGAAGATGGTAGGCAAACATGTTACAGTGATATTAAGTGGCATGGGACTAGAAATGCCATAGGATCATTTAAGGACAATTCATAATCTATTTGGCCAAGTCACTGTCTTGTTGCCTGTCCTGGAAAAGCCACTGTGCATCGTGTTAAAATCCTATGGCCACTTAAAATGAGGGAAGAGTGAGGCAGCAAGTAGGTCAAAGTGCAGCTTTTGGAGTGTGAGAGCTTTTTAGATCACTGAAGAGCATAAAGTTTATCAATTTGTATTTTGGACAGTGTTAGAACTGACAAAGCACATGAAGTGCTGGCAGGGCAAGATCCAACCTCAGTAGTGGAGATGTGTATTACTTCCCATGGGTTATTCTTGGACAGGTGCAAATAAATATCTCTGATTGCAAAATGAGGGATGTGTGTAATGCCAGAGCCAGGTACTGATGTGAGCCTGAGGCTGCTGTTGCCCTTGGGACAGCTGAGCCTCCAGGCAAAGACCTGCTAGGGGCCAAGGCTTGGGATAAGGGTGCTCTCTGTGTGTTCAGTTTGGACTCTGGCTTTTAATCAGGCTCTGGAATAGTCCCCAGAGGATCTTGGTACAAAGAAAGACAAAGGAAAATATAAGACTATCTAGAAGAACCTGCTCATTTTAAAATTCACAAGTTTTAGAGAGGAGCAGTTCCTGTACTCCCAAGCACAGGAGAAGAATTTGTTCCTTCCTATGCCCATGGCTGGGAAAAGTCTTGTGAAACTTGCTTTAAACAGAAACTTTTGGGCAATAGTGGTAGTTTTCCTCTCACCAGAAAAGTTATTACTTTTCCTGCCATCTGACAGCATCATTAGAAGCTCATCCTTTCCCTTAACCTTCACGTCAGCTGTTACTGAGTGTAAAGCAGGTTTGACCATCTGTACGTTCCCCCTATTAAATGCCCTTTTCATAATTAATTATACAGTAACTCTCCCAGGGTGGTAAGTCTGGCAAATAATGGTATATTCCAATGCAAACATTCTTTTGATGAGGGTAAACCTGCTCCAAGAGAGCAGGCACAAGGGACAGTGTAACCTTCACCCACACCCCTACAACAGGGTCGTTTCTCTGATGTTTGTGGCTAAAGGGACTTACAGGATACTGTTGTTCAAGGCAGTTTCCCAGGTTGCTCACAATGGAAGTCCTCAAGTAACCTTAGAAAAAGATGAGGATATTACATGGCTATTTCTTGGGATTTATCACGCTGTGTAGAATACCGAGGGGCCAGAGGAAGTGCTGCATGGAGTACGGGGAGAGGCACGTGGTCCTGAATTATCAGCAGGGCAGGTTTCCTACTCTGCCACAAGATAACATGAGAGGAAAGTGCTTTAGTTTGGCAAACAAGACTGCTCTCAGCAGGAAATGCAAAAAAAATCACAATTTTTTTCCTTTTATGAAAGCTGAAAGCTTTGCTGCTGAAGCTGTGCTGCCTGATTTTGGCTACCCACCTACCTCAGCATGCCTGGGGCCGTTCCACCCTGGCATCTCATGCCACTCCAACCAACACTTCAGCAAAAGAAATGTTCTCCCTCAGGGAAAGTGCAACACCGACAAAAGCCTGAGAACAAGAACTGAAGGCAAACAAATGGGATTTCAGAGCGTTTTTTTCCCTTTTAGTAAGGGTCACTGGAGTGGCTGAGCACCCTCCCACTAGCTTTCAGAGCAGCTGGTCCAGGACCCTCCTCCATCACCCTCAGCAGGGCTTCACTCCTGTTCACTTCCACCATCGTGCTGCAATGGTGCTGGTTTCAATTTTTTATCTTGGCAGCCTTTCATGAAATTATATTATTTATAGTCCTGTGTCCATTCACATCATCATTACTCTCTAACAATAAACTTAATAATGCCTTTGCAAGCCTTTGTTATTTGCTGAATGCTGTGGGGTGCTATGTTTCAGAGCTATCATGCACTTTACAGAGCCTATGATTTGTCTCTCGGGTATGTTATCTTGCTATTAGCTGTAAATAGGGATCTAGATAATGTTTTACATCTGTACCATTAAGAAGCAACAAATTAGACTCTTCCCTAGCCTCTTCTGCTAGCTCACTAATCTTTGTTAACTTCAGGAAAAATGGGGGGAAAAAAAGATCACCGTTTGTAAAGATACTGAGAAAACTCTCGCAATTCAATCATATGCTTGAGACTATAACAGTTGAGATTTTTTAACCAGATCTGGTTGAAATACCATACTCCTTTTCCTGGGAAAGCCACAGATTGTTGCTATTTGTTTTCAAAGCAAAATGAAAAGGAAGCCAAGTGCATGAAATTTCCTTTACAAAAGATATATATATATGAGAGAAATATTAATTTCAAATACACTATTTAGAACATTTTGTTTCAATGAAATGCAAAATAAAACAGTTCAGTATAAAAATCCACTTAAAAAGATAAAAATATTCCTCCTTAGTACAACAGAAGCATTTATTTTCAATGTATTTGCAAAATAAAATAAGCAGCTTCCAGATGTTCCCTGGGAAGTTGTTTTCAAAGGCTAACCAGACAGCAGCTTTCAAGATGCAGATAACTGAGTAAAAAATGCTGAAGTTTTCCATCCCTGATGCTGGTGAGGTTTTGATCAACTCTTACAAGGCAGGGGAACAAATGCTTTTTGAAAGTTTCTTTCCACTTTGACAAAGAACCAGACTTCTGGGTCTTTGAAAGTAAAGATTCAGTAGCTGAGGTTTTGAAGCCTTAAGAGGAGCTTAGTTTTGGACAAAGGGGCTTTGCAGATGGACAGCCTGTGCTGGACACTGTGCTGAAGTGGTAGAACAGACAGACTGGTTGGGTCCCTGCTGGTCCCTTGCCCTCCTGCCTGCTTTGGCTGGACTCTCTTTAAAGGGTGCATCCCACTCAGTACAACATTTCCAAAAGTGATGTGTTCAGAGATTTGAGGTCTTGGCTGAACACTCTTAAACAAGTTTAAACACCTTGGGTGGTGTTTAGACACCTAAAGGGGTCAACATCACGTCATTGCCTGGACACCAGGAAACACCCCACAGGCAGTTTTTTGCCTTTTTCTTACACACTTGATTTTTCATCTTGAGTTTTTCCCTCCTGGGAGCACTGTCAGCACCTGACACTAATGGAATAGGACTTGGGGATGCCAACCCAAATGCATGAGAAGACCACTGGAGATGCACAAGATATGCTGTTTCTTCACCAAACTCATGTTCTTCCACCTCTTAACCTATTAACCAGCCTCACGAGCAAGCCTCTTTGCTTACAGAAACAGATTGGTTTTGTTGGAAACCATCACCAGGATGGAGAGCAGACCTGTCCACAGCTGAGCAGACAATGATGCCTGTGAATACCTCATTTGTGGGTAGTGTTTGGAGTTTTTTATCACAGGATCAGTGAAGTAATATAAGCAGGGCCATGATTGCCTGATGAAGCTTAGTGCACTTTCACAAGATGAAATTAGCACAACTTAAGACTTGAGAAATTGCAGAGTTTGGGAGGGATGTAGCTGCTGATGGGCACCTTGGGATGTAAAACTCCACAAAACAGTTCTCCTGATTTCTCGTGAAGGTGTATGGGGTTCAGTACAGCTTATCAGCACCTCACAGTGGTAGGCACTGTCCTGCAGTAATGCATGTTACAGCCAGAGCACAAAAAATGTCATCTGGTGAAGCGTAGGATGGCATCCTCTGTAACAATGATTGATGGGAGCAAGTCAAAGTTTTATGGAATATTCATGGCTTTCTTAGCTGCTCCCTTTCTACCTTGAAGTGATCTCCTGACACACTGAGCTAACTTTGCAGTGTTGGTTTCACTCCCCTCCAGTTCTCACTGCTGAATTTCACCTGCTCTTTTCACTGACTCCACTGCTGGGCACCGATCCTGGCCCCAGGTACAACATCCCAGACACCTGGTGAAGGTAACTTGCTGCTTCTCACTGAATACTTGCTAAGGGATGCTCAGCCCCTCTTCTTTAAATTCTCAATCTTCATTTATCTCTGGGATGATGGGTGATTTTTTCTACTTGGTTTTCAGTTCATAAAAGGCAGCAGTCAGAAGGGTTATCTGTGGTTTCACTCCCTTCATGTGCTCAGAAATGTCTCTAGGAGAAGCCAGCTAACGTGGTGTTATATTATAAGAAATTTTTCTTATTTTTCTTCACAGAAATATGGGCTCATATTGATTCACAAGGTGAGTCACTGCACAGTAAGAGACCTGTGGAAGCAGGTTTGCAAATGTGGAAACCAAAACCATAAGTTTTAGATCCTAGATAAACTCAAGCCCAGCTCTGGATGTCAGCCCGTAATTGCTGGATGTGTAAGAGCAGGATGGACTGGGCAAATGCTTCGTTTATTTTAATACATCCAGATGGCCTTCTTCAAAGGCTGTAAAACATCCCTGAGGGAAACAGGACAGGTGTATTAATAACTTGAGGGTCAGGTACCAGGCATTGTCCGGGTATATTCAAATTAAGAGACGTAAATTCTTTCTCTCCTTTGTCTCTTTGTGTGTCTCTCCCTGCCACTTTTACTCTCCACCATACCTGGTAAGGAATTAAAACATCCCTGGAACACCAGGGGAGAAAGTAAAACCACAACAAACGTTAAAGCATCAGCTGGAGGCTGAACTCTGCTGGGATTTAATGGAGGTACTGGGCTGCTTTAGCCTTGGTGGCCTGTGAAGAGAGAGGCAAACTGTCCCAGATATTACTGCTCCTCACCAGCCTCTACCCCACCGTCCCTGAAAGGGCCTGCTTGGCAAGCCAAACCAGCAGAAGCTGCCCCAGGAAAACTGATATTTCCAGTTCTTGCAGGGGTCCCTTGCAGAAGACATCTGCTGTCCTCTGTGTCAGGCAGAAAAAAAGATCCTTCTTTAAACTTGCACCTAAACCTCAGCAACTTTATACTCCAAATCAGGAGTTGCATACTGCTGCACATCCAGGAGTGGTAACAACAAGGAGATGGTGCTGTTACCTGGTGTACTCCTGAAGGGGCACACAGGTCCACCCAAGCAGTTAGACAGTGTCATTAGTGAAATAAATAACACCGAAGAGGATTTCAAACACACCAGCTGTATAACACTACGGTAGTGATGACACTGAATGGCTGCAGTAGGGCTGATTTGGAATGGTCCCAGGGGGAGGTGTAGAAGGATCAATGGGTCAAGCCCTGCTGTACTTCCTGCGAGCATCCCTTCCTCTGCAAGTGAAAAAGCCAAGGAAAAGGAAGCAAAGACTAACCTAAACTCACCATCTGAGGGGCTTGCCTTCACTGGAGAGCACACACTGCCAGGGCCTGCCCAGACTCTGCACTGACATCCAGGCTGCAAACTTCCCAGACTGCACCATCCAAGCAGCTTCTCCCAAGGGCTGAGCTGACTGGTATGGATGGGGCACAGTGGGAAAGGCACCTGCTGGGAACAGTGTTAGATGCCTTTCCCAGTGTTTGGGGGAATGCTGCTGCAGCAAACTGAAATCTCAGCAGGTGGCTCCCCGTGGGGTTGCTTTGTATGGCACCAGGGACAGTGGGGTGCTGTGGGGAACCTGAAGGCTTTTTTCCACTGCAGGCGCAGATTTATTGGTGAGGACAATGAGGCTGCAGCCATCAAGCACACTGTCAGAAATGGCAATGGAATGGAGCAGTGCCTGAGTATTCCTGCTAGCCCTTGCAGTGGAAACACACCCTACAGTGGAAGTCAACTGATCAGCTGGTTCTCCGTGCTTGGTGATGTGACAACTGTTTGCTGGCATTGAGGTCTCATTGTGAGATAATTCACAGAGGCATTAACATTTGGAAAGAGCAAGCTTGAGCAAAAGACAATCTGTTGTGTGTACAGTCTGCTAATAAACCTACAACCAAAATCTCAACTGGTCAGGATGATGTGCTCAGGCACTGTAGAGCCTGCACAAGCAAAGGCAGCCTTCCCCTCTTGCTCTGGGGCCTGGCACAGGCATCAAACACTGCAGAAAGTACCTTCACACCAGGGGAATTGTGGATTGCTTACAGCAACAGGCACTTTCTTGTTCTTTGTAGCCTTTCATCCATGACTCCTACAGTTGGACTCAATGATCTTAAAGGTCTTTTCCAAGCTAAATGTTTCTCTAATTCACTAGTTTAGTGGGAAATATACTTGACTGGACACATCTGAAGTTGGTGGAAACGTACTTTTATGGTTGTGCTAAGCATGAGCTGAGAGAGAGAAATTATTTTTATGTTAGAAAAGCTGAAACTGAAATGCTTATGATGGTGATATCATGCCTATCAGCTCCTTCCTCATGCCTTGAGCAGTCTGGAGAGGGTGTGCAGTCTCCATCCCTGAGGAGGTTCAAAACTTGAGTGGATGCTGCTCTGTGCAACCTGCCCTGGGTGACCTGCTTGAGCAGGGGGTTTAGACAAGCTGACCTCCAAAGATGCTTTTCCAAGTCACACAGCCTGTAACATTACAAATCATGAGCTTTTAGAACCTTTTGCATTCTTTCTATTTCTTAAGGTCACTCATATTGCCTTTGAATGGAAATGGAATGGTCTATGGATAGATTCCACCTTTCTTGATAGGTCTCTAGCCAGTGCCAGCTCTGAGGGCAGCTGCAGCACCACTCCCTTGCCACAGTTGCCAAGGACACCAAAAGGCTTTGAACCCCAGGGCCTGAGCAGCAAACTGAAAGATTGATGAAAAACCTCGAAGTGAGACAGAATAGAAATGAGGGTTTAAAAGAAAAAACAACTAAAGAAAACCTCCACCAAAATCCCTCTAGTCCCTGCTGCACCCTGAAGGCTGATCTTTTCTTCCAAGGCTCTGCTCACTCTGTAGTTGCTTTACTGGTTTTCCACAGCCTCTGGTGCTCCGGAGTGATGGCCACGTCCCCCAAATGTGCCCTGCCCTCCCCTTTGATGGGATGTGATCAGCTTGACAAGAACTTTTCTACTGAGGACAGGACTGCTGCAGATAAACTCAAGTTTTTGGAAGTGGGCAACACTGGAGCTGTGTTCCTGTCTGGCAGGGTGTCTGCCTTTGCACATGGATGACAGGGAAGCTGTTTCCATTAATCACTTTCCTGTCTCTCACCCACAGCTCACAGGCATGTTTATGGGCAGGTGCTGCAGGAGGGTGCTCATCACAGGAGACCTACAAAAACACATGGGAAAGGGGCAAAGGAGACCTGCCTCCTGGAGCAGCATTAGCTGCAAAAATCAGGCTATCCTATCCAAGGGCTTATCTGATTTAAAAAGAAAACAAAAATCTTAAGAAAATAGGTGCATTAAAGACTAAAATATTGACAGTGGGGAAGATTGACCTTCAGTCCTTCAGAGGAAAGAAATGTAACAATTTGACTCTGTCTTGCTTTAATATTGTTTTAAATCACCTACTTGGAAAATAAATTAATGCATTGCAATTTCCCCACAGTGTGGGGCACTGCTGGAAAAATTCTTTGCTGATGGTCATTAATGTGTAGACACAAAACAGTTTGATTGATTTTTTTTCCAGAGCCTGTTTTAACATGTCTACATTATATGGTCATTTCTGTAATTTTTTAGATGATGACCATCAACTGACATTTTTAATCATTGATTTTTTTGCCTAAGCTGCCTGTGTATGAAAACTCTGCTTTTAACAAGAAATTGCTTTGTATAATGTGGAGTTTTAGCCTGTTTTCTCTAAACTATATATCAAAATTTTTCTTGGCATCATCACATGAGGGAATTCCTCTGTTGTAGCACCTCTCTCAGGTAAATCCCTTTGTGGCTGAATAAAAGGCAGATAATCTTTTTGCTACTCCAGGATATTTCCTCAGGGATTCAGGAGATGCGTAAAATTACAAGCTCCTCTAACTGCAAGGTTCTAATTGGCCTTTCCTACTGCTATTGGGTTCTTTTTCAGCAGGAGTGGAGGGGATGAGAATCATCCTCAGCCACACAGTAAGCACTGCATGTGAAACTCTTGCACGTATTCATGTGATGTGTCTGGCAGACTTGGGCTGCTCCTGTTGTGACAAGGTGCTGGAAGGCTGCACAGAGCCATGATCATGACCTGGAGACCTGCTGGTGTTCAGTGGTTGGAGCTACATGTGCTGAGGAAACCTGGGTCTGCATTTAAAAATCCTGAAATGGAAAATATCATTCAATGCCAACAATGAAAATGAGGCAAAAGGAAGAAAGAGGTTGTTCCCTTTTAGAAAACAATTTCTGTTCTTCATTTATTAGCTTATCCCTGACTTGCCATTTGAATTTTTAATGCATTAATTGTGCTGTGTATATTGTTGGAGACTTCTGAAAATGTCTGTGAAATTAGATTATGATTTGAACAGAACATAAAGGCTAATTTAATTTAAAGTCATATCATCTTCAAACTGAAGTCCTTTGTCCAGGTTATATCCTGTTACTACTCATTGCTTATAGTGTCAAGGTGCCTTGGAGCCAAAATCCTCACTGTGTGAAGGACTTTGGGAAAAGGATCTTCTCTACCTCTCTCTCCCCATCTCTTCCTCAAGAACCTGTGTTTTCTTTTGCCTATGTATGATTTATGGGCAAGACAGATATCAAATCAGCTGGAGGCAGGATTAGTCCAGTGGGGAAAGAGCAGCAGGGATGTATCCCACAACATATTGACCAAAAAGGCTGAAACAGTTGGAGGTTTTCAACCTGGAGAAAAAAAGGCTCTGGGGAGACTGTAGAACACCTTCCAGTATCTGTGGTGGTTGTCTGCAAGAAAGCTGGAGAGGGACTTTTTACAAGGGCATGTAGTGACAGCACTCAAGGTAATGGCTTTAAACTGAAAGGAGCTAAATTTTGATTAGATATTAGGAAGAAATCCTTCACTGTGATGTTGGTGAGTCACTGGAACAGGTTTCCCAGAGAAGCTGTGGGTGCTCCATCTCTCAAAATGTCCAAATCATGCTGGATGGAACTCTGAGAAACCTGGTCAGGTGGAAGGTTCTCTGCCATGGCAAGAGGGTTGGAACTAGATAACCTTTCAAGTCCTCTACCAAAGCAAACTATTCAATGAGTATATGAGGAATGACCAAAGCCTGGTCCTGGCATGTCCTCCTGGGCAGCTCTAGTACAAATTGCCTGGGGTGTCCCCTTCCCAGGAGCAATGGTTCACATCAGCTTGAGCAGCATACTACAGTGAGCCACCTCCACTTATCTGCACAGCACCCTTCAGCCATCTGGTGACATTTGCATCTTTATCTATCACTCAGTAAATGAAAATACTGCATTTGTTTTGCTGCAACACTTCTTTTCCATAAATGTCTTGACATTTATATACCACCAAGAGACATTACGTTATGTCAGGATTTTATTCTTGTGGCATTATCTACACTAATTAAAGCTGTCACTACATGGCTGAAGCAGGTAGGAAAGTAATGAAGTTGCTTGAATTTCTATTTGCTTGAATTTCTCTTTGCAGTTGCAATGAAAGAGGCAGCTGATGCCATGGGGATGGACACCAGGTCCCTGCAGTCTGCCTGGAGCCCTGCACAATGCCTTGGCATGCAGCAAATGCTCCATCTCTGTCTGGCACCAAGGCTGTGCCCAGAAGCTCCAGCACTGGAGCAGACACTATTCCTGAGCACATACGCATGTCATTCATAGATCAGCTAGTATAATCCAAAAGAATCATGCTTTCTGGAAAGCAAGGAAAGACTAGGCTTACATCATCCTGAGCAATGGGAGAAGCACTTGCCACAGAGATGAATGCAGGCAGTATCCATGAGTACACAAGCCTTCTTGTTTTTTCTTGCCCTATCTTCTTTTTCTGGAGTGCAGCCTGGGAAAGGCAATGGGGCAGGTAATCAATGAGGCAGCTCTCTGGTGATGGCTGAGGCTCTTGTGTGATTCAAGTGTCCCAGCACCTCCTGCAGACAGCCTAATTGTCATCTGTAACCATTTACTCAGCTCCAGGTTCTGCCAGGAGCTTTAAGCTGTGTCCTCACTTGTAACCTCCCTGAGACATACCAGGACTGGGCCAAAGGCCCATATGGCAACATGCAGGATGTAAACTGTGGTTTGCCATCAAAGAGGTGTAGTATTCCATTAGCATGTTTTTGCTCATGGATGAAAATGTAGCAGTTTGGAAAAATTAATCTATAGATGAGAGAGAGAAATAATCTCCTACAGCTTTTACAAGCTTTACCAGACTGCAGGGCAAAGATAGTTTTCTTCCTCTATGCAAATGGAAGCAGTTTCTCTAGCATTTGTAGAAGAGACTTTGCCCTGGCTTTGACTGGGATACTTTCTTCTTTGTAGTTGGTACAGTGCTGTGTTTTGGATTCAGTATGGGAATCATGTTGGAGGCACAATGGTGTTTTGATTGTTGGTAATTAGTGCTTACCCTGTGTCAAGGAGATTTCAGTGTCCTGTGCTCTGCAGTGATCAGGTGCCCAAGAGGCTGGGGCAGCATGGCCAGGAGAGCTGGCCCGACCTGGCCAAAGGGATATTCCATACACAGACTGACATGGCCAGCACATAAACACTGGAAATTACCTGTTTTATCTATTATTATTATTATTATTGTTGTTATTGTTGTTATATTTTGCTCCTTTTCACTTATCTTAACTTACAAGTTTTACTTTTGGTTCTCCTTCCCATTCCACCAGGGAGGGGCTGGGGTGTGGAGGGTGAGTGGCTGTGTGGTGCTGAGTTGTGAGGTGGGCTTAACCCACGATGGGGTTTCACACAGACGCATTATCCTTCTACATATAATACATTTCTTGGACACATGGAGGTGTTCTAAGACTCACCATGATTTAAGCACAGTGAGACGGAGAGGGTAGAGGGTTCAGCAGCTGATTAATCCTTCTTACTGGAGTAGGTTTGTGTTAGTGATATGCCCATCACTTCTGCAGGGCTCTGATTCAAACAAGCAGGCAAATGCCTCCAGGGTGCCTTCCAGGGTGACTCTTCCCAGGCATTGGTGAGCAGTGCCATGTCCCAGGCACAGCTTCATGTCCAGTTTGTTCAGCCACTGACTTCTTGGAGGAGACTGTCATTTGAATCAGAAACTTTTCTTCTGCTGTTCTTTCTTGGAAATGTAGTGTTTGACATATGGACTGCTTCTGATTTAATGACAGGCCCCTTCCCAATTGAGGGGTCAGATTTCCCAGTTAATTTTTAGCTGTCATACAACTTCTGATACGTCAAAGTAAAAACATAGGTATCTTAAAATCATGACTTGGATAAAGAAAGGAAATAGGAGGTTGTTTTTTCTTTCAAAAAAATTGAAAAGAGACTCGATTGGACATAAAGCAAAGTGGGGCTAATGGTCTATGTCAGTGGAAAACAATTCACTAATAACCTGTGCAACAGTGCTCCTTGGCACAGCCAGTATTCTGCCTCCTGCCACAGCTCATGCACACACTGCCTGTGCCGTGGCTAGGGACACCTCCTGAGATCCACACTGGCAAAGACCAGAAGATGTGCAAAGAGCTGTTCCAGCTGGAGGCTGGCTGGATGCTGGACAGGTTTCATATCATGGAGTGTAAAGTGAATTATCCTTATCTTTAGTAGAAGACTTGTTCATTTCTGTCTCATGGGGAAACATGTATTTGGGAAATTAAAGATTGTCTCCAGCTAAAACCTCTAAGGCACCTTCCTATTTTAATTGTTACTACTGAAGTCCCCTGACTTTGTAGTCTCTCTATTCTCTCTTGTTAGCAGAACTGTAATTGCATTTTAAAATAATTACATTTCCTCTGATGAGCTTAGCTCCTTTAGCCAGGTCAAACAAAGGTCAGAGGAGATACAATATCTCTTAATAAATACGCTGGGTGGTAAATGGTGAGGAGAGGCAAAAAGGTTTTTGAGCTGAAACATATTATTAGCTCAGGATCAAATGACTATGTGTTGGTTATGGGTAAATTTATACTTTCATATAGAAGACAGTTTCTGGGTATCTGAAGAGGCAAGTTGTGAAAGAGCTCATTTGGTCACAGAAGTGGAGGGCTTGAGCTTGTTTTAGGATGGAGCATCATGGCCATGTGAGGGGCAGAACAGGTAAAGGGACAAACTTTCAGAGAAAAGACATGAGGTTTGTGCCTCTACTGTCTCAGTTTTTGTTCTGTTGTTACTTGTGTTTGAGCGCTCTGGAGTTCTGGGAAGGATATTTCTCTTTGGCTTTACCCAAAACAGTGACTGGTGAACCAGGGCAGTGAACATGCACTGCTGCTGCTGGGGCATTCAGAGGAGTCTCAGTGCATGTCTCCTTGTCTTGCTCTGCCTAAATCTCTGTGGTGGTTTAAACAACAGCAGAAACAGTGACACCTGCAATAGCACATGCATATGCGGTTACTGGAGAGGCCCTGATGTCCCCAGTCTCTCCTATTCTCTTCCTATGGGTGAATCTTGCTTTATCACCATAGGCTCTGAGTTTGCTGAGTTTCTGGCCTGAGAATGTCTTGGCAGATGGGTGCATGTCCTGGGGACCCTCTAGATTTGACACTTGCTGTCTGGCACTTGGTCATTACAACAGTCCCCCTGGCTTGGCATTCCAGGCTGAACTGAGTGCCACTGTCCATTACCCTGCCAATACCCCTGAAAAGCAGGAGATGCTGCTTTGTAAAGTTCTTATTCCAGGCTGAATCTTCACAAAATTATCATCACTAAAATTACTCTCCTGTATCCATCTGCTGTGCACTTTTTTCCAGCCTTCCTTCATGAAACCACAAAGTTCTATTTAGGTGAAGTTTTTTGCTTAGAAAAAACTTTATCTTGAAACTGCTAATTCTTATCAACCAGGCCCGTGATAGCCCAAAATATAACATCAACCAAGTGGGAATGTTTTTGTTTGCAAAAAAGCTTGTTGTTTAACTGTCTCTCTGACGTTCAACAGTGTGTTGTCTTTGCCTGGGACAGAATTCTGGATTTTAGACTTCTCCCACAGTAAGTCATGGGACCTGCTGAGTGCTGTGTGTGTAGCATTAACTGTGGCAGCTCAGTCCTTGGGAACAAAAAAACCAGTTTTAGCTATCTTCTTCTGTTATATTCAAGGGTAGATATGCCACTGAATAAACAATTTTGCAAAAACCAAAAAATTTGGTAATTTTGACAGGATGGTGTACGCACTGAAACAATGCTGAATTTTTTGTGAATTAAGGGTTTCTGGGAGAATGTGATGCAGCATTGTCTAAGAGTATGGTCTGTTCTAAAAAATCATGTTCTTTTTGTTTGCTTCTTCACTAACTTTTAAGTGTTTTCTGAAAACTTCATAAATAACCCACTTCAGACTAAGTGTGAAATCTCAACAGGGGTGAAGCACCTACAACTTCTAGGACTATGAAGGAAGGTTAAATGAGGCAGCATGTCCATTTTCCTACTACTCATGCTGCTGCTGTGTATGCTTTGCTTGCTCTGCATGGAAAGCAGACACAGGAAAGCTGTGAGGCTTCCCATGTGGCATCAGCAGCATGCAACTCTGCCTTTTGTCTGATGAAAAAAAACTTAACTGTGAGGGAAAATATTGTGAAACCATTGATTTAGTATCTGAATCTCAAGTCAGTCAATAGGTCTTCAGCTCCTCACTGCCTAGCTCTTTCCTCCTCTGTTGCATCAGGGTACTCTAGTGATCAGTTTTGGTTAATAGAACATTAAAGACCAAACTAGTTCATCTGTCAGGGAGATTTTTTTTGGAAATGCCAGCAGGGTCAGACAGAAGCTGAGAGCAATGGCCCGGCAAGGAGACAAGTCTCCGGGCAATTCCAAAGCATGGAAGTGAATAGACATGTCTGTGTACGTGCAGGCAGGTAGATGGGGTGTGTCTCTGCCAGCAGTTGTCCTTTTCTCAGAACAATACATCCTACTGACATTTTTATCTTTCAGTAGGGAATTTTTGTTTTTGTTTGAAAAACACAGTTCGGAAATAAATGTATTTACTTTACATTACATTTTTGGTTTTAAGCACTTTACCATGGGTAAGCTAGTAAAATAATCATGGCTAACTGAATAAAGAAATCCAAAAGGTCAATAAATTGTTCATAACTGTGGCTAATAATTATGTATAATCATAGATGGCTGTAGGATTGTCTCTAATGGTAGCTAGGGATCCTTTACAAAGAGTCTGCATAGAAATTGTGATCAAGGATTATTAAAAGCTGGCCATTTCACAACCTGCCACATCCCTAAACGAGTAGCATGTGGATCTGTAAAGTCAGCATCTTCTGCAGAGGTGCATCACACTTCCATGTGTGTGTGGGACTTCTGTGTCTTGAAACAGCAGGAGCTGCTATGTTAGCTGAGGTTTTCTGGACAGCTTTGTCATTGTCCATTAGCAAAATCAAATCATTCTGAATTGTTAGGAATATTTTTGTCACTTCCCAGTTTGCAGAAATCCTGCACATTCACTTCCTACAAGGGGAATAATTGCCTTGTCCTTTGAGGGCAGCCTTTCATTACACAGGAGCTAAGGTATGTATGCTAGTAACCTCCAAGATGTAATTCCCTCCTTCTACTCAGAACAGGCAGCAATCATCCTGGTGGTGAAGAACACTATCAGTGCCATCACTCAAAGTGAAAAACAAAGGCTTCTCTGGACTATCCAGGCAGTGAATACACCCAATGTTACTTGTTTATTCTTTAAAATCATGCAGTGTTCGTGGATGTTTAGTCTCTCACACACTAGTCATGCATGAACACATGTACTCCCTGCTGCTGGTGCTTTTAAGCCCAAGAGGTCGTGGCTGAGCAACAGCCTTCTGCCTTCTTATAAAGTCCCAGGTTCTGCTGGTCCCATTGAACACCACCCTGACTCTTTGTGGACACCAGTGCAGCAAATTCCACAGAGTGCCCAGTGCTGGGCCACAGCAGGCTGTGGGGACAGTGCTATGAGACAGCAAGCTGCAAGAACATTTCAAAAAGCCCTTGAGTCTACAGAGTTGGACTGCTTTGTACAAGAAACAGTGGGCTTGTAATTCATTCTTTTATAATATTAATGACATTAAACAATATTTTCCCAGATGATCTGAACAGAGATTGTTTTTTCTTTCCCCACATTTAGATTTACACCAAAGAATAAACTTTAGTAGGCACTACATAAAGCAATTCACAGTGTGGCCCTGCAGAGGCTCTAATGCATACTATTAATGTCTCCCTTCTGTGTATGCATTTCTAATCAGGATTGTACAGGTTTTATACAGGCTTTTACAGAACCCCCATCAGTGTAGTATCTGAAGGGTTTCCATGGTGCTTCAGCCAGGCATGGGTCATTCTGCAGTATGTCATCAGAGAGAAAAATGTAGTTGCAGAAAAGCATTTTACTTTGTTTAGACTAGTTTTGGGTTCTATTAATGGCTACAGTTCTGGTGGCCTTAATAAAAGGCTGTGAAACTGAGTCTGAGTTGCATGTGATGATGGGAATGAACCTCTTGCAGAGACAACAGGAATAAAAGCACCGTTCTTTGATGCCACCCAGCATCAGCACCATAAAAACCAGCAAAGCTGAGACTGAACTTTGTCTACCTGCAGATGCGCAAATAGAAATCAAGCCTTCCTGAGCTATCAAAATAGTCTCCCACTATCTCTGTCTGTCACTTCTTGTTTTCCTATTCACATGTCTACCAAGCCCACTTCTGCACGTCATCTTGCCCATGGTCCAGGCTGAGGGATTGTTCCAGAGACTCTTATGGCTGACCGCTGTCCTCTCACTTCCAGCCTGACACTATTATTGGCAGTTTGCACCTTTTCCTGCAGTACCAAACACACACCTCTTAGCCTTAAAAATCCTTCTTTCTGTTGTTTAGTTTATTCATACTCTATTTCAAGAGAAAAAATCCACAGCTCTTCGCCAATAGTTTCCAATGGCTAGCTGCTCCAGGATGTTTCATGCCCCCACAGGGACCAGCCACCCATTTTGATGTGTTCCTACTCTAATCTACATTAATTCATACTGCAGACAAATTGCTTTTGTTGTAATCTAACAAACAAACAAACAAAATAAAATTTAAAAAAATTAATTCAGATTATGTTAGCAACAGCTTTTTCTATTTTGTAACAATATTGTTTAATGTTAACTCCTGGATGAGGTAAGACCATAACCCAGTGGATGTGAGGTCCAGCCACACTTCTGAGCATGGTTACACTCACCTTCTCCCCATCCTCAGGAGTATTTCATTATCCTTTACAAAGTGGTGTTCCAGTAGAGCCCAGAGCTGGTGGCTTGGGTACTCAGGCAGGTGCTGTGTGCTCACACCCTTCTAGGTGAGGTTTCCCGGTGCTATGGGGATCTGGGGAGACCCTTGGGTTCCACAGGGTCTTTACAGGTGACAGCAGGGACAGAGAGTGGCAGGCGAGGAGGGAATCACAGGGTTTAAACACGTGACTACATCCTGGAGTGGCAACTGGGAAGTTTTTGGCTCCAGTGATGCAGTGATGCCTTGAGCTGTTCCTGGGGCTCAGGGACACCAGGCCAGCCAAAGTGACCTGGGCACCATAACCCACCTCTTCTGCAAAATGGCAGAGTGCAGGCAGCTCAACCTGTGGCTCCCTGACATGGAATGGACAATCTGCAGTTAAAGGGCATGAATGCTAGGGCAAGGATTTTTGTTGCACCATTGCCATCAGGAAGGGGAATATCACTGAAACAGGATAAGCTAGTGGTTTGATGTTACCTGGAATATTTTTGTAGAAACCATGGAAACAGACTTTCTCAAATTTAACAGCGGCTTTGCTGTCTGGGAACTCATTCTGCACCTGCTTAAGCTGTTACTGGTTGCTAATCCCTTTCCTGTGGTAAGACTGCCTGAGCAGGTGAAACCAAGCATCTGAGTACTTGTCTGAGTCGGGTCATTCCACCACTATGGCTTCAGAGGAACAGCAATTTTGTCAGTGAAATCTCTGTGTACACTATGAGTGTATGTGTATTTTCCAACCAGATAATTTTAATTTATTCATGTATAAAAGCTCTCACAGTTTGCTGTTTGTCCTGCATTGTTCTTGTACATGGACAAATCACTCTTCAGAGCTGTGACAGAAACAATTGTTTATGGCCTGGTGAATGTCTCATTTTTCATTATATTTTATCATTCTGCTTCATACTAATTACAAACTGGAACTGTTTATTTACTCAAACCACAGGGGCTCAGCAGTATTGCTAGGTACTCTGCATGGCAATGCAAAATGCAAAGAAGCGAGTTGCTCTCTGAGTGGGCTTGTTTTCCCGTTGCACAGGCTGCCAGCATTACGGATGCATGGCGGAACCCACACTTCACTTATTCTGCCAACTTGTGTGTATTAGTGCTATTTAATATTCACTGTGAGGAGGGTATTTTGGAGGACTTCTAGGGATCAGTGTAGTCTCAGAGCTGTTTTATTTGATGAGGTCTGGTTTGTTGTGTATTTTTTTGATGGGGTTGGTAAATAGCATCTTATCAGGAGCTCCTTCAAGAGCTTCTCTTGTTGTGTCCCGGGGCTGTTTTGTACCTTGTGAGCTGTGGCAGAGCATATGCTTCTGCATGGTGCTGCCAGGCAGATGTGTGTGGGGAGCTAGGCAGTGCTGTGACAGCTCCTGTTTTGTCACCCAGCAGAATCAAGTGCAAGGGGAAGCCACCGGGTAAGAGGCCATGATACTTCCTCCCTACTTTGCTGCAACTTCCCAGGCAGCTGATCTGCTCTGCTAGCCTGAGGGTGAATAATAGTAATTGTCATCATATGACACTCTTTCCAGAGATTTCTGAACTGTACTATCATAATGAGATGGGAGAATAATTAATTAAAAGAAAAATTCCAAGCATTGAAGGCCTATACTTCATGAGGATCTTTTTATTAACATGAATCACTGAACACTGTTATTAAAATAAAAAACCATTGTCCTAGTTGCTGCAAACAGAGCCGATGTTTTATGGTGGAAGATCTTTTAGCTGCAGCTGTGTAGAGCCTGATGCTTTTTATTGAGTCAGAGAGAGAAATAATTCAAACAATACATTAGAGAAAAAGGAAAATCTCATAATTTTGTGGCTTGATATGGTGATCCATCTGTAATTCAATATCAGTCATATATCAGATGGTAATAAAATCACGATGAGACAAGGTACAAATCTGATGGTTATTTTTTTAAAACTGAATGGAGGCCTTTTCAGCCTTTTTTAAGGGTCTCTCCCTGCTAAGAGTACAGAAATTGCTTTTACTTGATCCAATTTCACATTACTACAAAAAGTAAATTTCATGCTACATTTCATTTTCAGATGTAGGATATAAAATCATGAGCTACAAAAGAAAGTCGTGTACTGCTCTTATCCTTTGTCTCATAGTAAAACAAATAAACAAAAAAAAAGCATGGAGAGGAACAGAGAGTTTCATCAGGAAAAAAGCCCTACCACACAGGGGCGAAATCAGGATTCTGTATACCTTCCTATATAATATATTACAGCTTTATTTATTTAAGGGGCAGTGCTTTGCACCGTGAAAGGTCAGGATTTCATATGCCCTGCCTGCCTGCCTGGATTCCTGCCTGTGGTTCTCACTGAATGCATGATCTGTCATTCACTCCTCTGATCAGCTGATTAATTAATATAAACGCTGGAAGACACCTTTAGTTACTCAGTCCAACCCCTATGCCACATACTATTAAAGCTTCACCCTGACTCATTGAGCTATGTATGATTTATCTTCCAGAAAAATACCCAATCTTGATTTAGAGAGACCAAGTGACAGCTGAACATCAGTGTCTCTTGGTGTTTTGTTCCAGCTGTCAGCAACCTCACCTGCCAGACTTGGTGTCATCCCTCTAAGGTGGAGGTGTCTGCCAACCATTCTTGTTTTACCCTTGTCTGTGACAGAGATGGCTCATCTTTACCAATGATTGTACTTCAGCAGGTGGCAAAGGGAGCCCTTATGCACCTTCTGAACTCTATAGTCCTACAAAACCCTACATTGTTTTATCCAGCCCAAAAACACATAGCAATTTTTAACTTATATAATTAATATATTATGCTAAAACAATCTAGCTGGAATCAGAAATTTGCCCTTATTTTTGGCTGAAGACTAAACCTCAGAAGCAGATCTATCACCTAGTAAAGACTAATCAGATAGTTGACCTTTTATTTGAAAGTCTTGAGACAGCACTTTGCAGGAAGAACATAATCTGAGAATTTTCAAACAACACAGAAGAAAATTCACTACCAGTGAGATTAACATGTTGATATACTGATGAAATATCACAGAACCTGACCATGTCAGATCAAACCCAGCTGTATTTCTTCATGTATTGGTTTTGCACAGCCTCGTTTTGATGGGGGGGAAGGGAGAAGCAGAGAGGTGCCTTCTGTGAGAAGCTGCCAGAAGCTTCCACCATGTCCAGCAGATCCAATCCCTGGTGGCTCCGTAGATGGATGTGCCACTGGCCAAGGCTGGGCCAAATCGAAATGGTGGTAATGCCTCTGTGAGAATCTATTTAAGAAGAAATCAAAACAAAACGTTGCAGTTTTAATTTCAGCGAGAGCAGAGCAGGGTGACAACCTGTGAGAGGAACAGTCCTGCAGACACAAGGTCAGAGAAGGAGGATGGGCATGAGGTGGTCCAGGTGCCAGAGCCAAGATTCCCTTGCAGTCCCTGGTGCAGCCCATGGTGAGGCAGCTGTGCCCCTGCAGCACAGGGAGGTCCATGGGGATGCAAAGATCCACCTGCAGCCCCTGGATGAGCCCCACACCAGAGCAGGTGGGTGCCTGAGAGGAGCCTGTGGGACCCCTGTGGGAAGAGGGCCCTGCTCCCTGCTGGAGCAGCCTGTCCTTGAAGGACTGCACTCATGGAAGAGTGACCCACTCTGCAGCAGTTTAAGGGGTGCTGTTGCTCATGGGAGGTACTCACGTTGGAGAAGTTCATGGGAGGGACCTTGCAATGCAGCAGACCAACAACTCCCCTCAGCAGGAAGAGAAGCCCTGGGTGATGAACTGACCACAACCCCCATTCCCTGTCTCCTTGCACTGCTGGGGTAGGAGATAGAGCTGGGAAGAAGGGAGGGAGGGGTGGGGGAAGATGTTTTTAAGGATTTATTTGACTTCTCATTATCCTGCTCTGATTTTGTTCATAGAAAATTCACTTCTAAGTTGAGCCTAAGTTGATGGTATTTGGTGAGTAGCCTCTCCCAGTCCTTAACCCATGAACTCTTCATTAAATTTTCTCTCCCCTGTCCAGCTGCAGTGGGGAGTGAGAGAGCAGCTTTCGTGGGAGCCTGGCATCTGCCCAGGTTAATCCACTAAACCTCAATGGCCCCACAGTTCTTCATTGTTTTGTCATAAGTATATTAAAAGTAGAGGGCAAAAAACATTGGAGATCAGCATCCCTGAAGAAAACTCATTTTGATTCAAAATAAGCACAGTTGAAAACTCTTGATGTCTTTCTGTGTTGCCATTGCAACACGTATATAAATAATCTCTCTCTCAGGCACAACTGTATCAGGCAAATCCTAAGTACTCTAACAGCTCTGTGTGGCACACCGGTGATTAGTCCTGCTGACAGTTATGCTATCAGGGTTCTCTTCTTGTTTCTAAGGCCTAAGTAAAAATAATAGTGATTTTTACTTAGATGCAACAAACTCAAGAAATGGCCTTACTGAAACTTAGATCTGCCTTCTCCCAACAAAAATGGAGAAGGCTCTTCATGGTCTGCTGGATCTCTGTCCATAGCATGGGAGATCAAGAGTACCTACATCTCTGTGGAAAGCTGTGCCTGAGCTGCCACCTGCAAACCTGTAATATCAAGGTGTGTAATAGACTGGGCGTGAGGACTTGAAGATCTCCATGCACAGAGAGAACTTTCTGGGTCCCGGTAAGACAGACACTTCTGTTTATGTAGGTCTGTATATTAGTGAGTCACCCAGGCTCTATTTTCCCCACTTTGTTCCCTCCCTCCCACCGTGCAGCCTCAGGGATGTGAGGCAAGTCATTTATGCCATACTTCTGTAGAGATTACAAATAGTTTTCCATCCTTTTATTTTGGCAGGTGCCCCAGAGCTTGGAAATTCTAAATGTATGGGCATAGAGCAGTTGATGAAGATTTTACCTAAACAAGACATATATAGGCATTAGCAGTTTTGTACCAGTGTTATGAAACACTTAAGGATCCAAATTAATCTTTTTTGTTTCACCAGTGTTTTGAGCACCTCAAAACACGCTAGCAAAGTAAGTATAGCATTGTGTTCATGTTTTGGTCAGGAAGTTTTCAGGTAGTTCAGAAACTTTCTTCTTATTTTGTTTTTCCAGCAAAGAAACACCTTTATTGATCCTTATTCCTGTCGTGTCTAGGATAGGCAGGATAGGTTATCTCAACTAATTTTTCCTCTGTCTTAACATGAATTAGAAGCCTATGATTGTGTAGCATGCAGCTAATGTGTCTCTAAAACAATGACATCCAAGGTGAGCAATTCAATTTCATATCAGAGTTCAAAAATCCTCATTTTCATTGACAAGTCACTGCCAGAATAATCATAAGCTGTCTGCTTGAGGGACTTTTCCATCATCCAGAAAATTCCATGCTCCAGGCAAGATAATACTTCTGGGACAGGTTCTTGAGATGCACAGGGAATTTTCAGTTGGGTATCCCTGTAGAAGAGGGAGGAGTGGGCTGAGCATGATCCTTACTGTGAAGTGTATGGCACATTATTCTTTAAGACCAGGGATTGGTATTAAAACCAATACCATGGTAGGGGGGTTGGAACTATATAATCTCTAAGGCTGCTTCCGAACCAAACCATTCTGTGGTTTTAACACATTAAAAAAAAAAAAAAGAAAAAAAAAGAAAAAAAGCCAAGACATCAAACCTTCTGTGTGTATTCACACCCTGCAGTAGGGCAAGGAAACAGGCCAGGCAAGCAGGAAGCAGATCTTGTGATCAAGTTGCTGGTCCCAGGCTTTTCTCGTCCATTTAAAAGGTCTTTCTAGACCTCGCTATCTCATTGGTAAAATTATGGCTTGAAATATTGTTTTTGTCTTTTATTCACAGGAAATTAAATTATGTCAATGAATGATTGTTAGGGACTGGGATAACAAAATGATGGGAAAAATACTACTAGCTTTTGAATCTATAGTCTACTCAGATAAAATCAATTTAATACATGAATATCAAAGATTGTTTTCTAAATTACAAGTGTCAGACAAGTAAAGAATTCAAGAAATGCTTAATTAAACCCCTTGGAGCACCTTGGAGGCTGAATGTCACCACAGAATTGTTCATTCTCTTATTTCTATAGTAGGTTAGGGAGTAGCAACTTTCTCATTTTCCTGATTCACCCTGTCTTTCTCAAGAAGGCACATTCAATGCTTTGATACTGTTTCTTTTGTAAATGATAAGACCATAGTTTCTAAAACATGGCACAAGTCCACAGCATATGTTCCACCTGTTTGTCTGAAAGGTTACCACAATGGTGTGTATCACACTGTGCTGACAAATGTGACCAAGCCACTGCTGCCAGTAGCAGTCCATGCCTTGGTTAAACCTCGAGCAATAACTGCTGCTGACAAATGCAGAGCTGAAGAAACCACATGCTAAAGCTACTTGTCACAAAACAAGCCATTAGCTCTAGTTTTCGATGTAACAGCACTAGCATTGTATTTCAAGTCTGGGGTTATGTTCAGCTCCTTTAATTTTCTCTTGGAAAACCGTGTTGCAAGAAATTACTTAGTCTAGCCGAGATTTAACAAAGCAGTTTTATTATATTTTATGTTGTGGAAAATCATGTTGAAGGAAAAACATATTCAGCAGGAAAGAAGCTGTGCCCTTTCCTAATGTTTGTTTCCCTCAGGAAAGAGGCTGTCAACTGCAAGGACTTGCCATTCCACAGCTCTCCAGGAACTTTGGGATCATGGTTTTAGTTTTTGTTAATTAATGGGACACAGTCCTCTCTATGAAAGCAAGTCCTGCTGGCAGCAGGAAAAATTCAGCTAATTCCTTTTTTGCTCTTTCCCTCTTCAGAGTTTTTGTAATTTTGTGAATGACTGCAATTACTATTTTGAAATCAGTAAGCACCAAAGATTTCAGGTTTCATATAGACCACTGTTACTAAAAAAAAACCAAAAAAGAGACTGTAATAAGCACAGTCGTGTGAAATGAAATCAGTTGTGTTACTACTGGAAAATCTGTTGTGATTATCAAGCAACTAGAATGTCTGGAGATTATTCTCCATTAATTTGACATACATAACATTTGACATACATGACATTCATTCCCTTTGCTCTATACAAAGCTATTTCCACAGTAGCCAATAAAATTAAGCTATCCATACACCTGCAGGCTCTGCTCTCATATGCAGTTTAATTTGCCAATAAGAATAATGCAGTTTCCTGAGGATGAATGACTCAGGGCTTGCTGGGTCAAGGTGTGCACAGACAAAATCACACCCTTCTGGTCATTACTCATTGAGTTCAGCATGTTCTGATTATTACTGTGTAATTAGTTAATAAGGCCCCTTTCAAACTGGAAGAGAACTGCTGTCTCTGAGCACAATGTGCACTGCATCTATCATGGGTTTATTCATTCTGGGTGAATCTCATTCCCATTTAAGAAGATGTATTCTGGGAATGTAATATCACTATTGTAATGTTTCTGTTGTTTCCAACACCTCAAAAATAAAAAATGGCGAAAGTTACCAATTATTTTAATCTGAAGCAAATTTTTAAGAAGCAACTTACATTGGTCCCAGTGTGCACATGTAAGCTTTTTGGCTTGAGCATAAAAAAGTAGAGGTGAAGGAGGAAACTGATATTTCAGAGTAAGAGATTTGCATGGGGACTTGGAGAAAGTGACACATATTCAGAACAACATATTTTCACATTCTGTTGTCCAGAAATGAAGCTCTTTTTATTTAGTATCTGCTATTAAATTCCTATTTACTATTAAATGTATTTTTGAAATAATTGCTTTGACGAGTAGGTAATCCTGAAAAATAATTTTCTGGAGTTGTTTTAATACAATGCATATGTTGTATGGCATTTAAGTCTAAGTTTTCAGGCCAAGGGTTTTGAAACTTCAAGCACCATAACATCAGTGCTTTTCTTGTCATACCATAGAGCAAATTAATTGAAAAGTATACTCACAAATATTGTATTCATAAATACAAAGAGACCCCATTGTGATCAGGTGAAATTATTGTACAATCTTAAATGAATATTCACACATTTAAGAAAATGTAGGATGGTGGTGGTTGGTTTTGGTTGTTTTGTTTTGCTGGGTTTTTCTTCTCAGCAGTACTTGGCCCAGATTAACTGATCAACTTCCCAAGTTAGAAAAGAGATCTCACTTATTACTTTGAAAAAGTTTGATGAATTTATGTCCTGTCCAGCCAAAATTGCCTCTATCCATAAATACTTTTTTTTTTACCATAACCTTTTTCATTATTAAAAGAGCCTTTCACAAGATACCCAAGACCAACCATTGTCAGCATCTTGAAATCGAAATGATGACTCCCTTGCTGATATTGCCTGACCAATGGAGCTGTTACAAGTTTGTATAAGCAAAGAACGCAGTATCTCTCTCCTAGTACTATCAGATCAACAGTAGTCTGTTTTAAATTATACATCTCTGAAATTAATGGAGGCACCTTTTTGGCTTTTTATGGAATAACAAAACCTGAAGAAGAGGTTGAGTAGAGAGAGTGAGTCTGGCAAGGGGAGCCTGACAGACAGGACTGCTTCTCGCTGGAGAAGGGAAGGCACCTCAGAGCCCCCGTCTGCCTCTGGGTAGGTCACTGAGAAGATGGAGCCATGTTTTCTGCAACAGTGCCAGACAGCAGGATGAGAGAGTGTGTGTCTAAGCTGAAACAGGAGGACTCCACATTATATACAAAGGGAAACCTTTTTCCCTGTAGGGACAATTCAGTATAGAGCAGGTTGCTAAGAGAGGCAGTGGGGTCTGTGTTCTTGGAGTTTTCAGGATTGGTCTGGGGAAAGCCCCAGGCCACATGATCTGACCTTCTTGCTGCTGCTGCTTTGAGCTGATGGCTGCACTGGGTACTGTCATCTCTTCCAGACTGGGTTACAAAAGCTTTTTAGAAAACAGACCAGGGACACCTCTGTGCCATGACTATTTGCTTAAAGCCATGCAGTCTCTCCCAGTCCTATCCATGTAAGATTCTTTTCTATTTATTCATGCTGTTTTCAAAACCAATTTATGGTTTGAAAACCTTGCTAGCCCATTTTCCACTCAATGTGTGACTCATGCTGTGACACACTCATGTCATACTTTTCAGTATCTCAAAACTTCCTTAAGAAACTGTTCTCTCTCAAAAGCTAAGAAACTCAAGATATTTAATCAGGTACTGCAAGGAGTCTTTCTTTTTGCATATACATATATGCACATACACACACACACACATGTACATACACACACACACACACACACACAGACCCCTCTGACTAACAACATGTTCTGCTTTCTTTTATCTGATCAGAATGATCACTCTTCAAAATTCAACTGGATCCCTGGGTGCCACAGAGCTCACACTGTAAGGTTGGTGCAGTATGTATTTGCATTTTTGTTAGGTCAAAAGAGTGTTTCTTCTATGATTGAATTTTCACAGCTTGGGGATTATCTCAGTGAGGATTCTGCTGTGCATTTCTGCTCTCTGCTGATCTCTCAAATGCACTGTGTCTTGTTTACAGTCTTCTGCTGCTATCATACAAACTTACTCTGTAATTGAGTCTGTTTCATGTTTTAGCTCATTGGTTAGGTTACAAGCAAGCTGCTGTGCACTGGAGCTCTAGCAACTGCAGCTGATGATGATTTTTTAGTCTTCAGGCAACATTTTTCCTATTATTTTAGAAGAAATATTCCAACACATTAGCCAGCACTTTGAAGATATTTTAGAACATTCATTTTTCAATTGTGACTT
Organism: Illadopsis cleaveri; assembly: GCA_013399915.1. NCBI lineage: Eukaryota > Metazoa > Chordata > Aves > Passeriformes > Timaliidae > Illadopsis > Illadopsis cleaveri. Next base: position 7,809 of record VXBB01017368.1, on the reverse strand, counting down.
TACAAAGAAGAGCCAAGCACAATTTACCACCAGCATTCAAGACTTCAAGTTATCTTTACCTTCTGCCACTCAATAATTAAATCCATCGTCTGGCAAAACTTGTTTTCCAAGTTCAATGGATAAGCTGTTTCTCCAGCTACAACTAAAGAGCATTGACTCTGGAAAATGGAAGAAAGGGAAAAAGCAATATGGAGAATACAGAAAGATGGGGGTAATACCAAAAAGACCTTAACCTTTGAGATTATCTGTATCTTCTTCTGCAAAGCAAAAACCCTTCACTAAGCATTTGGGCAGATTAAAGAACAGCAGTGGCAGATGTGTTGCCATGGTAGATGCAAGATGGCTCATTTTCTGTCGGCTGAATCTCCTACAATTGATTATTTGATTTTCCACTATTTTGCCTGAGATTGCTATCAAATTAAGCCACCATCTGTCATTCTGTTTGCTTTAGCTGAAGTGTGGACAATGTTGCAGATCTTCCAGGCATTAGACATTTTCTCTGGCCTCTGCTAGAACTTCTTTCTATATAAAATCAGCTGTCTAGAACATTCCACAGAAAATTCACTTCATGACTTGGGAAAAAGTTACCTGGCCCTGTTGTCTCAAGTGTACATCTGCTATAAGGTTAGACTGCTTCTTCTTCTCCTGGCCTTTTCAACTTTGTCAGGAAGATACTTCAAGTACCTCATCTCGCCTTTTTCCAGTTACAAAATAGTAAATTATTTTAGAAAGATTGCTCCTAATGAGATAGAAAGAGGCATTCATTGAATAGGTGCCTATCTTGATTTCATTTTTTTTTCTTAAAACATTTAAATGGAAGTTGTTTTGTTCTTTGCCAAGCCTGCCACAAATCCTTATGTAACATATTAACTTCTCTTATTGCACTTTCCTATACTCTGAGCTAGATAACATATTAATTCCTCGTTGTTGCTTTTTTGTATATTAACTTCTATCTAGTCTGTATTTATTGAACAGGACTGTTTGACCAAAAAAAATTCTCTGCCTTGATTGTAGCTTTTTGACCATCTAAAACTTCTCTCAAAGAATGACAATGCCCATTCTTGTTCCTTCTCTTTAGTCTGGTCCTTTCTTTCAAATGAAGCTGCCTAAAACTATCCTCATATGCAATAGAACCACTGTCTCCTTTTTATCACTGTCGCTGTCACTAGTCCATGAATCCTGCCTTACAAGATTCAGAAAGAACTAGAACAGTTAAAACTGTGAGACCTTGAAGACTTCCAATTGGGAATGTATACAATGAAACTTTGGGGGCAAACCCCCAAATTTTCTCAGTTACCTTTTAACATGAAATAAAGTGTGTGAACATTTACAGAAAGCTTAACACCACCACCCCCACACCAAAAAAAAACCAAACCAAAAAAACCAAAAAACCAAACCCCAAACAAAACCAAAACTCAAACAAAACAAACCCAGAGAAATACCACTTAACAGTCTGAAGGGTTGACCAGATGGGATAGGAGCAGAACAGACAGGATCCAGCAGCATCAGGGAGCATTCAAGTCAAAGATGCAAATTTCAGAATAGCAACATAAAACAACAGTCTTATTGTCTGCATAGGTGCTCTTGTCATTGATTTACAATATTCAATCTTCTCGTAAGTGTCAAACATGAATAAAAAGAGCTAAAAAAGGAAAATCAAACTTTTTCATAGGTGTTATAACTAATGTTCAGTCCTTTTGTATGTGTGTGCGTGCTCTTGATTGTAGTTTAAAGTCTCTAAGGTGAGAAATAGTTCCTGTGACACATGCTGTAATTGTTCCACCTGTCTTATACCTGTTTTATTTCTCTTAACCAGGTTAAAAGCAATCCTTTTAACACTCTAGACATGCAGTTCCTCCCACTAGTTGTCTGTAATGTCAATTATATTAAGTGTCTTCTCTAAAATAAGAAATTTCCAGTTCTTTTTGCTTCTTGCTGCAATTTCTATCAATTGGAAAGCTATTTCTTTGCACTTTTTCTGTCATTGTAGGTCAATTTGTTTGTGATTTGCTGAGCTAATGTCTGTGCTATATTTGTCTCATTTACATACTCCTGTTTTTAAACCACTGCCATCCTTAGTGCTCTGCTTCCCTCCATTCCCAATAAATACTGCTGCAACACAGGAAATACTGGTCACCCAGTCTTTAAAAAAATCCTTCTGTTTAGGACTCTGGGAAAACCCATTTCACTCTACTAATATGACTAATGATATGTCTCCATTATTTCCATCATGTTTCTTTCATATCCTGTCTCACTCTTGGGGACAGAAAACATGGAGCCAGGGTTTTTTTTCTCCCATCTGTCTAGTTTGGTTTGATATCATATTGGTGCCAGAGTGGACCATCACCTAGCAGTGTTTTTCTGGATGTCTTCATAATATGCCTAGTTCCTGGAGCTCAAGTAAAAGAGTCAGCATTTGTGCTTTTCTCCTCCAAAGAGACTCCATACACCATGCTATTCCTGAGGCACCCTGAGGAAAGGATGACCATTAGGTAATGTCCTGAGTTGTTAACTGAGTTTTACTTCTTCACAGACAAGTTTCTTGGCAGTTGACTTACCAACAGCCTGGTAACCATATGATTTCTCCAGCCACACTGAAAACTGTTTCTACTTCTCATCTTTTGTAGGAATCTCCAGTCTGGACTGTACATGACTACAAGTACTGGTGCATGTCAGAGAATAGTGGTTTTCATCCAGTCTTGTGGAAGTTTCTGAATATCACCAAGAACTTGAAGTGACTTAATTCTTACATTTAAATCAGTTGGGTTTTGAAAGGGTTATTTGATCTGGACCAACAGTGCTATCTGCCTAGCTTTGTAGAGTGAAGGATCCTTTAAGATCAATAAAGGTCTTAGCTGTAACTCCCTTGGTTGTATGGCTGAGGACAAGAAGGTCAAAATTTTTTCCTACAGCTTGAGAAGCATAAGGTGCCAGTGGGGTTCCCCACATGAAACTGCAGAGAACATCTTTGTTATTTATGCATAAGCAAACACAGAGATGCTAGCAGAGTTAAAAATCAAATCATAAGATGCTATAGTGATATTATGTTCTTAATATTTTGATCTTGACAGAAGATAAACCACTGGAATCAAAGGCATGAGAAATGTTGTGAGTTCCTATATTTGGACAACGACCGCTAAATAACCTTCAGAGAAAATACTTGCTTCAGATGAAGGGACTTCCATAATTGCTTTTAAGATCCATGCAGGGCAATTTTGATTTTGGTTAATATGATGAAACCTTCATTGAACTCTGAGCTGCATCTGAGTTTATGAGAAAAGAACCATGATTATTTTGTAAGCAAATGGTAATGTTGCAGCACTATTTGTGAGGTGTGGTCTTGAGCAGCAGAGAAGTGAAAGGGAAAAAACAGAGCATAAATTGGTATAAAACAGGAAGAGCCCAAAACTACACTGCGAAGTTACATTTCAAATGTGCAAGTCTGTGCCATGAATTTTGAGTGATAGCCTGTGCCGCCTCTCACACAGGGGAAGGGAGCATGTACACCTGATGCTGTAACTACTCTGAACTCAACATCATCTTCTTGAGCTACACTGCTATTCTGCCGGCTTCAAAGTTCCAAAAGTTTTTGGGGAAAGTGGAGGAAAGATGAGAGGAGAGGGACAAGAAGGAGGAAGAGAGGAGGGGGGAAAGATACAGGAACTCTCTAAGAGCTTGAAGGTTATCCCGAAATGCTGGTGTGAAGGTTTCCTCAGGTGCTTCCTTAGGGACAGATCGCAAAGCAGCCTCTGCCCAGCCTGGGGCCTCTCCTGGACCTCAAAGCTGGAGTGAGTCACATCCCTGTGCCTCAGAGTACTGAGCAGGTGAAGCTTTCCTACCTGGCCAGCCCTCGATACCGGAGCAGAGACAGGAGCCCCAGTGGCACTGCAGTATAGCCGTGGCCCTGAGGAGCTCTGCAGGGACCGCGCCGGGACCGCACCACCTGCAGCTGCACAAACGGTCCCGGAGCAGGAACAGGGTCAGGGTCCCGGCACTGAGCTTGGGTGGTGGTCAAGCACCGCCCAAGCATCTCAGGCTTGGTTTCCACTTGTCAAAACTCCATGAGTCCAAACTTGTCCATTTTTCAGAAGTCACATCCCCTGCACGCACCATAAAGGACGCGGCGACACCAGAGCGGGGCTCCGGGTCTCAGTGCAGGGAGTGCCAGAGCCTGGCGCTGCTCCAAAGGGCAAAAAGTGTCGGAGCCTGGCGACTGCAGTCGTGTGAGGTGCGACAGATGGACCATCTGCTCAGGCTGGTGGCAGAGCTGACGGCAGAAACAGAAAGGCCAAGAAGTATTAAAAGGGAGTCTGAGAAGGAGACTGGCTGGTGTAGCCATACTATTCCGTTCCCTAGACAGGAACACCCACCATCAACATCCCAAGAAACAATGGATCTCCTACCCTGTCACCACCAAGCTGAAGGAGGGCAGTCTCAGAGAAATTATTGGTTCTAAACTTCTGGAAGTCACCAGTAACAATCTGTTCAGTTCATAGTATTTCATAATAAATCAGGTTTTAATGTGGAATATGATTTGATAAGCTATTTTTTCCTTTGTGCCCAGCAAATTCAAGGTAATTTATCAAATAAAATTAGTTTTAAATTCTTCTACATGCAATTTATCTGGTTTCCCATTTCCATTTAAATGTTGCTTTGATGTAACAAAAATATGATGTTTCTTTGAGACAGGACACATGGTGTTTACGTTTGTGCAGGCAGCTATTGAACTAGCTTAGCATAGTTAAGTGGCCTTATTTAATCTTGTGAAGACATTGTATGGATCCCTCTGTTATCAAGAATTATAAAATCTAGTGAGGGAACTAGAGAAGTGAAGGACCTATAACAGATGAAAATTCACATATAATTATAGCTTCACAATATAAATCAACATTTCATTAGCAAAACAAAAAAAGAACAAGAATAAAATGCGTAACAACATGCATGAATAGTTCTTTTGTGGTGTTGGTATGGTATTTTACATCAATTCATCCTGAACATACCGTGTAGATCAGGCTTTTGACTCGGTCTGGTGTAATTTGAGCATTGTGGAATGTTGTATACAATAACACTGGCGCGGTGGGGTGTGTCTTTGCCTTTGCTAGGTAGCAGTGAAACTCCTAAACAGCTAGAGCGCCGCAGGAGAAACAATCTGGAAGCTGGGGGAAGAAAGGTGCTAATGGGGCTTGAGCGCATGTCTGTTTTCACCAGGACGTCCCAAATCAGGGATCTGCTCCTCCCGGCTGCGGCAAGGCAAGAGCAGCGCTGGCGGCCACGCAGCGACGGGACGGTGTGCACAGCCCCTGAGCAGTGTTGGGTCACCGCCTGTGCTGGAAACGACTGCAGGTTGAAGCCCACAGTGATACCAAATTGCTTGGAACAAACAGTTCTAAAACTGAATAAACTCTAACCTGCATCTGTGATTAAGCCAGTTCTGAGAAAGTATGAATGTAAAAGCAGCTGTAACCAGAGTGTAGCCAGAGCCCTTGCAGCCCCCAGGCACTGACGCAGGGGATGAGCCAGCAGCACTCACCTTGTCTTCCAGTTTTAACACTGCAGGGCTGACTTGGGCCAGAGACCAGCACTGGAAATGCTCCAACATACACAGCTTGTAATGTTTCTAACAGAGAGGGTACTCTCAACAGTTCTTTTTCCATCTGGGGAGTTGTTCCATCTGCTTAACTTTGGGGTCTTTGACATAAAAGCTGTCTCTCACTCCAGGGAAAACTCCTGGTTCTAGAATGGTGGCTTTCTGGCCTTTTCTGACATTAAAGCACTCTCCCATTGCAATGGGGTTAGCCTGATTCTGATTAGGTGCCTATAGTAATATCAGCAATCAAGAAAACAGAACACAATGTAGGGGAGAAAAGGAAAAGAAAGAAAACCTATCAGAGTTCTTACCATTGTATTTTGTCTGTTTTTATCCATTTAAAGCACTATGGCTTTCCAGCAAGGTTACTAGGTGAAAGCAGGAATTTGGTACTCAGTTTTGTTGCTAGCACTGAGGGTTGTGCCATGCTGTAGGGCAGTTCAGTGAGAGAGAGCTCAAGAAAGGAGAGGAATCACATGCTGATAGGATGGCAAATGCCTTCACTCAGCCTCTTCATGTCCACAGCTGGAGATAATCACAGGTAGGATGTCTGCACCTGGATCTTTTCAATGAAATGTTGTAGCATTAAAGCGTGAGAATATCACACTTCATATCTAACTCTTCTTTAATGACAAAAATCCCCAGTCTGAACCTGTTCAGACTTAAGCAGAAACATCCAACGAACAGTATTTTAAAGTGTTACAGAAACCTATGGAAAACATCTTTGCATGCATCTTCTGTCTTCTTTTTCATCCATTTTTCTTTCCAAACCCAGAGAGAAAACAGTATTTCCCCTGTATTGTGAAAGCACAACAGCCCTATGCTGCAAGACAAAGAGTGCTGGGATACTATTTGAGCTAATTATTTTAGAGAAGCTCTTTGCTTCTGCTTTTGGGTGGATTGCACAACAGGTGCTTTAAGGCAGGGATCACTGCCTGCATTTTGGCTGGTGGTGAAGGTTGTAGAGAGAGACAATGCAGAGGGGGATGCCCTGAGATAAGCTGTGCAGAAAACAGTGGCTCACCTCTTTTTAGTTTCTGTAAAAGAAACATTAAAAATAAGTTTCTTACTTAATTATATGAATAGGGGTATGCATATCCATAAGTAAATACATAAATAAAAGTCTTGAAATATTCTTAAAAACCTTTCTCAGGGAAGAACAATTCAACTAGAAGTTACTGGAAATTAAGAGGAAGGAAAATTATCCAAGCTGTTTTAAATCCTAAATCTCATTTATGGCCCTTTTTAAAACAGGCTGATTGAATATGTGAGTGTTTCTCATAATAAATAGATGTATTTTGTTGTGCTGTCTGATTATCTCATGGGAAAGATAGGAGAATCTTAAAAGCAATCACAATCTGGTTATCAGTTGCAAACTATTGATTTATTTTTTAAATGAAAATGTAACTGGAAGGTACAATATTTGCTTTTAAAAGACGACAATTTTACTATCTTGTGTGGGCTGAGAATAAAAGAGGCAGCTGATGGAAAGTCTGCAGATCTGATTGAAGAATCAAACAGAAAATTATTCCTACATGAACTGAAGCATAGACAAATAGCCCAGTTTGCTGTGTTTATGATGGCTGTTGGTTGATCTGGGACCAGAGAGGGAGCAGGGATTAATAATGTTTTATTGCTGTTTAGGGAAATTTTAAATGGAGCCATTGTGATCCTTTACTGGTTAAAGCTTCATCAGGGAATGAGAAATGACTCTTTTAGATAGTGGGTAAAGAAGCAAGAGCTTGAAGATGGGTTTTGCATATCTGCTGGGAATCGGTACCTCTAGGGCTAACGTGTGTTTATGATGCAGGCACAGAAGACTGTTTCATTAGGCACTGTTTCAAGTCACATAGACTGGAGAAAAATATTCAGGAAAGAACGTGTATGCCATTGAGAGAAATTTGCAAATCCGCAGCACAGTTCAATGGAAGTTAAAGAAAAAACCAAACCAAACCAATTCCAAACCTTTCCCCCCACTCCAAACTGCCAGATACATACTTAACTGCTGCTAGAAGAGCTGGAAACTCATCTCAGAATTGTCAAAGCACAGACATTTCACAGATGTTTTTTCATGTCTATGACAATGAGAAAGAAAGGAGGAGCAGAAAGTGTAGATTTTGAGACATAAAGAATCCAATGTTGAAGCCTTGAAGAGTTCAGAAGCACAGCCTGTTCACTGTTTCTTTCCTGAGGTGTACCGAGTCACTCTGGGAGGGGGAGTG
>VXBB01017366.1:146679-162934 GCA_013399915.1 Illadopsis cleaveri | reverse complement strand
TTTTTGGTTTTTTTGATAAGGGGTTGTTGGGTTGTTTTCTTTTTCAAGAGGAGGAGGATGTGGAAAGAAAAAGAAGGAGAGAGAAATGATTGTACATATGTAGTTAATTGATTTTTTAAAGTATATTTATTTTACATGGTAACATTTATGAACACTCTATTTGCTTAATTTAAAGCTACCCAATGTAGCTTAAAGTAGCCCCAAGAATAAAGACAGGAAAAATCTAACAGCAGTATTCATGTATCTGGTGAACAAAAATAACCAGTTGCTTCTTTGTTCAGAGATGAAAAAAAAAATATTTAGGCAATTCATCTGGCACTCTGACATAGAGGAAGATTTTTTAATCCTGATTCATTTTCTTTAGGCCAGGAAGAAACCTGTGTCTGACAATTTAAGTGTCTGTCCTCGTGAGATGGTCACAGCCTGTGAGAATTTCTTTATTGCCCTCTAATCTTTCCCTCACCTTTTTTTCTAAAAACTCTCCTCGTTTGCTAGCACTCACAAAGTTAGAAAATCCCTCCTGAGGCATTTCAATGGAAAATACATGGTCGGATTTGAAAACAGAAAAACTGGAAGGTGTTCATGAGGAGAATAGTTGAAGAAGAGAGATTTAAGANCAGCAGTTTGTGTGTTATACTTTTATGATTCAGCAACCCTGAGAAAAAACAAGTCATTAAAATTTTGCTAAAACAGCTTTCTTACCCAGTGACTGGTCTGTGCTTTTGTTATTAAAAATGATTAAAAACTAATGTGAATTTTGAATCCCTAGAAGGTTGTACTTAAAACACAATAAAGACTCACCTCATTACTAAGTCTAATAATATTAGATTCAACTGAGCATGAATATTATCCAAACACTGCCATAGTAGAATTTTGTAGGTAGGATCTACATTATTGTTAATGCCAATCTGCTGACATTGCCTTATACAATACATGGTTATTAAGTATCTAATAATTTTACAGACTTTTATTACAGTCAGCAGGACTTCATTCAGTAGGACATTAAGAAGATGTAGGAAACCAGAACATTTGCAGCAAACCTCACCCAGCACCGCAGGAGTTCTGCTTTGCTCTTGCTGTGATGAGTCACCTTTGGGTAGAAAAGAAAACCCCATAAAATCCTTTATTACTTGTACCTATTAGAGAGGATATTTACTGTGCTGTGGTTTAGAACTTAGTTCTGAACAAGTGTGGATTCAAAGAAAGCCAAGTTTTTCTATTCTCTCTCTGCCTGCTTATTTCCTCTCCTCCATTTTTGCTTCTCTCTCTAAAATATGCCAATCATTAAAACCAATTTTTCTCTTTGAAGGTTTGTATCACTGCTGAATCCTTACAAATGAACTATTAATGTGCAAGCACCAGGATCCTCCATTCCCACACAGCAGGCACTTTGTCCCTGAAGCTTAGCCTTCTACCACTGTGATTCACACCGTTGGCAACCTCATGGCTTGGAAAAGTGATTTTTTCCCATTTGAAGACACTGTACACACTACGTGGCTCATCTATCAATGGCTTGCTGGTTATTAATTGCTCATAAATGTTCATGAATTTGTGTCACTCTGATGAACCTCTTAACTTGCATACAAGCTATTAATTATTCATATGTAAGCAATTATGCTGATGATTTTTGCATCCTCTATAGCAGCTCATTATGTAAACTAACCATGTTAACAGTCCCTGTACTGATTTAGACCTGAGATACAGCCTTCCCTGACAGCAGCTAAAGACTGCAAGATTAAATTACTTCTTTTAACAAAGTACAAATTCTTGATAGATATTAGTTCTTGCCTTTGTAATCGACAAAAATGGAAATCTTTGCTCAGAAATACAACCAAAAATGTCATGCTTTGTTTAATTTCTTTTAAAAAACCACAGTCATTGTCTTAGTTATAAAAAGGAAAGGTGAAGTATTAATTTTTTAAAAAATGGATTTGTATCATGAAGAAAAATATTTAGTTAGATGATTGGAGGTCAGGGAAATTTGTCTGGGATATTGTAGGGATATTTGTGATGGGTATCCCTGATGAAGTGTGTCTGGGAGACCCCAAGGGAATATTTGGAGGAGTTAGGTTAAGAAAGCCACTCTGAATTGCAACACAATGTTTTTCTAACTCCTTTTTAATACCTAGTTTTGAGAAGGTCAGCACAAAACGAGCTTGAGACTATGACAATATCCACAGGGGTTAATAAACCAGGGTATTTAGATCCCTATGAAATAAATGAGCATCTAAAAAAAAATCTACATTTTTGAGGGAGAACAAGAAGCTGTTTTTCTTGGAGGTAAAGGGTCATATGATAGAAGAACAATGCTCTACAATCATTGTTTAATTAGAAGGGTTGATTGCAAGATAAGTTTCAGAAGAGATACAGAGAAAAAGACAATATCAAAGTATGAGAAAGCAAAACCATTCTAAGTAAAATCATGATTTGCAGAGATGATAAAGCATTTGAGAAGCCAAAATTCATTGAGTTGTAAAAAGCATACAAAATATTTTCAAACACTATCAAAATCAAAGTGTTTTTTCTTGGTTTATTTCATTTTCAGGGGAATTGAAGAGGAGGCTAGAGAGACACTTATTTTATTCTTACTTAAATTCTGCCACTCTTGATTTACATTTATCTTCCTGGCTTTCTGTTCATACTGTACTGTTGGGAACTGACATGGAAGGATAAATGGAAAACAAACAAACAAACAAACAAACAAACTGTGAAAAAACCTCTTGCTTTTCTTGGTCTGAATATCCTAATTCCAACTCTTTTGCATCCAGGAACCTCACAGCACTGGGGTCTGTGATGTCTGCTTTGTAGGACTCTCAAGAACTTCAGAACAATCTTCTAAGGGCATTTGATAAAATGGGGAAAGCCATCAACCACAACCTGTTCACTTTTCCTTTTTATTGTGAAAAATTGTGTCAGACAGATGTTCTTTTGCTTAATAAATGTAAAAAAGAAATGTAAGAATAATCTCTTTGTCATTGGTATTATTTTCATGGATCCTAGATAGCAGGGCTTATTGCCATTTCTCATGTGGTCTTTACTGAAGGACTGGTGTGCTGCTACACTGGTAAATCTCCACTGCTCTGCACTGAGATAACTTGCAGTTAAAATCTTGAATTAGGTCTTGGGGGTAGCTTGAAGTGTGCTTAAATCTTTCAGTTGATGTACAGAGGAGTTTAGTAATTTAAATTATGCAGCATGTCCACATTTTGCCTATTATCTCCCTTTTTTGCACTTCGGAAAAGAGTCATATTAACTTGGAATTTTTTTTTTTTTTTAATAGAACTTTTTTTGAATATACTCCCTTCCCATAGGAGCAATGAATATTTGTCAATAACAATGGTAGCATTGTCAATAATTTCTAGCTTAGTAATAAATTTAAAGAGTTGCTGGACTATATGAATAAATACGTGTTCACAGAAACTACCAAGCTGGTGTAATTCTTCCTGTACTCACTTTACTAAAGAAGTGGGAGACTATTTTAAAAATTGTTATATTTATTTTTCAATGAGGTTCATGAATACCATTTAAGCATTTAAATATCACGTAAGTACTTTCCCAAAAGGAATCAGTAGTGCAGATTCATCAGAGACTTATTACTAGCCAACATAGTACACCTATCAAAGTGCTCTTCTTTTGAGCTGAGGTGCACCTCTCTTATTAGTGACATGCATTAACCATCTTCATTTGGGATTTTGCATCACTGAAGCAACTTCAGGTTGATAGCTAGTTTATATAATGAGCAACAGTGCAAGAAGCACAATATTCAGCATAATTAATTAGAAATGAATAATTAATGTCTTCCATATACTTACAAGTTCATCCAGCTGTCATGCACTATAAATGCATGAGAATTTTAGAAATTTAACAGCCAAAGTGATATGAGTAAATGATAGTTGAATGCTATTATTATACTTTTTGATCAAAATCCCACTGTCCACATCAGACTTCAAGCTCTAGGGAATGGTGGGGGCTTTTCCTATGACTAGTAAAATATTATTCATCAGGAACTGCAGTGAAAGGACAAGGAGTAGTGGGTTCAAACAGAAACAGGGGAAATTTAGGTTAGACTTATGGAAGAAAGCCTTTTCTGTGGGGATGGTGGGACATTGGCACAGGTTGCCCAGAGAAGTGGTGGATGTCCCATCCCTGAAAGTGTTCAAGGCCAGATTAGATGGGGCTTTGTGCAAACTGATCTAGTGGAAGAGGTGCCTGCCGTGAATCATTCTGTCATCCAGGTATGGATAACATCCATTTTGATAATCAGATATGCAAAGATAAAAGTAAATAAGGTGTAACACCACTAAGAGTATAAAGATACTAGTTCTTTGTCTTTTTGCTAACTCAAATTCACATATATATGGAATCAAGTAGGTAATTTCCTGTGTAAAAAACACTGAGAACTATGCTGGTTTTATTCATGTCTGAGGAGCCCTCTTGATTGATAGAAGTAGAGAGTTTCCAGGGAAAGCTAAGACCTACACATTAATGAAAACATGTACTTGGAATATAGATGACAAAACTGTCTCAGGTGAACAAAAAGCCAACAATCATCTGTTATTAGATATTTCAGCAAATCCTTAGAGAAGATAGATCTTACATATAAGTCTACTACAGGAAAAGTTTCAGTTTGAGCTCACACATTTCTTGACTCAGAAAACATCTTACCACAGGGCACAAATCAGAGGACAGGCTTCATTAGTTTCAGTTCTGCAGTTTCATTGAACTACTTGTTTGCTTTTTGGTTTTTTAATCTCAAATCCTTGGTGGTTTAACTCTACATAGTCTAATTTATTGGTCTATAATGGTAGTTTTGTTTTCAATTTATGAATGCTTTACCTTATTTTAATTGACATTTCTGGGCTTTTAAATTATTTCTGCATGGAACTAATTCTCAAAGGGTTTAATTTGGATCTGCGTAAAAATTGATGAATGTACAGAGGAATGGGAAAGAATAAAAACAAAGAGCTGGATACAAATCTTGCAACTTAAAAATGGCTCCCCAAAGGGAGATTCTTTCAAGCAGATCAGTGTCCTTCTGTGTTGAAGCCAATGGAGCTACACTGTTTTACACCTCCTAGGGATCTGGATACACACCATTAATACCTGATTCAAAGCCCATAGAAATAATTTGCTTTTAGTTTTGCAGCTTTATGGCTGGAATAATCTGTTGGTATTTATGAGCCTCCTTCCTAATGAGTTCTGACATGTTTGTTAGGGAGCCTGTGATTGTACCTTGCCCAGCGTAAATCTCTGAGGAACAGTTTCTCTCCTGGGATGCTCTTGGAGTAGTGCACATCTTCATGATTGCTGGATATAAATAGGCAACCCAGCTGTTGCTGTTCAGGAGATGTTGACTGTGGGGGGAAGGAGGGGGATATTCTATGAAACTGTTTACTGTTTGTTTGTTTGTTTGTTTGTTTTCTGAAACACACCTCAGGCAGTTTTTGGCTTCTAATACTAGGAATCGAAGTTGTTAATTTTGAAGCCCCAGTGAGAATAGTGAGAAGTCCAACACTTAAAAAGAGTTTGGTAAAATATACCTCCCACTCATTTATTAGTTGCAATATGTCTACTAGGTAATTTAGTCTTCTAACTACTTAGGTACTTAGTGGTACCTAATTTGTGGGTTTTGCCCTCAGGAACAGGTGGACTTATATGACTTGTATATATGCATGAGAAAGTTACCCTGAATCTTGGCTGAAATAGGTTTCAGAGCAGCAGAACTGCAGTATAAAAATGGGTGAGGGATGACTTAGTCCCTGCTTGGTAGCGACTTCATTGGTTTTTATTGTCTTAAAATATGAACATTTCACTATTTTTCTTATTCCTTTTCTGCAGACCTTGCTTGAAAACCTCACGAGACCAGTAAGAATTTTATTATGACACTTGTGCATGTTCTATTTTTGAGCAGGTTTTATCTGTACTGTTTAGGCATTGTAGTTCCTGTCCCAGCACAGTTAGGCCTGGGCAACAGTAAACAGTAAGCAGCATGCCAGATAGATAGAGCTGGAGGAAATACAGATGGCTTTTAATCCAGCTTGGGGTTTTTCTTTAATTTCAAAATTATCTGCTGATATGTTTCATTCACTAGATGGTTTATCACTGAGATGCCTTATTCACTTGAGATAGCTCAGATGAACTCCTACCAAATATTTTTGGTGGGGTTTTTTTTGTAAAGTAGCAGATACTTGACTAAATTAATGCTGACACTTTGGGATGTTTACCAGAGACAAGGAAAAAATAATGCATATTGATGTATCTTAATATACAGGATGAAGTGTTTTTATCTCAGCTTATCAAGATGTAATGGCTATCTGTTGCTCCAATAAAAAAAGAAAATATGAAATTGAAATAACCTGATAGATCTCAAAAATCACATCTCATAAATTGATGATAGAAAGGATGATTTCTTCATTATATTTTGATTATTTATCCCTTATTTATTGTCATTCCTTATTGAAATTTGCAGCTATCAATGCCATCAGTATGCACTTAGATTGGTAAACACAGCTAACAAATCAAAAAATAGAACAATTATAATTTTTTTCTTGTTTCACTTGGGCAAAATACTTGCAGTTACTGCAGTGCTAACGACCTTGAAGTCTCTCACAGTTAGGATGAAATTCTCATTTTTTCCTATAAATTCAACATGGCTAAATGTGTTGAATACTGCCACTCTTAAGGCTAACTAAGAGTAATAAAAATTAGGAAAAAAAAGTAACTCTTACATACAGAGGAAACGTAAGCAATATGGTTCTCAACCTGTCCTTGTGCTTCAGACTTTGCTTGATGCCATTAATGTTCTTTTAAGCCCTTTCTAGGCACCTGTGCATTCATCCTTTTGTGTAGGAGAAGGGAATACAGGTGACCTCACCCCTGATGAGTAGCAGCTGTAGCCAATAAGGATGAGTGAGATAAAAAAGGGGGTTAGCTGGTAAGGGAAGGATTATCATGCAGGAGGAATCTTGAGGGCCATGAAGGAGTGAATCATCGAGCAGGATCCTGAGGAGAGAGAATCCCTGCTGTGAGGTCAGTCTGGGTCTGCAGTCAGAGCCTGTTGTTGGAACCTGCAGTCATAGTCTAGCCAGGTAAAAGCTGCAGTCAGAGTCTGCAAACTGATCCCTGCAGTCAGAGTTCAGCAGGAAATCACCAGCAGTCAGAGGCTGCAAGGGAAACCTCCAGTAGGAGCTGCTGCAGGCAGAGTCAGTGAATGGTTGGAGTCAGGATGGCTGAGCTGTAAAGAGGAATAAGCCAGGACCCTTTTCATGCTGTGATGAACAAGAAGTCTGTGTCTTGGCTACCCTCTAATAAGAGGGCTGCTGCAACACCGTTGCTCTTTGCCTCAAGGTGCATAATGCCTATGTCATAAACCATAAGAGTTTTTGAGTGATATATTTTATCCAAAACTTTTAAATAATATGTTTAAAAACTTCTGAAAGGTATTTTGGTCTCCTAATTCAGAGCTGAAAATATTTTTTCTTAGCTCTTTCAATGCCTTGATGTCATAATTCTCATTAAAGGAGAAATTAATTTCATTCATACAACTGAGTTTATACTTTTAGAAGAAATAAAAATTCCAAAAGTGCAGACACAGAGAATTTGTATTGACTGTAATTGGTGCGATAGTTAACTTCAGTAGTCCTTAGTTCCAACTTAAGTCGAAATTAGAAGTGTTTGGTTCCAGGGAACTTGAGACCAGTGACTGTGACAGCTATAAGATGGTTGTTAGGGAGTTGAGAAGCTCTGTGGCAGCAGTGGCAAAGTTGGTGGTGAGTTGGTTTGTTGGAGGCTGGTATGTCCCAATTTTGTGGCAAGATGTCATGCTGGCTGGCTATGAACTGGGAAAAGCAAAGTGCACACTGATATGGAGGCTGTCAGGAATGCAGGCAAATCTTCCCAAAACATAAAATTATTTTCTCAGAGACAAATTTTTTGAGTAAATTTTTATTGCTGCATTTGACAACTATTGGGATAAACCCCACAGATTTCTGAGTCAAGCTTAGGTGTGCAATGCCTAGGAGAGAATTTGAGGATCACTTATGCAGTTATTGTGCATTCCTTTGGTCATATACTATCTGATACTGGTAAGAAGTTGCATTTGCGGGGGTATGGCATGCTAGTATCCATTGTCAATAAAAAGTAAGATATCTTTTATGAATAGTTTTCAAACATTTCTGCCACTTAGTACCTACAAAACCCCATCTTATTCTGAGATTGAGAGGATCCATAGCATTGTACATTGATGCTCAAATATGGAGAAGATAGGAATTTTATCAAAGTTGTAAACTTCCATGGGCTGGCTGTCTTTTGGGATATCCTTTGGGATAAGCAGAGGAGTTTCCTCTGGGGTTTTCTGTCTGTGTTCCCAGTATGTTGATTCTAAACCTCTAGTTTAGCTAGACTTCTTTTTTATCAAGGAATAAGTAAACTGTTGGAATGAATGCTGAGCAGTCCTCAATGTGAGCACTAAATCAGATGAATATAAAAATTATATTTATCTCTCTTTTTTCATGGTCAATCTGCTGATTCACAGACTGAATCAGAGAGAGAGGATTTCTGAACATTATAGAGTTTGCTGTGATTACATTTCTTAGCTTTTTTTTAATGACTGTCATAATTTGATAACAGAGGTATTCACTAATATGAATACATCAGTGCTGTTCATTGCTGCAGTATTCCTTCTCCTATAGGGAGTACAGAAGGAAATCAGCCATCTCATCCCAAAGGTTCAAACACTGCTGAGTCACAAACCAGGAGCAGCATCTTCTTAAAATATGCTTTTTTACAATTCAGTGTGACTACTTTGTGACCCTAAAAATATCAGCACAAAGTATCTTAACCCTGGTGTTGTTTTTAGGAAATAGTCACCTTAATACTACATGTATTTTCTGCCTGCGCCTTTTAAATAAAACTAGAGCTTTTAGAAGGAAACTAATGCCTTTTGAGATTTAGACAATATATGCAGTATTTACTTTATATGTTTAATTTCTCCCTCCCTTTCCTCTATCTTGAAACAGTCATTCATGGGATAGCTAAGTTGTATTAAGAAAGTTACAAAAGTTTACTTCTATTTTTGTTGAAAATTACCTTATTACAACACATCAGATACTCCTAAAACTACCATATTAAAAAAATAAATAAAAGGAGATTCTTTACAGTGAGCAGAAACAGTGTAAAAGATATATGCCTTGCAAAGCTCACTATAGATATGAAAATCAACACCCAGAATTAAGACATGACCTTACTAGAGAAAGATAAATGATACAGATACCACTTTGCAGAGATCAACAAAGTCCCAAATCCGATAAATTTTGTATTTGAAGATTAAAGCAGCAAAAGCCAAGACTACATTGAAAAACAATTTCTTACATTCAAACTAGTTGAAGAGCTTCATAAACGCTTTTTGGTGACTGACTTTCAAGTATCCCAAGTTGGATAAAGGGCATATACAAAAAGTTCTTCTCTTTTTAGTGATCTTAGCATTCTCCATCTATTTTATATCTCAAAAAATAAAAGACAAATTTTCCTGTATTTTTTTTCTAACCTTGCCCGTGGTCACCTGCAACACTGCTGCTGAACATAGCCCCTCAATGGAATAATTTCCCACAGGCATGTATCTTGTTTCATCAGAGCTGTAGTAAAGTCATGTTTTCCAAAAGAAGATGTTTTTGATCATACATCAGATTTACATTACTTAGGTTTAGGAAGGCACTCTGAAACTGATGTTTCTTTTCCTTTAAATTAAACAGGAGGTTTTTCCCTTTCCACATTTTCCACCCAGAAAAGACCTGAAAATAAATATCTTCCCAAGTTTTCCCTGATTAATTTTACTTTTGCTGTGAACAAGGGTGTCATCACAAGAGCCAAGCTCTTGAGAGCAGTACCTCAAACAAAGGAAGAATTATGTAGTTGTTTCTGCATGTACGTGTGCATTACTTCAGTTATCTGGCATACCAAGCCTCATCAAGTTAGCATGATTTCAGTCTCTACAGATGTTTCTTTAAAAGCAAGTAGGGGAAAAAAAAGAAAATTGGGAAACCACGTAGATCTGATTAACAGTCTGGGTTTTTTAGAAATTTCAGGCTGTCCTTCTCTGCATAATTCTGATTAGAGAGAACATGGCAGTGAACAATGTCTCTCCTGGACAGAAGCTAGAATGGGGTGGAGGGAAGAGTGGAGACACTTGCACCTTTGGGTTTGTGGGGAAGAAGAAATCCCTCATATAGATGAAAAGGCAGCCTAACAATGAAAGTTTCAAAATAATCTTGGGCTATAAAGGCATACAGAATTTGATGTGAGATTTACTTCATTAGGATTTTCCTTCCAGAGAAGTAATATTTTTTTTAGATTAACCTAAATACAGGATAAACACTGAATACACTAAAGGATGAAATCAAGGTTAATTAAAACATCTTAGTCTTTGATTACAAAAGTGATAATTGGAGTAGAATTAAGAACGAAATAACTCTATTGAATAGTTCCTTATTAGGTATGCTCAACCTTTTCTACCAGATCCTCAAAGAGTTGTTAATACTTTTTTTGTCTCTTTATTCTTATACTCTTTATGCCCTAGAAAGACAGAAAAAAGAAGGAAATGAAAACTGAAAGGGAGGAAGAAGGGAGAAAAAGTCTTGTTATACTTATGCAAAATACCTGTCTTTCTCTGGATAGCCTGCTTCCATTTAGATATACTTTATTTCCTTACTTCCCAAGACACACAAATATTTGCTGTTTACAAGAATTTGGTGTAAAAACTGTAGAAAAGCAAAGTCAACACATACTGCTATATTGAGATTAGTAATGTAGAATTTTGTTTCAAAGACTGAAATTGGGAGGAGAAGAAAACATATTACCAGGACTAGGAGGTAAGGTTCCTGGTATAGCCAATAGTCTGTACTGTCAGCTGCAACTGTGACTTTCCAGGAAAAGAGCTGTAACTGAAAAAGCTACATTTCTTTTTATCTCCCACTTTTTTATTCTCTTTTCCCCTTTATGCGTAGTCCATCTTATAAGAAGACTGGACTACAGTGTAGCAACAGGAGTAAAAGTCCTGCCTCTGAAATGTATTCCTTTCTTTTCTTAGCAAAGACACTTCAAATTCTTGAGGATAACAGCTGAAACGAAGGAGGAGCAGGAAAGATTAGTAAAATGGAGGGGTACTCAAGATGGTTTTGAGGAAGTTCCCTGGGTGGCCAGGTTTCATATTGTCAAATAGATTTTTTTCATCATGAATAATGTGCTCACTGTTGGAGGGCTGCCTGAGTGACTTCCAGATGCAGGTTTTCTGAGGCAGGTGTGGTTGGTAGGGCTGAACATGCTCTTTGCCCAGACCATCCAGCTTTCAGGAAGGGATGCTGCCCACTGTTCAGCTTGCTCTGTGAGAGGTCTCAGTGTCTGACTCTTCAATGGCTACAGGTGAAGGTAAGCAAGGGATAATAATGGCACCATTAATGCTGTGGGCCTCTTTCCATGACCCTGGCTTTAAAAGCAGGCTTAGCTGCTCTCACACAGTCAGCTTTGCTGAGATGCTTATTACACTTCTTGAAGTTTGAGCACTGTCTTGAGTTTGAGCAACACATATAAAGCAGGCTGGGATCAATAGTGGGAAGCAGGGAGAATTCATTATATGGTGTCTTGAAGTGGGCCTCCAGAGGTGTGCCAAGGACAGGCTCTTCCCAGTTTAGGTGAGGACACAGGCACAGCTTTATAGCTGGTGTGCTGGGGATGGGGCTTCCAACCCTGCGGAGGGGAAGGAGAGGTCACAGCACCTGGAATGGTTCCTGCCAATGTGTTCAATGGTCCCTGCCAATATGTGCCTGAGAGAGATGGGGTCTATGGGGGTGTCAACTGAGAAAGGACAAAATCATCACCTACCTGTTTCCACCTCACTGTGCCTTTGTGGAGAGACCTGTAAAACAGGCAGATTTTGCTGCTCCAGGTGTTATTGCTGGAAGATGGGCACAACCCCAAGGCCTGATCAGTGACTTCTGCTGCTACTCCCCATCCTGTCTCTCTGGGCCCAGAAGCTGTGGGCTTGCCACCTCCTTCATGGGTCTGCCTGGATCCAGGGGCTGGCACACTGCTGAGGTCCTGCAGAGCTGCCTCAGCCCCTCAGGGAACCCTGCAGCTTTGGTGCTCATGTTGAGATCACAAACTTACAGAATAGTTCTGACTACAGCCACAGAAATAACTCCTGCTTGAGAATATGGCTAAAGAGAAAACTGCTCTGCAGCTGGGTGAGCCTCTGGGAGTGAGATGAGTGGGGCCAAAATATCTATTGTACCAGGGGAATTTTCTTGCAAAAGATTTGCAAGAAAAATCTTCAAGTCCCTTCAAGGTGTCCCATTACTCTGCACGCATCAGGGCAAGTCAAAATGTTGGAGCCTGGTGCAGTCCTCACCTTGGAGAAAAAATGCCTGGTCTATGTTGGTGGTCTGCATGTGCATATAGACACCATTTAAATCTCAGAAATTACAAAGACTTCTGAAAACACTCAAGGGATTGGTCTAAAGGCCTTGGCTGTTTTCAGAAACTGCAGTGATCTCGGGCCCTTTGATATATGGAGAGACAGAAGAAACAAGTAGGAAAAGAAATATTCTGTTTCTTGCTTTTAGGCAGATGCTTGGAACACTACAGCTTGAGAAGTGTTACATTTAGCCATCTTCATAGTAATTGGCTGTTATTCTTTATTTGCTGAAAAGCTGGAAATGCATTTTGGCAAAAAGGGGCTGGGAGCATTTTTCAGCTGTTTCTTTTGCTGTATGCTATTCTTAGTCAATTAATTTTAGTCTTTCTGTATGTTACAGCTAATAGTACAATATTACTAGAATAACTGCTTTCTCTGATATCTTTAGTATCCTAAAATTAAAAATTACTAGAACTGAAAGGGCATTTTCCATTAAATTCTCCATTATCTTTTGTAGAAACAAGTGAATTAATTTTGAAATTCATGGCTCTTATTACAAAAATGATTACTTTGTTGTTAGTAGGCAAATAGTTTTTCTTCTGTTTTTCTGTTGCTTCCAATAAATCTGTCTTTGAATGTTCAAGAGGCTTTTTAACTTCATATTTAAAATATTATTTTGACACTAAATTTTGAATTTCATCACTTTAGGGAAGATTTATTAGATGTTTATGAAATTAGCTTATAATAAGGTTTTACAGATACAGACTTTTCAGATTATGGTTTTAAATGGTGAGCCTCCAGAAACGCAGCCCCCTTTCTGCTCTTCTGGTGAATACAACATGAAAACATGCCTTGTTCTCTAACTCTGCCAAGTTTAAAAATTGCTCTTGAGCTAACAGACATCCTGAGTTTCTATGAGATGGACAAGTGTGTATATATACACTTTTGACACTGCTTTGAATTGAAATTGTATCTACCCTCAAGATTGTTTAACCAGATAATACCAGAAAAAAAGGAAATCTTAATAATTTGAGCTTTTTGGTTATTTTATTTATGATTTCCATACTTTTGAATTTTGGTTATAGAAAATAGAAGCATGTGGGGATATTTTAATTTTCCCTTTCCTAGCTAAATTAGCTACTGCACTAAATTTCTTGTATGCTAAAAGAGCTTCCAAACTGATATATTTTGCTGGGGTGGCACTAAAAAAAAGAAACACATTTATTTCCTGAGACATTTTTACTTGTTTTAAAAGATAAGGCAATCTGAATATATACATATATTGCCTAACTTGCCACTTTTTAATTTAGTGAAAATTAGTTTGAGGTTTTTCATATTCTTAATTTTCACTCAAGTATGGTTACAAAATCTATTTTCCCTGAAGTACAACTAAGTTCAGTACACTGAAGTCAGTACTGTTCCTTCCCTTATAACAGATTCACAAAATTGAGTTTTGTCTCTAAGTTCAAGGGAATTTTTAGGAGAAATATATTTTCTAGTACTTTTTTGGGGGGGAGTTTTCTAATTCTATAATTCTGAATGATGAGTTTTCACTATACATAAATATGTCCAAATTTTCTCTGACAGAGAAAAATCTCACAACATTCTTTCAAGTTCTCTGCTAAATTTTAACAACACAATTGGACTGTGCCTTTTCATTCTAATTTGATTTTGACAGGATACCCCTGCTTTTCTTGATATAAAGCATTAAAATTCTTCACTTATCCTTATGATAAAGTATATGACCTTTCACTTTTTCTTGCATTATTATTCATCCTTCTTTGATATCATTGGCATGTTATTTTCAGTGTTTTGACATTCCTGGCATTCTGCCATGTTCTTCACACTTTTGACCCAGAAATGTTAGAAAGGGAGGCACAATTTCAAATAAGTTTGTTCCTACAGGAAAGGTAAACACAATGTTTTAAAGAAGCTGCTTTTCTTCTGCCCTTTGTGCTCTTGGTTTCCTTTGTTATTTTCTTCCCTTTGAACAATTAACCTTGATGTATGTCTCATCACCTGCATTTGACAGGCTATGAGGTAAATTCCCATCAAAAAATATCTGGATATTGTGTGGACTATAAAACCTGAGCTAAATCATATTCCATGTTCTTTTGTAGCACTCCAAACAACAAAGTTATTGAGATGAGTAAGATATAAAAATAATTTCACATCCAATTCTTAGTATAAAAGTCCCTGATTTTTTGATATGTGATAGACACATCTGAAAATTATTTCTATAGACTATGTTTGTTATTTTTTTTTCTTCCAATGGAAAAGCTTGGATTCTTGAAATAAACCTGTTGTGAACTGATTATGAACTGTGTGCTCCAGAGAGGCTTGTTAACACATGTAAGTTAAATTGTCGTTGACATTTCTGATGCTTAGTTCCTGGAAAAGATCCTAAAACTCAACAGTCTCATTTTTCTTAATTTATGCACAGAAATATGAAGTTGTGTAAGGAAGGAAATGCCATGAACTGGAAAAGGTTTGCACACAACTTCTCAACAGGGACATGTTGGCATTCTCACCATATTGGGAGGTTTAGTCATCCTGGGTCTGCATCTATGCCTAGGTGTTCATGTCAGTAATAACCTTTGTCAGATGTGCTAACTTACACACTATAAAATTCCTGCTTAGGAGAAGGAGAAGATGATGTGCACTACTTCACTATTTATAATCTAGAGGTTAGAACATTTGCCCAGCTTGTGGGTGGTTCACATTAAAATGCCTCTAGATAAAAATCTTGAATTTTAGACTCCTTTTTTTTCTCTGCACTACCTTTTCCATACTCTTTTTCAAACAGCAGGAATTTTACATCCTTTGTGATACAATGAGCCAGGCTGGACCTGAAGGCTGTACACTGGTTTTAACCTCTGACCAGCCAGTTAGTAAATTCCTTGGCAAGGTGTATTTCAAGACTTTAAATATTCACTGGTTGAGATAGCGTGTGCTCTATTTTCTGAATGAGTCAGTTTACTTCTGAGATAATTGAATGAGACAAAATGACATCATCTCTTTTTGTGCCTATTTAGAAGACAAAAGGCAATTAAAATAATCTCAGATATTCAGGTAAAGGTTTGGATAGCATCTAGCTCTCAATGGGACTTATCTGTTTAAAGCTGCATACCTGCACCTCAACCAGAGTTGTGGTGAATTTCTGAGGTTCTGCAGGTGCGGAAGGAATCAGATTTATAAAGGCTGACACACTGTTTCACATCTCCCCTACAATTTCTATGTNGGACTGTGCCTTTTCATTCTAATTTGATTTTGACAGGATACCCCTGCTTTTCTTGATATAAAGCATTAAAATTCTTCACTTATCCTTATGATAAAGTATATGACCTTTCACTTTTTCTTGCATTATTATTCATCCTTCTTTGATATCATTGGCATGTTATTTTCAGTGTTTTGACATTCCTGGCATTCTGCCATGTTCTTCACACTTTTGACCCAGAAATGTTAGAAAGGGAGGCACAATTTCAAATAAGTTTGTTCCTACAGGAAAGGTAAACACAATGTTTTAAAGAAGCTGCTTTTCTTCTGCCCTTTGTGCTCTTGGTTTCCTTTGTTATTTTCTTCCCTTTGAACAATTAACCTTGATGTATGTCTCATCACCTGCATTTGACAGGCTGTGAGGTAAATTCCCATCAAAAAATATCTGGATATTGTGTGGACTATAAAACCTGAGCTAAATCATATTCCATGTTCTTTTGTAGCACTCCAAACAACAAAGTTATTGAGATGAGTAAGATATAAAAATAATTTCACATCCAATTCTTAGTATAAAAGTCCCTGATTTTTTGGTATGTGATAGACACATCTGAAAATTATTTCTATAGACTATGT
>VXBB01017366.1:105472-130467 GCA_013399915.1 Illadopsis cleaveri | reverse complement strand
TTTTTTTTTTTTTTTTTTTTTTTTTTTTTTTTTTTTTGTCTTTTGAGACATCTGATATAGTCTTAATTGCTATGATTTCTATCATCCTTGGTTTTGAAAGTTGTGGTTGTAAAAAATAACATAATTGTTCTCGAAGGGACTGTTCTGGTGTTATTATTCCTCTCTCACCCATACAAGTGCTCATATATGAGACACACCTTTGCAATAGTTGCTGTTCTGCCACTCTCCCTGGAATATCCTTTTCACACTCCACAGACTAAAATGTCAGCTGCTATTTTATTAATTATGTATTAGGCACATTTATTTCATTCCTTCAAAAGCTGTGGTGAGTTACCAGGTGTCATTGGAGAGTGGCAGTGATGTGTCTATTAACACATTGCCTTGCTTGGACCTGGCTGTGGGAGAAACTCACTTCTTATAACCACTACGTGTTCATCCCCAAGCTCTTGAATTGTGCTTGCTGTGATTGAATTTTTATTAAGTAGACATCATTACAATTAAAATAACAATTCAAGTCGTTCTTCAGCAAAACTGTTAGCAGAATCAACCTCGTAACTAATTGGCCACTGGAGATCGTTAGTGTTGTATGAAATTGTTGTTTGAAAAATAATATTTTCTTTGTATGTTGAAAAGCAGACACTGCAGATTTAGGTAAGTGCAGATTTTACCTGGTCTATGACAATACAATAAATAAACGAAAAGAAAAAGTTCTTAAATTGTAAGATAGCACATTACAAATGCATAAAAAAGGAAAATTGCAGAGAGAGGAAATGAAAATTAAATTGTATTGATTCCAGCTGGCCGCTACAACATCTGCTAGTAGGTGCGAGAAAGTTTCTTATAGTAACTTCAAATATATTTTTAATAAATAGAAAAATAAGAATATTGTGTAAAATATCATCTAAACGTACAGCACTAAGATGAATAATCACAGTTCTAATGTTTCAAACGGATTTTGTGATCTATTTTTGTCATTTTGGTGCTTAAACTTCTGATTTTAAATTTCTGTGAACATTTTTTGTTTTCCAGTCTATCATGCCACTATTATTTTTACTGGATTTTGTTTTTCATTAATAAAGGTCAAATTCTAAGGAAGTGTTTCAATTAAAAATGTACCAACAGTAGAATCTATGATAGAAATGATTGATTTGCCACAACTTATGGAAATTTCTGCTTTCTTGGTATTACAGTAAAGAATATATTATTTTTGTGGGAATCTGCTTGTCATGTACCTTAGTACACGTGGCTTGACTTCTTTGTAGAGTAAAAAATAGCTACTCTAAAGAATATATTGCCTTGTATGAGAGAAAACTACCACAATTTAGTACTTATATGGCTTTTAATTTTAAAATTAGTGGTTTAGGAAACCTCTCTTAACTGTTAAAGATACCAAAAAAAAAAAAAAAAAAAATCATGGAAATCTCATGGTTTTTAAAGTGTTCTTAAAGTTGTAAATGGTCATAAACCCCTGAGAATGGGAAATGTCCAAAACAGCAGGCACGATGCTGTTCCTCAGTATTTCACAGCATTTTGTTCTTTGACATTTTCTTGTGTGTTAACCAAGCTGCAGCAGGGAGATAATGTGCACATGTATGTGGTCCTAGGAAGAATTTGAAAAGCAGCTGCTGAGCATCTGCTGGCCTGTCCTTGCACCAAGGACTTAGCAGAGGGGATGAGGACAGCACAGGTGATACCTGTGTGTAGAGCTCTTGGATAACCTAAAAGCCAAAAATGAGGTCTTGAAAACCTCCCCCTACTTCAATGAACTTTTCTTAGGCAACACATGACTAGCTTGAAAACTCAAAACTCTTTGCCTTTTTTTTTTTTTAATTGTTGTGGTGGTCGTGGTGATTGTTTGTTGTTTTGTTGTTGTGGTGGTGGTTTTGTTGTTGTTGTTGTGTCTAGTCTGGACTCCTTAACCTGCAGGTCATTCCCGAGCCCAGCAAGGAGGCTTCTCTTCTGAAGCCCTCAAAACCTGCAGGCATGCTCAGATCTCTGCCAGTGTTCAGATGCAATATCAGACTCTTTGAAGAAGGGGTAGGAGTGTTGTGATGCTTTCTTTTGTGCAGTAAAACATGTGACTAAAGCCCTGAAATTCAGACGAGCCTTTTCTGTGTGAAGAAACTGCTTTATTCTAGGAAGTTGCAAAACTTGTGTGAGTTTCTTGCTCATTTAGCATTGATCTGCCAAACCGCTGCATTCAACAGTTAGTATTTGTCCTCACTTACAAGAGACAATTGGGAGGGTTCTTCTCTTTCATAAACAGCTTAACTTTTCTTTTTACCAGTTACTTTTCATCATAATGACAATAAGATTTTTCCTGCTACTGATAAATGAACAAGAAAATGTAGGTGGATTTTTCTACCAGAGTAGGAGGATTTTTCTAAATGTCTGCGTAAAGTAGTTCTGAAGTTGAAAGGTACTTTGATCTATTTGTCTTTTCTTTTTTGAAAGAATAGCAGTTAAAATAATTTAAGTGTCTAAGGAATGCTAGACACTAATATCTAGTGTGTCTAAGGAAGCATTAATTCTTCAAGATTAACATAAAAATATAAAATATTTATACATAAAATAAAACAATATAAAAATTATTATATGTTGGTTGACAATTATTCTAAGGTTGAAAAGGGCTATAGTATATCCTAAGTTGTGGTATCTTGGTGAGACAGCAGAACTGTCACTCCTTAATCAGTGAGACTGTAGTGCTTTGTACCTGCTTGCCAGCAGCATTTCATAAATTTTGATGAACGTTTTTTCATCATCGCTGGCTGGTGATGGCTTCTGTCTTTTTCTACATGATAGGAACAGAAATAGAGTTTGACTACAGCAAAGATAGGACCAGGGCTTCTTGGATTCCAAAATAAGTTTTCATTCCCATCAGAAGCAGTGAATTACAAAAGAACATAGAAGTAAACATATGCTTCCTCCATGTATCTTGGGGATTTTCAATCTCTTTAGAATGTTTTATACACAAAAATTATTCCTAACTGCAGTTTCTTTCCCATGCCTATTTTTAATGTAATAATACTTTTGAAACCTATTTTTGCTGTACTTCAAAGGTGTCAACATTATCTGGAAGAAAGTAAAAGAACCTGAGCACAGACAAAGTAAAGAAATCTGAGAATCTTCAGAACTTTCGCAGGTAATCCTGTCTCTACCAGTGACATTGGGTACTTGAGTGAACAATTGACTTCTTTATGTGCCAAATCAAAAAGTCAATGAGTTTATAGGAATAGAATGATCCCCCAGACTCAATTAATCTTGTTCTCTTTTTTTTCCCCCCCAAATTTGAGGGAAAAAATTCTTTTGTGCTGATAGAATTAACCAGGAGTGTATATTTTGTCAAGGACAGTGGGTTTCTGGCTGCAAGAAAAGCAGTTCTCAAAGCTTTTGTCTTCACCTGAAAATAAAACTTTGATGAGAAATCCAGTCTCCCACTGCCATTTAATTCCACTGTAGAGAGACTTGCCATTACTTCTGAGACTACCTGCTTCCACTGTATTGTAACTGCATTGCTGAAACATCTGTAGAAAAACTGTAAAATTAAGAAAGACTCACAGAACTGTGTTAAATGTTGCAAAAGATAATACATTTAGTTTTAAGTCAAAAGATGGAAACCCATTCAAAACATAAAAACTGAAATGTGCAGTGAAGAATGGCATATTTGTGGATCTTATGCAGCAATATATGAAATTTTTTTAAACATATTTAGATAATGTGATGAAATGTGGGGGAAATAAAACTATTTAATCTTTTTGGTTTTTTAAATATGATATTGAAAAATGACAATGAGAGTATGTGAAATTAGGAAGTCACATATTTATAACCACTTGTTAGTTAAAGGCCAACATTTATCACAACAATAAACAGATTTTGTATTTTAGGTATCCAGTAAAAATACTTTACAACACTTTGATTTCTTTTTCTTTCTTGAAGAGTTCATGATTAGACATTTAAGAAATCTCTCTTTGAAAGATAGAAGTATTCAGCTTTGGAAGAAAAAAATAAATAGAATCTGAGAATTTTAGCTGAGTATTCCCAGGAAGTTGGCTATTAGAAAGAAGAGAATAATTAATCATTCAGTCAACACTGACAGACCCTATTGTATCATTCACAAATTGTCAACAATTTATGCCAATTTTTTTTTTTTATTCTTGGTGGTACAAAATATTTTATATCAGTTTGTGTTTATGTTTAATTTAATTACAGTAGAAATGCCATTCACTTTTGTGGGCTGTCCAACATCGAAAAATTTACTAGTGTGTCCATAAAGGTTTTCCAGTGAAAATTTTGTTGCCCTTGGTTACATCTCATAATTCTTTTTATGTTACTGTGCCTGAATAAGTGAGAGTTTAAGCATCCAGCCAGTTCAGGTGAAAGTCGGATGACCAAATTACAAGTTTGATATTCGTCTTCGTGGCACTGTGGTGACATCACAAAAAAGTTTCTGTTCATGAAGTCAGAAAATCTAATTTTCTTTGAGGGCTCCCAGTGTGACTGGCAAATCACAGATGAAGGCATCCTTTGTGCTTTGTTCTCTGACCAAAATCATCCACTTGTGAATTCCTAGTTCTTTTCTTGCTGGTAATAGTACAAAGCTATGCTGAAGGTCAACAGGCAGTGACAAGAAAACTTTAGAATTGATTTTGGTGAACGTTACTCTTGCAAGATATGCCTTATATTCCTCTCAAAAACTCTGATGTGGGACCAGTTACAGTGATAAAAATCTATCTCAGGTATATTGGATGATTATCTTGCATTCTCAATAGATTTTGCTGAGAAGAGCTTATTTTTTGCCTTTGCTTCAAATTGCAGTTCTCAGTCAAGCAGAGATTTCTTTGTTGAATATTGTTCATGTGATGCTTCTCATAGCGTGTTTGCTTTTTTTTTTAATGTCAGAATTCTGATTCCCTTTGAGCTTATGCTTTATAATTTTCATATGACCTTCAAAGAGGACACAGAGCTGAGGCAGAATCTGCAGCAATGTTGTTGAAAGCTTGCTGAATAAAGATTGTTGTCAAACAATTTTTCTTTGCAAAATCTGATAATAAAACTTAGACTTACAGTACATTAATCACCAGAAACATTTATATTCAACGTGTCTTCTGTGGGTATATTGTTATAAATATGTTAAAATATCGCTGATGGCTAAAAATTCTGAAAGTACTCTATTTTTTTTTCTCTCCCAAATAGAGTAACTTTTGTATTTATAAAGTCTGATGAAAAGTAAAAGGGATTTGGATATTAGAGATAGAAGACATCTTTTTACAGTATATTTTATCTTATCACAGATCGTAGAAAACACGGATAGTTCCCAATTCTAGATAACTTGAATCCCATACGTATTACTAGAACTTTTGAAAAATTATTTGTGATAAGGCATGGGATTCTTAATCTTAAAGAAGTAGGGTTTTGTCACAAGATAGCAAAATGTGAGATAAATTCATAATTTTTTCATATGTTGCAGGATTTTTCTTTAAAGGAGAAGTGCTTAGAGAAGATAATGTCTGTTGTTTTCTTTATATACTTCAGACACAGAATATTTGAATATATAAGTATCTAATGTAAATTTGGCATTATAGCTGCACACACATAACAAGATCTTTTCTTTTATGGTATGGATGTATAAAGATCAGTTCTTAAAAATAAAAAATCATTTTATTATCCACATATGCTGTTGTTATCCACTAGCTGCTGTTGACAAAAAAATTGCAGTTGAATGATTTCTTTTCTGTATATAATGCAAGAATTTCAATAGTGGGCAATTGAAATAGAAAAAAAGAAAGCAAAAATTTATTCAACTGGTATAATATCAGGATTTTAGGCTGACAGAAGAAAAAGTGATACTTGTTGACACACTTATTATAGATTTTAAATGTATTATAAATATATTCTACATCTCTTTGGTATTTTTTATTGGTTTAGTTGTAAAGAAATGCTTATCTCCTTTGAACAATGTGTTAAAAGATATTGTTATTGGCATAGAAAAATGGCTTTTAGTTTATAAATGGGTAGAGTGTAGTCTAAATTAAACTTTCTTCTAAAGTATTCCCTCTTAAGCAAATAGAATTACTGAGAAAGTAAACAACAAATCATGACAACAGATATTTGTGTGTAACCTGAACTTTTCTTCACGACCAGATAACTTGTAATGAAGAATTTGAAGCAGAGAAAGCATGAATGGCAATTTTAGAGTTATTAGAAATGGATTGCAGTACTCCTCAGTAAGAATAGCAAACTCATTTAAAATGAAGAAACGTTGAATAACAGCAATTGGTTGTACATATTCCACATAAGTTTGTTCCTGTTTGGACTTCACTGAATAGTGTTGAAGAAATGAATGGTTTCCCTAGCAAACAAACCAAAAGTTTATTATTGATTTAGGTGAGTATTGGATTGTGTTGGATTTTGAGTTTGTATTTCCATGTCTTTCAGAAGACAGATAAAGAACCCCAGTCTGGCCTCAGCCTTTCCAATTCACAGGCGTGGTCTGGGGTTTAGAGTGTGGTTCAGAAGTATTTCTATTTGACTCAGTAGCCACTAGATCCTGTTGTTTGCTGTCATTACCTATTTGACTTTTTTTGCTTGTTTGTTTTCCAGCTAAGACAAAGAAGAATTTTAAAAGAAAAAGACACTTCATACAATTTTTTTTCCAGTCAGTTTCATTGAATAATCTTTCCTTCTGCTCTTTTCATTACCTTTCATAACAGAATGTTAAATAATTGTTCATTAAATTGCATCAGTTTTTTTTCTATTCATCAAACCATGCAAACCATAAAAGAATCCAAATATTTTCAATGCCTATTGGCAGTTATGGTAAATATTTGGATATTAGAGAAAAAAAAGTTGTCATAATAATCTTTTTTTCTTTATACGGACCATGTAAACTTCCAATTTGTGAAACAAAAGATAAACATCATTGTTTCACTGTTTATAAAATTATCCTATAGATGATTTGTATAGCATTGAACACAACTTTTATATGGTCCAAACTAATATAAACATATCTTGAAGCAAAGAGTATTTTCATAGCACATTACATAATAGACTAAGTGTGAAATTAGTTTTATGGTGAATGGAGACCCTGAAGGTTGTTAGCCTTTTATTATGTACGGCTTCTTTTCTATAGCTACATTAATTTTTTTCATAGATAATAAAGCATGCTTCAACGAATTAATTAATCTTATAGTATATAGACAGATTCCCAAATATCTCCTCAGCTGTTTTCACACTGTTGTATTCATAATAAGACATAAATCTGCACCATCTACCTTGTTAAAAATATTAATATGTCAAGAAAAAAGATGAAAATATGTTTTTGGTGAAGTTTGACATTTGTGTCAGTTCTACAGTTAGGGTTTCTCAGTATTGCTCTGGTATATCATTTTAGGTATACTGAAAAGATTAGGGATCAGGAAGAATTTTTAAGGTTTATTCTTAAAGTTTTTCTGATGCTGTTATGGGACTTCACCAGTGCTGTTGCAAAGCTTTTGAATTTAGCTCCCCAAGATTCTCATTCCCAAGAAAAATGCTTTTGCTGTCTATGTTGCATTGTAAAGCTGAATTTCAGTTGTAGACACACATGAGAAGTTTCCTAGGTACAGTTTTAAGTGTTTGATCTGGGAGTTTGTGTAAAAGGCAGTTTCAGAGAGGATGATTTAATCTGAATATTCTCATTATATTACATAAAAACTTGGAAAAGTTCAAAGCAAGCAGAATATTCCTCTCGCAGAACAAGTCTCCTAATCAATGACTTTTTTTGCCTTTTCTGGAAAGTGTCTTTTTTCTAGGACAGAACAATTTCCTGTAAGAACACTGATTGCAAGCTAAGTTTTTTGGCTGTAGCGGTATAGACCCGCAACAAATCTAACAGTTCAGTAATTGGAAATTAATCAGTTGTGTAGGACACAAAAGGGTTGGTTTTTATTTCTCTACCTGATTCAAATCCTGTTATTAAACCACAGCTTATCCTGACATCTGTCACTCCTTTGTGCACCTCTCCCAGTTCTGATGTTACTCCAGAACTGCTGCCTGGTGAGGAGTTAAACCCTGCAAAGGAATGGATTCAGATGTGTGTGCTGAGAGCAGGACAGCCAGGAGGGAGGTGGGCTGCCAAGGTAGTGAAATCCAGGGTTGCCAAGCTTGTCCTCTCAGTCTCAGTATTTTTAAGCATCTCACCACTCTGTGATTGCACTTGAAGTGGTTTGATGCTGTTGTAAGGGGAACTCTTAAAATCTCTCAAATTCGACAGTAGTTAATAATTTCTCTTTGATTTCTGGTACGTGTTTTAGCTCTTTGACCTAGATTTACATCAAATTTCTGAGCGATGTCAATGCAAGTTGCTTCTGAAGAATACGCAGAGAGTATGCACTCAGCATTTTAGAATGTTTCAGTATGGATTGGTAGATAAGCTTTGATTTTTCCTTAGCAATTGCCGAACAGGTCACAGAAATAACTATAAACCATCACCATTTCTATTTAGGCCATGCACTTTCCTATTAAGGTGCTGGCTGAGTGGTTTCATGACGTATCTAATCTTTAATTGAAATATTGGTGGTTAATTTGGGAGCATCTCTTGCTATAAGTTGTTTCATATTTCACATTCTTTCTGTAATTTCCCTATACTGATTACAGGAAGGTCCTGCAGAAGGTCCTCTGGGGAAGACTGAAAGAGTCAAAAGCAACGCACTTCTCTACCTAGAGAAAAATTGGAAAAGGCAGGACTGTCCGGAAAGCAAGAGTGGTTTAAACTTGTTCTCAGTCAGTGAATACCTTTTGACAGTCTTTGCCTCAAGGGCTACTTTTGAGGCTCGATAGAAAATTAAATCTGACCCTGACCAGCGTAACTCCTAGGAAAGAGGAGACAGATTTATCTTTTCTGTCTCGAGAGTGATTTGGAGTTGAGTTGCATTTGCACTTCTCTGTACAAATTACATGAAATGCACCCCACAGTTGTAAATGTCTGTTGGAGACTGAATGTTATGGTTTATGGCTTAAACATCTTCATGAAGGACCTTCACCTATTACGGCAAAAACTCTACAAAAGCTGCAGAGAAAACCACCAAAATCCTAAATGAGGCCCTGGACTACTTGTTGATGGAGATAAGAATACACACAGGGTATGTATTCTTAACATATTTTTGCATAATTCTTATGTATCCTCCTCTTTCCTCTTTCCTCTGCCCTCTTTCCTCTGCCCTCTTCCCTTCCCTCTCTCTCTTTCTTTCTCTTTTCCTCTTTTACTATTAAATAAAATATACCACGTTTTTTTGGCACCAACATCTAACCTAGTTTTGTTTTAATCATGTTTTTTTGGGTATATTTTGAATCTTTCTGGGTTTGATCTGTTTTATTAACAGAGGCTTAGCTTCCTTTGGTCTTCTGTGATTAACCCGGTTTGTCACAACATCTCAATTCAAATATTACCTAAATCTAAATATTATGTGAATTAACTTTTCCTATTATAAAGGGACTTTCATGATGACTAAGGCAATCCAGTAAACTCTAAGATGCATGTAAGGGTGATATTCCATATTAACCTTTCATATGTTTTTTACAAGAGATGTTTTACCATTCTACAGGAGTTGGGGCCTAGGAGTGGAATAAAACAATACGCAAGAAAAACCTAACTTTTTTAGTGTTTTTAAAGGAAATTTTTATTACTTTTCCCTCCATAGGAGTGTTTGTGAGCTGCATAGAAATTTGAAAAAAAACCCAAAACCCAAAGAAACCCCCAACAAATCTCAGGACTATGTACTACTTTTAAAATAAGTAAATACAAGTTATCTTTATAGAAAAATAGTGAGAAAAAACCCTGTTTTGACTAGTGCACTTTGAGTAACCTTGAATATACTATATAAGGAGATCTGTTCACATTGTTAAAAAGGTCTGATGACATGGGAGAAGATGTAGAGGGAGTTATTTTCATCCACAGTAAACCTGCAGGACCTGAAGTTTCCTTTTGAAGGCTTGAAATCTCTAGTCAAAAAACTTAAAAGGAAAAAAAGGTAAAATAAACACTGCATTACAAGCTTTAATCAGAGAGGAAATAAAAGGTCTGCAGGGACATGAAAGGTATTTATGAAATATCTTTCAGGAGAAAAAAAATGTTTGTACAGATAAGAGTAATTAATTTACTACATAGCCCAGGAGATTTGGTAAATGTATAACAAAATGTCTTGTAATGTTGATCCCTCTGAGCAACTGCACAACTGTGGTGGAATTTGCAGGTTGTGTTCTAAAGATAGTACAGGCTGGGAAGAGAAATCAGCTTTAAAGGATGTGGAGAACCATTCTGTGTCCTCTGATGGTTTAGAATGGAGCTGCCAGTGACCTGGCCCAGCCTAACTAAATCAGCATTACTTCCATAGGAGAGAACAGCTCTGCAGGGGATGGACAAGCTTTTCTAACTATAATTCTGAGGACAAGGACATGCCATGATTTCTCTGGTGCTGCTTTCTAAAGACACCTATTTTCTGCAGGGTGTGGTGTTGTGGTTTTTTGTTTGTTTGTTTGGTTTTTTTTGTTTGTTTTTTTTAATTTTATTTTTAACATTGTTCTTCCTGTTTCCATCTCCACAAGAGTGTTTGGACACTCATGCAGTGTGGTCTCTTTTAGCAGCTGAAGAAACTACTTGGTGGTTTCCTCACTAAGGAAACCTCACTAAGAAGCTGTTTCCAATAAGAAAATCTGATTTCTACCTAAACATTTTAAGGGTAAGACTGATGTCTTTGATGCTGGAAAAAATTAGTGATTGACAAGAAAGACCTATGAAGAATAAAGTCTTAATGAGTTCACTTAAAGGAAGGCATAAGACATTTTATTTTAAATAACAGGAAGGCAGCTAAACCAAACAAGTGATTACACAATTTAAAGTGTCATAGCACAAAACCAAGAAGTAAAAATCAGGGAAAAGAACATTCATAATTATCAGGGGAAAATTAAACTAGAAATATTTATACATTCAATAAATAGTTCAATTTTCTAAAAAAAAATCCACGAGAAATAAATATTCTTAGATACTTTATAGTGTGTGATTTTAAATTTATTGTATGATTAGAAAAGATAGAAGAAAGAATTATTTATTTTCTTTAGCAGTGTTGAAATTTCCTCTGCATAGATGTCCTTCCCCATGTAGATGTGACCATGTTATGCAGCAATTGCTTGATTCATACAATTTCATGCAGAGGTTTGAAATCCTGTATTTTTTTATTGTGGTAGAAGCTTTGAATGTACAAAAAAGGTGTTGTTGCAAAAATATGCAGCTTCAACTACCAATTTCATCCCAAGTAAGTCTCTAAGTTCTCTTACCATTAGTATATTGCACGAGCAGAACTCTAGCCCCAGCTAGACTAAGTGCCTAAACAGTATAAATTGTGATGCATCAATATAAAATAAATGATAGCTATTATGGGTTAATAAAACTGAAGGAAATTATATTTCTACTGTTACTACAATGTTCTTCACCCTCTGCTTATTTTTAAACTATTTTTTCTCAAGCTGATCTTGAATTAAAACTCCCAAATGATTCATGTGTGTGCTGAGACTGTTTGCCATATCTTTGTGTTCAGGGGCACAATTTCCACTTCAGTGTAAGCTCTATCAGCCTGCCAGAGGAAAGATTTCCTCCCTCTCCATGCTCCAAGATAAAGTAAGTGTGAACCAGTTAACACATTCCTCCAGAATGACTGGAACTACAAAGGTTAGCAATAGTCCATGCAGAGAGTAGCAATAATAAAAAGGGTAATGAGTGCATTCATGACCTAAGTTTTTATTTAGTAATTTGTGGTATGAATATTACATATATTGGATTATATAAAATAGTCTTTGATTTTAGATGGGAGCTTCCTAAAGCAGCCACAGGAGGCATTTGATGAAATTCTGTTTCTGTTCCTGACTTTGCCACTGGTTGCTGCATGAATATAAAATGTAAGATGTGGATTTATGAACTTCCACTATAAAGAAAAAAACATATTTTATACATTTTCAGAAAATACATTATTCTTTGAAGTACTTTTTGAATTTGATACCCACATACTGTGTTCATTTCTTTGAACTCAGCCATTGCAGTGAGTTTGAAACTAGATTATAAATCATTAACTTTCACATCAAGCAGCTGATGCTTAGGATTTCTGAGCATTGGAGAGATTCTTACTTGCCTAAGGATGTCATCATTTAAGACAACTCTTAGAAGGCAGAGAGCCAAACCATGGGGAAAAGATTCATAAAAACTTAACTCATAGGTCCAGGCATCATGGCAGAATTCAGTTTTTAACCATTTACCGAAAAAGTTATAGATATTCCCAGCTGTTGGCCTAAGTGATAGAAATTTTCAGTGCATGATTCATTGCACTTTAACTTACTTTTTATAATGTCCTTTTTTCAGCAAATACAGTTCTTCAGCCTGAAAAAGGCCAGGGATAGGGGAGGGAAAAGAGCACCAAAACTTCGAATTATGCTTTTGATAATTAGACTGATGACTTAATTTTCCCTAAGAGAACATTCATTGCATTTAACTGTGAATATGTGTTATTCAATTAAAACATACTGCACTTCATAGGGGAAGAAAATTTATTAAATGCAAAATCTAATAATATTTGTGTTTCTCTGTGTTATGAATCAGCAAGTCCTCAGGAAGAATGCTTTCTCTAACAGAACTGGAAAAGCTAATGAGAAATTAAATGGCTGTAATTAATACATTGTGATTAATTCTGTCCAACTCCTTTTTATACTTTCATTCATTTTCTTGCTTTCCTTTTCATTCATTCAAATTTGAGTGAAAATTTTGGACACATTTTTTTCTTTGTTGCATGCGTAGTAAATAGAAAACTGCATCTTCCAAAGAGATTTGAAGGACTCCCTGAAAACCAGCCTGAAAGAATGTGAAGCTGATAGAAAACCCTGGCAATTTAATGCAAACTTGTAGGCACTGTGTACTGAGCTG
Source organism: Illadopsis cleaveri (assembly GCA_013399915.1). Classification (NCBI taxonomy): domain Eukaryota; kingdom Metazoa; phylum Chordata; class Aves; order Passeriformes; family Timaliidae; genus Illadopsis; species Illadopsis cleaveri. Next base: position 117,524 of record VXBB01017366.1, on the reverse strand, counting down.
TGGAGTTCTGCAGCTCAGCCTTTTCAGATGTTCACTGTGATCAATCCCATAAATTGAGGTTTGATTGATCTGAATACCGTGGGGCTACATAAACTACTAGTAAGTGAATATTATGCTTGTGCCCTCTCTACTTGACAAACTAGAAAGCCTAGTTCAGTAATTTAAGCCAAGTATCATTCTCAGCGTCTCTGTTCCTGGTTTAACCAAGCAGTTACTCATCACTTTTGTTAGACTCTATGCATGCTGCTGCTGGGAAGAAACACAGGTTTGCTTTCTGAGCTTTTTTCTCACTTTGGTGTCATTTGGGTGCAAAAAAGGTTATTCAGATCAAAACTCTGTTTGTTCTTTGTGCACAAAGAATCTAAACGAGTAACTTCTAATAATGTCTAAGAACACACACTGAGAGATAGTTGAAGCCAGTTGTGGGAGACTAAAGTTTTCAGTAAAAATGCAGCCCAGAATCCTCAATAGCACACCAGGAATAAGAGATAGCAGAAAGAACCACATTCTGTAGTTAAGGAAATAATGATGATTAAGGTGACTGTCCTGCTAATAAATAATAAATCAACAAGAGGGTTCACTGATAATAATACTATTAAGGAGTAGAAAAGAGACTCTTTCTGTAAAATAGTAAGGATTTTACACAATGTGAACAATTTAGCACAGCTCTGAAGATTTTTGCTCTAGTTGATCAAAGAGAATTTAATGATCAAAGGTACTTTTTAGAGATGTGAAGGGAGAGTGAGAAAATAACCTTTATTGAGTGAGCATAAACTCAATATGTAATTCATGACCTCTAACAGCATAAAATCCTATACTGTGGACAAAAAAAATATCAATCTGTATCTACCTCACACATACTAAAGGGGGAAAAAGCTCTTTTTTCTTTTCTAAAAAGAAAAGGAATGGGTCAACTTTGGGAGAGATGTATAAGAAATTATCTTTACAGTGACTAACAGAATGTGTTGGAAAGAAGGAAGGAGAAAGTTTGAGCTTTGTTTTGTTTTCTTCTTCCACATTTGAAGATCCTTCACAGTTGGAAGGATGAAAAGTCTGTATAAGATGGTTTGGTAGAAGCTCAGCTTTCCATTATCATGGGTTAATAAGAACAAACAGTGCTGCTAGAATTGTAGAGAAATCACCAAATAAATAAGAATTCTCATTCATGAAGGTTCAAAGCTTGGCTGAGGATTCTTGATACAACACTCTGTAAGGAAGTGGACTCTTCAACACCTGTGATACAAGAAAATGCAAAATGACTGAAATAATCTCAAACAATATGTTTTAGGATTTCATTTACACTTATTCTAAAAGTAATCACTACTGAACAGGTAAAATAAATCTCAGGTACTCTACTGGTAAAATGCACCTACAAAGAAGTCATGGACCAGCAATGATTTATTTTGAAAGAAATGAAAATGTTTCCATAAACTAGTGCTGATAGCCAGGTACAGGTTACATTTATTTGTGTCATCCAAATATAATTCTGAACAGACAAGACTTTATTTAAGCCTGCTGTATATATTACAAGCAGCTGTGTTTGCCCATAAATTGGTGCTCATAATAATGCATTGCTGAATTTCCCAGTTCCTGTCTGGCCTTTGTTCCCTTCACTGTAGGGTTATTCACACCCTGCTGTTGTCAGAGGGGCCCAACCCTGCTGTTTTCTATTCCTGTACACACTCTGCTTCTGGACAGAACTCCTCACAGCCAGGCTCTTGGCAGGTGTTTGCAAAAAGAGACACATTTACTCCTCCTGCAGGCCTTCTTCTGCTCCCATGCTAGAACTAAACAAAACAAAAAAACAAACCAAAAAAACCCACAACAAAAAACCACCAAAAACAAACAAACAAAAACAAAACCCAAAACAAACAGAAAATGATCCCCTTCCTCCTGTGGAAGCCACTTATCTAGCATTCATCACATGGACAATACGATTTTGTCATTGTTTTCTCAGGCCGTTATAATTTATTTTTATTAAAGAGGTTTTGATGACATAGCTTCAAGTTGGAGCTAGTATGAATAAGAAAAGTTATTTTCTCAGTGTACATACAGACAGAACCTCTAGCTATTCACACCCTTGTATAGATATAACTAACTCACAGACCTAGTATGTGAAACACTGTCTTGGTATGAGAAATGTTTCTTCATTAATTTTCAACAGATATGTTTTAAAGAGAGTTGATCCTGTTTAAAAAAAAAATCGAAGTAAGAACTTATGAATTTTGAGTGGCTGCTGCCAAATAAGTATATAGCTTTTTATTTTCAAGGATATTGTAATAATTAGTTGAATATAATGTTCAAGACCACAGGCTGTCTCCAGAGAAGGATTTTAGGGATTTCAGTGTTTTAATGATTTAATATCTTACCAGCTAAAAGATCAACATCACATATTATCCAACAAAGAAACAAGGTACATTCTGATCTGTGGAAGGTCATTAGGTGTCAAAAAATCTAATTGCAGAGGGGGTTTTGGATCATGGAAAGAAAAGCATTCTTATAGCAATGTGTGGAGACATACAGCGCTTGTCTCCTGGACAGGTGATCTGAGGGAACAGAACAGGTGAAAGACTTGAGTCATTAGCAATGCCTGGCTAAAAAGTCTAACATCTCAGATCTCTCCTGTTTTTATGTAGATGAAAAGTGTATACATTAAAAAACCTGAAAAGAGAATTCAGTATTTTTCATTATGAAAAGGTGTTCTCTGTCTTTGTTTTGCATTCTGTGGTATAAAAGCTTTTAGTAGTCCATAAAAAAAGCAACAGTTTGCTAATGAAATACACAGTAATTGTTGTATGTTAGAAATAATGTTACTCCAAAGCAGTTATGTTGAAATGTCTTAAAATTATCTCTGTATTATAAAAGAATGGGAAAATAAAAATGAAGTACAATAACTTGCAGTTAAAGTAAAATTGCCTGATGATATAAACAGAGTCAATTACCATGTTTGCTCCTCAGTCTATTTTCTCTTTTCATATGCTGGATAAAATACGTGAATAAATAATCCCAGAAGAAGGAACCGAACCATGTTAGGGCTCTCTAATCACCCTCCTACAGAGTCATGCTCATTGTTCTACTCTCTCTCCTTCCAGCCCAATCATTTTCTCATTCTTTGTTCCATTTTGCCACAACTTCAGCAAGAGGGTGAAGAATGCTTCCATACTTCTGTGGAGACCTTCTTTCCTTCTCTGTAAAATTCCATGGTAACTAGAGCTCATGGTTCAATGCTGAGAGGAAGGACTGAGAGGGGCATTAGATATTCCTGGACTTTTAACCATTGAAATATATTGTTGTCTAACCATTACTCATAGGCAATGATTTTCAAAAATGTAGATGCCCAAAGCATTTACTTTTTCTCTGAAGATGCTGTTTCACTAGATTTCAGAGACTAGGACTCTGCATCATAGTCAAAGGAGGAATTTCTCGGGTTATCACAAATTTATAAGTTAGCCTTTGTAGATTCACACTGTCAATCAAAAATGTTTAATTCTAATTCCCATAATCTTCTAAAATCTCATTGTGTGTGGATATTTTGTGGATAAAAGAGGGTACAAGTACTCAAAATATCGTGTTTTCCTGACCTCAAAGCATTTACCTGAGATTATTCCTATATAATGTAGGTGGAAAGCACCTGAGGAACATGCATGTTAACTCTGGCATGATGTTTTTTTGGCACACCTTCACAGAAATTGAGACTTTGGTTCTTGCTGGCATGATATGCTGCATCCATGTGCTTGTGCTATATGTCTAATGTGCTGATGCTACAGATTGAGGTGGAAGAGACAATATCTCTGTGCCAACCTCATTGCTCAATCTGCCAAAACCCTTCCAGCAGTGTTTATCATATTGTGACAGACATTCCAAAACTTTCTCAGCTGAGGGAAATGCCATTTTCATAAATAATATAGTAAACTCAAACTTAATGAAAAAAACTCCATGGAACTGACCTTTAAATGTTCTAAACACCACTAGTTCTATGGCATTACAATTTATTTAACCTTTGAGAGAGTGTTCATTTAAGTCACTCCAGCTTTATTGCTTTTTAACCATAAGGAAATGAATTATGTCACAAAAGGTGGTTTTGTTCTTATTGGATAACAAACTTCTTTGCATTTTATGTTTTTAAACATTCATTTACAGGACAAGTCATTTGATATGCATGTCTCAAATTTTCTTTGATTTTTATTTAAAATACTGTTTTCAAAACTACATTAACAATATTTGCTATGTGTTTTTCCTCCTTTGTAGCATTGCCCTCTAAGATTTCTAATCTAATGATGCAGTGCTTAATGAGACCAAGTGACTCTGCTATTAACTTAGGGCTTATTTTATCTCTTTAAGTGTAACCATCAATTTCAATTGTAAGTGTTGCATATCAGAATATTAAAGTAATAAATACTAATAGCTGTAAGAATAGAAGACCTTTGAGTCAATCTGCTGCACCCTTTTTCTTTTTGAAAAGGGTCTGTTCTAATCTCCATTTCAAGAGGAGTGTTCTAAATGCCTTATTTCATGCACAGAATTTAACTATTCTTTTGTTGTGTCTGAGACAGGTTCTTCCTGAAAAGCCAAGTGATGTTTATTTGCTAGAAAGAGAGCTTTTGGCCTGAAAAAAATTGGGAAAGAGCAGGGCATGGTGCTCTTTTGCTTTGAATGTATCATCCTTTTCTTCTAAACAGTAACAACTCCACTTTGGTTTTGAGCATATCATCCCTCTGGATATTTAGAAAAAAATAGAGTGCTATTCCACTTATAGTTCAGGCTTTAAAATGGAGTGGGGAAAAAAAAAAAGTTACCTTTTTCATGAATGCAAGAACCAATTCAGGATGCCATTATTGGTGATGTGTCTGTGCCCAAAAGTCCTCCATCTCCTTTGGGAGTCCTCCACAAGAGGGATTTAAAGCATTGTTGGGAGCATCCATCTGTAGATCTTCGTCTTCAGCAAGATTTTGAAACTGAGACATGCTGTCACCTTTCATAGTAAAGGTCATTGAGAGCCACATAAATTTGGCTCAGAAGCATTTAATAGTGAAAGCTAGATCTACCATTACAGATAAGAAATCTCAAGGTAAATACTGAAGTGCTCTTCTGTCGTTCACATGAGTGGTTGGCTCTGAAAGCCATGACATACAGAGCTACTTGACTACCTGATCCTGTCCCTCTGATGTGTTCTCAGTCTGTATGAATGACCTATTATTTGACAAGATCCATTGAAATCACTAGAGATTTCATAACTTCTTTTTTGAAGCCAGTCAGGTCAACTTCAGCATTTCTGTAAATCCATCTTTTCATGAGCAGAGAAATGTATGCCTCCAAAACCAGCTTTGTCTTTTTTGTGTAGCCAGACAGCCACATAATTTCTTTTCAAATATAGAAGTCTCTATGAACACCTTCACTTTAAGTTCTGTCAAATATTATACACTTTCCATAAGTGTATTGTCTAAATTGAAGGCTTTTAATGAAAATATTAATGCATATTTAATGAACAAGGTTTAGAATACACTTTTAGATTTTAACTTCATCCAATGTATCTGAAATGACTCTGAAAATTTTGACTTTTAGCAATATTACCTGTTCCAATCATCAGTTATGTACTGTAATCACTAGAATATAGTGATTACCAGACAGAATAATATTAGATGGGAAGCATAATAAAACTTTAAGTGGTTAATAATATGCCTGCATGATTAACTTTTGAGTATGTATGTCATATTTCTGACAAAAGAATATGTTCTACTAGGTATTTTCACTCTATTAACTATGTGATTTTTTTAAAATTCAAATTATTTTTAAAACTTCTCTTATCATTAAAAAAGGCCCAGTAAATAATCTCAGCTCCCTACCTAAAATGTAATTCTGATATGGCAAGGGAATTTATGATTACAAACCAGTTTAAAATATGTTTTCTAGCTTTGTTAGAATTTATGATAATGTGATAGTAAATAATACTGCATGGCTATTTGTTTCAGCTAAGTTTCTCATAAAATCCAAGCATAAATTTTGTACGTGGATGGATGTTTACAGGTATTTTGCAACATGATACAGCAACGTTTTATGTTCTATATTTTATATAAAGAACATAAATGAAGATAAGGCAAAAGTCTGTCTAGCTATACTACGAGGGCTTGCTGTATACCTTGAAATATGAAAGCCTGTGAAGGGAGGAGGACACTGCTCTTTACCTGAAAATAACAACAAAAAAATGCTTGACAAACTTCTACATGAACCAGTTGAAAGATGGGGAATGACACAGTGGCACAGAAACCTCTGTAAGTGTGGAGTGTAGTATTCCTGGGAGATGCAAGAACAGAGAGATCTGACAACTTTGCCTCAGCTGTGACATGAAAAGGGCTCAAAGATAACTCTGTGGAATTGGTTTGAAAGTGCCTCCTGCCCTATCCAAATTCAATCAGGTAGGCCATTTTGGGCAACAGGATGAGATCAACAGATTGCTGCAGAGTGTCTGCTGTACTTGTCCTCTGAGCATCTCCTCAGTGTGGATACCCAGACGCAGCTGCATGTCAGTGTATGCATTCCTGATTTCTCCCGTATGCTTTCCACTTTTAGGCTGGAGGGTATTTCCTCTTTCACAGAGTCTATTCTAATCTCAATGGGACTCTTTTACAAAGAGTTTTTTGTTATTTCTTCATAGGTTTCCTAATATCTACAAGTAAAGATTAATTCTCTCTCTTGTCAGGCTGTATCTGTCCCTGCAAGGCCAACACTTTGGTTAGGAAATGTGGATTGGATATGTACAAAACATAAGAAAAACATATATATATATATATATAATTTAGTTGACTTCTCAGGTTTTTCATTGCCCTTTTTAAGTCATGGAGTGCCCTAAGAGTGTCCATGGCATCCTCTGTTCCCATACATTGGTAGAATATCTTTCATTGTAAATTATGCTTTCAAGGGCTAGTTAAGAATATAAAGCTTCTGAGATGTTTAGGGAGAGGAGACGTTTGCTCTGATGCAGCAGTATGGCTAAGAAAATAGAGCTTCAAAGAGACTTTTTAATGTTTTAGAATTTCCAAGTTAAGAAGAAGCTGTTAAATATTTGGGGGAGGGAATAGCTTATTTTCTGCAAATGAGTCTATCAGTTAAAAGAAGCAATGTATACAATTAAAATTAGGTGGCTAATATAGACTGAGGTTTCCATCTGGCATCATATTATTAGAAGAAAAACAAGAACAATAAACAATTTCACTAGACTGATGGTTTTTTTCCCTTCATTGAATCTCAATACAAAATGTAATTAGTATCTCTGAGCCCCAATGACTAATATAAATTTCTCTCCAGCTTTCCTTTGTGCAGGCTAATGAAGTAAGTAAAATATCTTTTTTGTCTACTGGAGAAGTATTCTAGACTTTAGCTTCACGTCAGGCATAAATCAAGCCTCACAGTTACTTCATATCCTCAGAATATCCCAAGGAAAGAGAAATTCATCAAGAATAACACCATTAGTGAATGCCTGGAGGGCAGCCATCTTATTCTCTTAAACCAATGAAAAAACTGCTAGTATACAGAGTTTTAATTGATTAATATTTGCACAGAAAAGGCTAGCGAAAAGACAGTCTTTATGTTCTGTTCAACAATCGAAAAATATCCTGACTCCAAGCTTTTATCGCTGAGATCTATCACATTTTTTATCATGCTGTTTCTCACAAATATTTTGGTCTTAATTTCATGTATTTGCTTGTATACTCATCATATACTTTATAGAAATTGATAAAAAAGAAAAAAAAAAAAAAAAAAGAGAGATAAGTCCTTATACCAAAGAGTCATTCTCTTAAAATCTTTCTGGACATAAAACTAGATTGTAGGATTTATGTTTGGGTATTTTAGGGTGTTTTTTTGTAGCATTACATTAGAAATCCTTCTATAATCTGTAACTAAAATTACTCCAAGAAACTGATGAACAAGTTATGATCATTCATGTATATAGATATATATTTTTGCTCAGATGCATCAGTGTTTCTGGAAGTTTTTCCTCACTTCATTATTAAAAAATAGTGCATAATACTGTAACATGAAAAGCTGCCACAACTGTGTGTTCAAGTCAGCACTGGGAAGTTTTCTAATGCAATAATCTCTATTTTAATAAATTTATTTAAATATCCAAAAATAAATTACCTCATGTCAAGAATCATTTTTCCTGCAACATTTTTTGAAATAAATGTAAGATTACAGTCAGATGAAGTTCTTGCAGCACTGTAATCCTGCCTTCTACTTCGCTATTATTTGATCCACATTACTTGACTTAAGGCATATTATTATTTACTTTTCCAAGAGAACTCAGACATATTAGTAATTCAGACTTATGAAACACTGAGAAAAACCCCGTGGTTTTTTCTCCTTTTTGACGAATGAATCACATGATTTTAAGGGACTTATTTTCAAACATTCTTTTGTACAAATGGTTATAACAATGTGACCTAAGGGGATGATAAATTCCATGTTGCAAGATCCAGATCTGGTTTTAAGTAATTTTAAATCAAGATAACTGGTCATAATTGAAACCATCTACATTTATCAGGAAAGCTTTGAATAAAAAAGAAGCACCTATAAAATGAATGGAGGGAGACAAATAAAATTATCTGTCAGCTAACAAAATTGTTAATATAGGTTAAATCTTATGGTTTTAAATTCACATGACTGCTTAGTTAGTAAAATGTCTGTTGCTACCTTCCACTACACACATGGCTCCGGAATCAACTCAGTACTCCCTATTTTAACTTTTATTTGGGAGTATTTATTCCACTTTTCTGTGAGCCTTGATTTTAAAGCAGTTGGTTTGCTCATAGTAGTTTATCAAAAAGCATTGCATTGCGACTCTAGGGACCACATATGGTCCCATATTGGGGGCACCTGAGGTGATCACAGTTTCATGCTTCAGAGGAGAGGTAGTCTATAATCTCCAGCTGTAATTACAGCAAAGTTTGTAGGTGTTATGATGCAATCAGATTAGGTGTTCACACTTTAGACATTGTTATGAACTGCCTTTATTAGGAGTAATGTTTTAAAATTAATACTGGAGAAGAATGGAGGTGCCTTCACACAGAAATTTCTGACTTCTGACTGTTGTAAAGTGTGTATCTGTCTTTTTCAGGGGAAAGAAATTGATCTCTTTCAAATACCTATGGAGTATTGGCACTCTGTATTTTTATCCCAAGCTGCTTGCAGTAGAATATTTAAATTCATATGAATATTTAGGCTTATCACTGATATCTGCTAAAAGAGGGACACTTCATACTCCCTAGACTAACAAATTGTGATTTGGAGCAGTTCAGGCTTATTTGTTCCTGGAGAAATTAATCTTGCTAGTCTTGGCCTCTGTGCTTCATCAAATATGGGTCCTGTACTTTAGTGTTGCCTCTTACTCTTTCTACCATTATATCCATATGTGCTTTTCCTCTCATATTTTACGATAGATACAACAAAATAGCAATTTTCACTATGAATACTTGGAAAAACCACACAAGTAGAGTTACTTAGGGTTGGAGAGAACCTAGAGATTTATTATAGGCAAATTATTTTAAAATCACCTTTCATGACATCATCCCTTCCTGTTTTCTTGCAGTTCCCTACATAGCCTGAGCAGATAATATGAATGACACTTAGAAGTGTTTTTCATACTTCTCATAGGAATCACTTATGTAACTGTAAATAACATCTGAATAAACATGGTTCTTCTTAGTAGTTTATTTTCTGTATTTTCTAACTTCTCCTTAGTGAATTTTTAATTTTTTTTTTTGAGAATGCAGTGTTCTTTGGCAATAGTTACAGTAGCTTGTCAAAGGGTTATAATATTTTGGGATTTATTCCACTCATATAGAACCATTACAAAATCATTACTTTTGCAATACTAGAAAAACAATGTGGTGGCTTTTTGTTACCCTTAATATTACTGAAAAGTACATTTATACTTTTCAGAAAGAAAAATATGCCATGAAAGCTTTTAATTAAATTCGTTAAAAATTGCACTGCATTGATTATTCAACCTTACTTACCCAAGACATGATTATACAAAATAGGGTAATCTGTTCCCTGGCTGTAACTTAGATAATAAAGTATCTAATAGGAGTTGCCATGGCAATCAAAGTTAGAAAAGTGCTTTTTCAGGCAGGAATTCAGAAATTAAAGGACTTCTAATGTTATGATTTTTCTGGAGCAGAGGTCTGCTTCTGATGGTTTTAGAAGCTTGTCAGAAAAAGTAATGTGATCCTTAAAAACTTTACTTTTAACGTGTTCTTTAAAGAAATACTTCTAAATTTTATGCTAATTACCCCTTTCTTAAACTTCTATGTTCCAGTTATCTTGAGTTTTGCTTGGCATAGAGGAACTAAAGGACAGAGGAGTAAGAAAATTGACTATGAAGGTACCTAAAATTAGGGCACCTGCAGTTCTTGCTCTCTTGGATTGAACTATGAACAATGAATTTAGCAATCACTAATTCTATTTGGACTGACACTGCTTAGCAAGTTCATTAAGTGTGAGGAAAAAAGATGATGATTTCAATTTACAGAGAGGCTGCAGTACTTGGTGGACAAATGAGCTGTGGCAGAGTCCATCCTGTAGATTTGTTATGACTCTAGGACAGGAATAATTTCTGAAAGAAAACAAAACCAAACAGAGGCTGTCACAGAGCAAAAAAAAAAAAGAACAAATCACCCAGATACAACAATTTAAGATACCATGCCACCATATGAAACTTTTTGAAGTCTCAGAGTCTGTAGAAAGGTGTAACACTCAAGGTATTTTTTACACTATTTTTAAAGGTAAAGAATGAATTTTCAACATTCTAAACATTTAAGAAATATCTACAGAATCATATAAACCTGATAATCATATTCCACAAGAGTAGACAAACATTACAATAGGTGCTCAAATGACTGGTATTATTGTAAAATGCATATAATAATATTTCAGATTCTTTTGGGCAAATGTTTCTGTGAAATGTAAGAGGCAATTAAACAATAATGACTTTTATATTGGGAAAGTAATATTTTTATGTGAATGATTGATGTTAATTATTTCTTAATCTTTCTCTCAAAATAATAGCTCTGCTTCTTGCTCTGCTTCAAAAATATTTTAATTTAGATATCCAATCTCATAGCACAGACAGCAGCAGTGCAGAGTAAACAGGAAAGAGAACAATTCATCAGGAACTCACTGAAATTTGTTTGTCTACATGATTAAAGCAAATATTAAAATCCAAAATGTGTTCACATCTGGTCCTGGGCAGAAAGTTGCATCAAATTCATCCGACTGTATTTCCAAGTAGAAATCCATCAAACTCTAATTAAAATTCACTAGAGTAGTGATCACAGGGCAGCACTATATTGTAATTAAATATAAAGTAAAAATCTAAAACTTAAATGGTAAACATGTCCCATTTGCTTTACCAATGAAATTAATCATATTTCAAATCAAAGTTTCCAATTTTTAGGATTTATTTCAATGAAGAAGTGATAAATAACTCTTTTATTATTACCTTAAAAGAGATATTAGGAGTGAAGGACTCAATACTTCAGGCCAGATTTCAGTGAAATAACAAGAACAGCATTTAAACATTCTGTCTGCCATATCGCATAATTGGCATAATAATGGTCTAGAGGACAAACATCCACTTGCAACGGATCCCTTTTAAAGCCAGGGTTGCCCTGTTTATAAAAGAGAGTTGGGTCGAAGCAAACGCAGATCCAACCAGTATGGTCAACACTGCGTTTCTCCTTTATTACATGTAAAATGGCAGCTTATATACATTTCTATATAGTTTACAAAACGGATAGCTCTTTCATTGGCACAGAGTAGAGAGAAGAATGCAAACACACATTGTTGAACTTACTTTTAAGGTAGCTAACAAATACTTACTAACAACTCTATACAGTGACCTTCACAAACCCCATTATATTTCCCAGACAACTTAACATAATTTCTCACTGCGCCACGACTTGGCTAAGTAATTTTAACTGCGTCAAAGGCTTGAGGCCTCAGGTCAGGCCTCAGCAAGGTCTCGACAAGGCCTCAGCTCGGGTAGTTCAAGGCC